>CM040122.1:144186951-144716309 GCA_022559845.1 Amorphophallus konjac
ATCCTGAAAAGTCTGAATGATGGGCTACAAAATCAGGTTATTTTGTGTGAAGACCACATTATGACCTTGCAAATTGAAATTGAAAATCTAAACAACTCTCTGTCAAAATTTTCCAAAGCTAAAGAAAAAATGAAAGATTTTTTGAACGTGGAAGTCACCAAATTGAATGAAGAGAAAAGGTGCAATTCTCAAGTTAAGTAAGCTGTAAGGAACAAACTATATGCAACATTTGTGAGTAGCTCAAACTTAGCTAGTACTTCTGCACCGTCTTCAAAACAGTCTGATGATCAGAAGATTCAAAAATAGAAGGAAAGTGTGAAAATGAGAACACTGAAGAAGAATAGTAAATTTCATGCAAACAAGCCTAAGGCTAGAAAACTTCCAATTATTCACAGAAGGAATGTTGAATGCTTCTATTGTGGAAATTCTGGCCATGTACTTGATGATTGCCTTGTCATGAAGAATGATAATGATAGATTTCATGCTAGGACCTCTTATGCTAAGAAATCCTATTCTGCTCAAAACAGGATATCCAAATACTTTTACTGTCATGAAATGGGTCATCTCATGCATGAATGCAAATCAATGGAGTTAGATGATTTTGCTGCTACTACTGCACATAAATATCATGCTAGAAATCGTGTTCCTAGGAGAAAGAATCTGAATTGCTTTTGTTGTGGGAAGCCAGGCCATAGGGCAAAAGATTGCTAGCATAATCACGGAAAGAAATTCAATTCTGAAATTGTCAAATTCCCTGTAAAACAATTACCAAAACTTTCATGCTATAACTGTGGAAAGCCAGGTCACAGGGCTGCAACATGTTGGCTGGCAGGATATCGAAACCAAACTGGTTTTGATAAACAGAATTTTTATTCTGTTAACAAAAAATTTCATGCATATGCACATAGAATTCATGCTAACAAGAATGTGCATAAATCAGATTTGAAAACTGCTGCTTCTTGCCATCATTATGGCAAATCTGTACATTTGATGGATGGTCATCCTCTGATGAAATTTAATGATCATCAAGTTAAAAATGTGCTGAGAAAACCTGCTAGAAGTGATACTGTCATGTCAGGACCCAAGACTTCTTGGGTAACTGTTTGTGCAAATAACATTGCTATGCAGGTGTGCCTTGGGACTGGAATAAAAGGGGTAATGATCCAAGGCACTCAAGAATGAAAAACCCCATTCTCACACTGTTCAGGTAAACTCTCTACATTTCATGTTTTAAAATTCATCTAGTGCATGCATGCTAAATCTGTTCTTGCATATTCATTCATCATCTGCCAGTTGCATTATTTTCTGATCATGCACTTGCTGAGTGTTCTGTGCAAATTTGAGTTTAAAGGAGTTGTCTGTATCTGATGCATACATAGGCTAATTGCAATTGCTTGATAATTGTGTTATGCATAAACTCTGAAAACAAATTGCATTTCGAATTTTCTGGAAAAATATGAACTGCTTATGAATGTGGCTTGAAATTTGTGTGTTGTAATAGCTCACTGAAATTCTGAATTGCATATAGGACTGCATGTTGAATTATCATGCATGACCTCAATGGTATATAAATGGTAAGGTACCAAAAGGCAGGGAAGTCTGTCTGGAGATTCTTACTATGTGTGAGGTGGTCTTTTAGACCAAGTGCTCCGCCTAGTACCATGGGTCACTTTGCTGATAGGACAGTCTGATTGTGCACAAGTCACAATATCATTTGGAATCATATGTTCAGTTTTCAGTGCAAACATTGCATGTTTTCAGGGGGAGTTAGTTGCATATCCTTGCATAGCATTCAATGTTGAGTCTTTGCATGTCCCTGCATAATATAGTGCATTGCATTGAAAATGCCAAAAAGAGAGTTTGAATGCATATTGTGAGGGGGAGTCAATGCATTGCATATAGGTTGTCAAATGCATACATGTGTCAGAACTCATTGCATATCCTTTCTTATTGATTTTGTTGACAAACCTTAATCATATTCTGAAAACTTTGAGCTTCACAATCTCTCTTAACAATTGGTATTTCTCCTATCAATTGGTATCATTTGGGTTCAGAACTCCATCAGTCCTTCATGAAGATTTCAATGGGACTATCTCGATCATAAATCTGAAAACTCTTGAACTAGAAATCTTCTATTATACATTTTTATGAATGACTGAAATAACTCATGTGGTTTAAGTTTAATGTATTCAATGAGTTTGACTTTAAAATCTCTTAAAAATATCTGAAGCATGTTTAATAAACATTAACCATCTGTTTCATGCTGTGTCTTGAAAACTTCTGAAATCTGCACTTTTGAATACATGACTTCAATTGGTTAAGTACATGAAATTATTATTGACTTGAAGCAAAGGAATTTTTCTGAATTGTCTAAAGGGTAATTGTTGTCAGAGCAATGACTTTGGTCACTGAGAAACCATGTCCAAAGGACTGTGTCATGAGGTGTCTTAGTCAACTCTGTAGAATAAAATTCATTGAAAATTCAGGCAGAGCAATGGCATGCACACTGAGAAATACAACTCACTCATCAAGAAATGATTTGCAGTGTGTCATGATGTGTAAATGCTATCTCTGTTCATATAAACCATGACAGTTAGTCACACTAAGTGCTTAGGGATATTGGCCTCTGATCAAGGTATATCCTCTAGTTACAAGGGGTGCACTGAACTAGAGTGCTCGTAAAATTTGTAGCATGAAAAAATTTATTGAACAAATTGAAATGTTTGAATATTGATGCTAAAATCAAATTGCTACAACCCTAGACAGAATCATCTGACTTCATAATTGCTTGATCTCAATACTAATACATGTAATTCTGAAAGAAGTCAATAAATTTGATTGTGTAAGAGAAAGGGAGTTTAATCAAGATAAATATGAGGGTTTGGTTCATTTTTATTAAACCATGGTTTTAGATATCAATACAGAATTTTATTGATAAATTCTGCATACATCATGTTTAAACCATGCTGATCAATAAAAATCATTCACAAGCCCTTATAATAGAAGACTTTGAAATATTCTGATTTAGATTTATGAGATTGATATCTCTTTGAAAATCTGGCTGAATTTCTTGTGTTTGGAGCATCCTTGAAAAATATGTTAATTGAAACTCTTCTGCTCATGTCCTTGGCTTATTGACCTGAACTTCTCCTTGTTTGCCCCTGTGGTCTCCTTTTCATTCATTTCATAAGGTTCCATTTATTGAGGGAGAGCCTCCTTGTCATATGCATCATGCTGCATAGAAGGAGAAGAATTGTGCCCTTGCATTCATATTTCTAGGGAGAGATCTTGCACATGTCATATTTTTCCATGAGTTGTATATATGCTTCCTCCCAATCATCCGTTGTATAATCTTCAAATGGAGAATTTGCCTCAGTTTCTTCGTCACCTTTGACCATGAGGTAGAGATCTTCTTTTTATTTATCCGAGGAGCTAGTTCCGTCATCACTTTCCTCTCATCGCTCCATGTGGACACCATGGCCTTGTTCTTCTTCTTGCCCTTCCATTTGTCGACTTTTCTGAATCTGTCGGGACAATCATTCTTAAAATGTCCTAATTTATTGCAAGAATAGCAAATGATTTTATAAGATTTCTTAGAGTTTTTAGAATTAGATTTGAAACCATTTCTTACCTTTGACCTTCCTCTCATGAAGCTCTTACATTCCTTTCTCATGAATTTTCTGAACTTACGTGTGAGCATGGCTACGTCATCCTCATCTCGCTCACTTGCCGAATCCTCACCTTCATCAAAAGAGCCTTGACCGCTGGGTCCTACTTTAAGAGCTAGGGGCTTTTTCTTAGGCACCTCAGTCTCTTTGTTCTTAAGGTTGATCTCATAGGTCATTAATGACCCAATGAGTTCATCTACCTTGGTAGTTACGAGATCTCTCGATTCTTCAACCACGGTAGCCTTTGTGTGCCATGCGGGAGTCAATGATCTGAGAATCTTTCTCACAATTTCCTGTTCTGAGTATTTCTTCCCCAAATCAGTTAGACTATTAGTAAGCACAGTTAACCGAGCATACATATTCTGAATTGACTCATCAGGCTTCATGCGGAACATTTCATATTCAGAAACAAAAATGTTGGCTTTTGTTTCGTGTACCTGAGAGGTTCCTTCGTAGATTATCTCTAACTTATCCCACATTAGTTTTGCAGATGCGCATGTAGCCACTCTTGAGAATTCAACTGGATTGAGTGAGCATTGCATGATGTGTTTAGCACTCCAGTTGACAGTGGATTGTCTTATTTGTTCTTTGATCCACAAGTCCTCATTATCCGTAAGCTCATACGGACCTTTACTGGTCCACAAGTCCTCATCATCTTCAGTTTCAAGCGTTTGTATGAAATGAAAAAGAACAAATATGAAAACACTCAATTATCAAACAAGATATAGAATATGCTCAAGAAGAAAAATCTTGTCTGAGATTGCTGGAGCTTGAGTTGGATGTTTCAATGGTGTCTTCTTCCTTGAGAGATGATCTTCCTTGAGTTGATGAAGAAGACTATGGATGTAGGTTTGATCTTCCTTTTGATCTCCTTGAGTTGATGAAGAGTTTGATGCAGTTTAGATCACCCTTGAGAGCCTTGATTGCTTCTTTCTTCCTTGGAGGTTGAGATAGCTTCAGATCTAGGCTTGAATCCCTTGGAATTGATGAAGATCTTCTTCCCGGAGTACTGTTCATGGCTACAGTACTTGAACTCCTCTCACCCTTGTAGCCTCCTTTGATCTCCCTTGGATTCACAAATGATCAACTAGGGTTTCTAACCCTCTTGCATGTGTTTTATAACCTTTGAATGGTCCTTAGACATCCCCCAGACAAGATCCACAATCTATGGAAGATTGGGTAACTTTGGGGTTAAACAAATACAAGGAAAGGGGCTCTTCTCGAAGTGGAAAACAAAGTCAACATTGAAGGCTCGGGGCTGGCGGTCGACCTGCAGCTTCTGGCGGTTGACCGCTACTGAGAAACCTGCAAACGGGCGGTTCCTGGAAATTTCGGTCGACCGCTATTGGGCTGGCAGTCGACCGCTACTGAAAGAGTTGCAGATGGTGGGTTATTGGCTTGGGCGGTCGACCGCCCCTGTGTTGGCAGTCGACCGCCAGCTGGGCAGACCCCGGGCTTTCCCAGGTCGGCCAGTTAACTGCTTTAGCTCCATCGCTTGACTCCTTTAGCAGCCCGTTAATGTCTGTGGCATCACCCTTGACAGTCTTGAAGATTTTTGTTGATTATATCACTCCTATAATCAAAATTTTTTTCCGGGGGCTCCACCCTTGCTATTAAGCTTTCACATTTGCCATCTCCACTTCATTCCTTGGCAATTCATTAGCATATCTGTCATGAACAAAACATCACGTATGTCTGTCATATGAGAGTTAAAACAATAATGACTTATAGTGTTTAGCTATTATCAAAACCAAGAATATCTAATAACTCAAATGACCACAAGACGATGTCGAATGACCTAAATCACAGGAAGACTCATATGATCACAGGGGCACAACATGCCCAGCTGGCGATCGACCGCCAGCACAGGGGCGGTCAACCGCCCCAGCCAGCAACCCCCAAATTGTAACTCTTTCAGTAGCGGTCGACCGCCAGCCCAGTAGCGGTCGACCGAAATTTCCAGGAACCGCCTGTTTGCAGGTTTCTCAGTAGCGGTCGACCGCCAGAAGCTGCAAGTCGACCGCCATCCCCGAGCCTTCAATGTTGACTTTATTTTTCACTTCGAGAAGAGCCCCTTTCCTTGTATTTGTTTAACCCCAAAGTCACCCAATCTTCAATAGATTGTGGATCTGGTCTGGGGGATGTCTAAGGACCATTCAAAGGTTATAAAACACATGCAAGAGGGTTAGAAACCCTAGTTGATCATTTGTGAATCCAAGGGAGATCAAAGGAGGCTACAAGGGTGAGAGGAGTTCGAGTACTGTAGCCATGAACAGTACTCTGGGAAGAAGTTCTTCATCAAATCCTCAAGTGATTCAAGCTACTTGAAGAGGAGATCAAACCCAAGCCAAGAGAAGATAAAGATGCATCTTGCATCCTCTTCATCATCTCAAGGGTGATCTACACTGCATCCTCAAACCTCTTCATCAACTCAAGAAGATCAAAAGGAAGATCCAAGCTACATCCATAGTCTTCCTCATCAACTAGAAGAGATTCAAGGAAGATCATCTCTCAAGGAAGAAGACACCATCGAAGCATCAGATTCAAGCTCCTGCAACTCAAACAAGATCTTTCTACTTTGAGCATATTCTATATCTTGTTTGAGTGATTTCGTATTTGTTCTCTTTTCATTTCTTTCAAACAATTGAAACTGAAGATCGTCCCTACCGGTGGTTAGTAGGAAGGCAATTAGAAGTTGTCCGATCTGCGGTGTTGACGTCCCTACCGGTGGTTAGTAGGAAGGTAATCAGTGGTCTTTCAGATTTGCGGTTCAGTGCGTGGCACTAGTGGAGCCTCACCGGATTTGGAGAGGGGTGGACGTAGGACTGGGGATTCAGTCCGAACCACCTTAAAATCCTTTGTGTTGTGGTTTGTTTATGTGATTGCTTCATTCTAGATGCATGCTTAGGTTCAATATCCATGTTGCGTAATCATCTTGCTAAGTAAATCGTTATGTCCTTCATTAAGTTAGTTATATTCCGCTGTAATTTATTTTATCTAGCTATATAGAGGGCTACATTATGAAAAGAGGGGCAGATCTATTCACCCCTCCCCTCTAGATCCGTTGTCCACTACTCAACAGACTCTAAAGGAGCGCTGCTTTTCAAATTCATTAGGCACGAAACGTGGTTCCCACGTGCCCATCTCTCAGAAGCCTCCATATATATAGATGTAGTGAGAGAAAGCAGATAATAATGATAATAGACGAGAGAAGAGCCTTCGTAGAGAGATACAAGCAGAGAGAGGAAGAGCAAGCACGATCAAGCCAGATTGAGAGAGAAGATCTGTGAGAGATAGAGAGAGAGAGCCTTGAGAGAAGTGTTTGTGAGAGCTTTTGTTATCAGTCTCTTAGTTCAGAACTAGAGCTGATCTGCTCATTGTCTTGAGCTATATTCTCGTTATATTTAGATTTTATGCTTTCTTCCTTTGTTTTCTAAAACTCATGTTCTTCAAACTGTGTGTCAGCGGACAGGTTAAGCTGTAAACCTTAGCGTTAGAGGAGGATTCCTCTGGTAGCAAGCTGTGAGGCTCAGCGATCTGGGATTGTATTCCCCGAAGCTGTGGATCAGCGATTTTAGGGAAGCTATTCCCCGAAGCTGTGGATCAGTGGAGTTAAAGCTGTGTAATCAGCAGTGAAGCCACACTAGGTTTAGTGTGGGGTGGACGTAGATCTATGGATAGAGATCGAACCACCTAAAAAACCCTTTCTCTTGTGTGGTTGCATTCTGATCTCTATTCATCACCGTTTCCACGTTACTTCGCGTTAGATGGATGTTTAGGAATGATTGCTTTAGTTGCTCTTCTTAGATTATGGGTAAGTGTTTTTCAACTGTCCTACAGTAGTTCGATTTAATTCCACACTAGTAGCTACTATAGAAATTTTATTAGGTGATTGATCTATTCACCCCCCTCTAGATCACACATCACACACCGACTCCCAATTGGTCGCTAGCCAGGTTAACGGTGATTACGAAGCTCGGGAAGGACAAATGATCAAGTACCTCCAGGTGGTCAAGAGGATGGCCCAACTCTTCGAGAGCTTTGAGGTAGTCCGGATAGCCCGGGAGGAAAACTCCTAAGTGGAGGCCCTCTCTCACCTGGCATCCTCCCTCGACCCCGAAGGTACTCGTTCAGTCTTCCTCGAAGAGCTAGAGCGATCGAGCATCAAATTCGAGCTTATCACTGTTGACCCGGCACCCCCGAGTGACTGGCGGACCCCCTACATATCCTGGCTTCATAATTCTCAAGAGCCCCCCGACCCTCGGGAGGCTTGGAAACTTAAGTACCAAGCTCGGCGTTTCGTCATGCTGGGTGATGCCTTGTACCTCAGATCTTTCTCCGGTCCCCTCCTGAAGTGCATCGACGCCGACGAAGCCATCCGAGCGGTTCAGGAAGTACATGAAGGCATCTGCGGCGCGCACCAAGGAAGAAGATTGCTCGCCAGGATCTTGCTTCAGCATGGTTACTGGTGGCCCACTCTCCAGCACGACTACACGACCTACGTATAGAAGTGTGACTGATGTCTGCGCTTTGACCATCTGATCCACCAGCTCGCCACGGAGCTCATCACCCTTGCCGAGCCATACCCCTTTGCTCGGTGGGGAATAGATATTCTCGGGCCGTTCCTGTGGACGTCAAAAAATGTCGATGATGATCATACGGCATGCACGTCTCGACATTCGAGAGCAAGCCGAAGATAGAAATGCCGAAAAAACCTCATGCCTCGCCCGATCAGGACGAGAACTTGCTTAGTGGTCCACTACCCGTTAAGAAAGCCCCCCAGGCGGAAGATACGGCTACAACTCTCCAATCGGCCATGCTGAGAGCTGAATCAGAGAAAAGTCAGGAACCCTGGCATAGTCTCGGCATACATCGAAAGTCACACAAAGTCTGAGACTGAGCCCCAGAGGCTGCAAACAGAATATTATGAAGGCCATACATTGTGACTAGAACATTTTGGGAATGCCAACATTCGAATAAATGGCTGCGACTTCGAAAAGAATCCATTTGAGGGTTAAAACAGCGCGGAAGGGCCTTAAACCGGCGCACTCTAAACCGGCGCCCCCCTTCAATAATCCTAATCCAGCGCCCCTAAAATCGGTGCGCCCCATTTCTCATTCGCCCTTGCTTGGGCCTTAAACCGGCGTGCCCCTCTAACACGCCTTAAACTGGCGCGCCCTCTTTACTATGGTTATCCGGCGTGCCCCCTGGCCACGCCGGTTTATCCCCATTCTGTCCTATCTGCCCCCCGATACTTTGTTCTCCTATCAGATTCGGGGCAGGTTCTAGGGGGCATAGCATTCAATGCTACCGAGATCTGTCTCCACATCTGTTCGACAGCGCAGCGGCGAAGGCATGCATCGACGGTGGAAGCGACAGAAGATCTCCCGGCAAACCCGCAAACATCCCGTCCTCAGATAAATGCCAGCGTACTGCGCAAATCGACAGACGACACCACGGCATGTCAACTCCGGATGCCTCAATGAACGAGGAGGAAGATGGCGGGAGTTCCTTCCGTCCGAGCGAAGAAAGGGCAGCTGGCTATATATACTCTGCATGTTCGACAGAGAGAAGTGGGTGGGCTATTAAAAAGGGAAGAGAAAAGCTCTGGAACCCCCTGGCTGGCCATTGAAGAGAAGAAGAAAAAGAGAGAAGAGAAGCTCCATTCCCCGACACCCGTGAGGTGAAGAAGAAGAGAGTGAGCGTGAGAGAAGAGAGGTGAGCACGGAGGGGGAGAGCTTGTGCTCTGTTCCCCCTCCCCGTCCATGTATCTCTTAACTTTTCCCCTCTGCAATGTATTTCTCTTCTTTTGAGATGAAAATCTCTTGGGTTTAAGCCGTTTCCCCCCTTCGGTGGATGAATAAACAGAAGGCCCTTTTTGGCAAATGCGATTCTTTGTCTAGCTTCTTCTTTCCCTATTTCACCCTATATTCATCTGGGGTCTTTGAAGCCTGCCTTTCCGTGGCATGGCCTTCAAAAGAAACCCACATGAGGGATGAACATTCATGGCCCTCTTGAGGCACACATTTGTCCCACTTTGAGGAATCACCACTAGTAAGCTGCTGGAACTCTTGAAGGCTTGTCCTTGAGTCTCCGCATGCACTTATGGGTTAACGGAGGCCTTACTCCGAGTTTTGAGGTTCACCCCGGAGTAATCCGTTTGGTGTTCTCCATTTTTCTCTGGCAAGCGTTGGTCCGGGGGAGATGCTGCTCAAATTTTGCCAGATGAAGAACACATAGGAACAAACGAATCAAACTAAACTCTCTGAGGGCCGGAGCTGCATGTGCTTAAAGCCTGTGATCAAACTGAACCTATGAACAAGCCGGCCTCCTTCATGTCTGAAACCCTGGACCTTTGAGTTCCTGCACAAACACTTCTAATAAAACATCCAAACTTTCATGCCAATTCACCTTAACAAATAATCAGACACTTTCTATCAACTTAATCCACCGATTCGGTGAACAAACCAATGAACAGATTAACTTGCATTTGAATGAAAGAAGAAACAGGGCCAACAAAATAAAAGAAAGCCTCTTTGGAGCTAATCTGGTGCGGTCCTAATCTGGCACGGGCTAATCCGGTGCGCTACCCCCCCGGACCGGTTTAGCCCCACGATCAAATCCACTTTCCAAATCTTGGAATGAATAGTGCCCTGGCCCCTCTTCTTGCACCCATTAAACCGGCGCGCCCTTCTTCCCCTTTGGATCCCATTAAACCGGCGCCCCCCCCCCTTTCACCTCCTATTCCGGCGCGCCCCTTCAACATTCTAAACCGGCGGGCCCCCTGTGCATTCCCTTAACCGGCGCCCCCCCCCCCTTTGGCTTCCCCTAATCCAGCGCGCCCATTTGCTTTGTTAAACCGGCGGGCCTCATTTAAAAAAAAGGGGGGGGGGCGATTAACTAAATAGAAGAAAGGTTTGAAACTAATGACTAAAACAAAAGAAGGGACCTAAACTAATAAATAAGAATGAAAGAACATGAATCACCCTTATGAGAATAAACAACTTAATGAATCACTCTTATAATCAAAATTTTGTTCCGGGGGCTCCGCCCCCGGAAACCCCCGCAAGGGGCGCTGCCCCCTTGACCCCCGCGACCTGACCGCATAGGTCAATCCGCGTGCGAGGGCGCACGTTGGCGAGTTCGGGCTCAGCACTTAACAATCCGCTTCCCCGGACTGCGTTTGAAAGAAAAGCAATGATGCCCCACTAGATCAGACTTGGATCTCGGGAGCCCTCGCCCGAACCTAACCATGATCCGATCTTATCTCAGGCCGATAGTTCGTTAGCTCGACCCATCTTTATCGGGATCCGATCCCGCACCTACATTAAACTTGCCGTACCTACGGTAGACATCCGTACGGTTTTATTGTCATCCTCGACGCTACTAATACGGACTTCCGTCCGAATAATGAATGGTCCGTTAGTGATCGACATATATGCCGGGATCCAATCCCGCACCCACATGAAACTTGTCATACCTACGGTAGATATTCGTATGGCTTTATCATCATCTTCGATGCTTCAAATGCGGGCTCTCGTCCGAACAATGAATGGTCTGTTAGTGACCGACATATATATATCGGGATCCAATCCCGCACCCACATTAAACTTGCCGTACCGACGGCAGACATCCGTGTGGTTTTATCGTTGTCTTCGACGCTTCAAATGCGGACTCTCGTCCAAACGACGAATGGTCTGTTAGTGGCCGACATGTTGAGTCAGGTGCGACAGATTCATAGGGGGGGTGAATGAATCTCCCCTTTAAAAATATAGCCTAATTAAAAACTTAAAGCTCAGTTATGCGGAATTAAAAATAGTTGCAGCTATATTATGAGAATACTTAGGATCATCTCGGCAAGACAACTCACTAGAATTAGCCCTCACTCGATCCTATGCAAACATCTAATACGCAGCAATCAAATGAACATATAAGAAATTCAAACCACAAGGGACACCAAGATTTTTAGGTCGTTCGGTCCACAGACCTACGTCCACCCCTCACTCCAAACCGAAGTGAGGCTTCCACTAGCAACGCTAGACAAGCAGACTCAATCTGCAACAGATGCTGCCACACAGCTTGACCAGGGGAACAACCTCCCCTCTTCCTCCCAACCGGAGGGAACCACTAGTGACACCAGTCACTAGCAAACCAGAGTCGCAAGTCTCTCTTCCTCCAGACCAGGAGGGGACCTACAAGTAGCAACTACTACCTGTAGCCGGAGACCCAAGTCTCCCTTCCTCTGAATCCCAGAGGGAAGCGCAAGTGACACTAAGTCACCTGCAAACCAGAGGTCTCGGACCTCTCTTCCTCCACCAAAGAGGGAACCACTGATGACCCAAAGTCACCAGCAAACCGGAGAAACAAATCTCCCTTCTCCTGAAACCACAGGAGGAACCCGATCCCCAACAGGGCAATCGGAAGAACAACTAGTGAACAGTTAAAAGGAAAACAAAAACGCAGCAACAGAAAGCTGGAAAAATGAAATGCACAATAGCTCTCGAAGGAGCAAACTGGGTTGGATCTGATCCAAGGTCCAGTGAACAATGAAGCTTTTCTTCATCTTCACGAGCTCTCCATCTCTCTTTCTCTTTTCCTTTTTCTTCTTCTTCTCTCTCACTCTTCTTCTTTCTTCTTCTTCTGCTCACTGCCTCTCTGCCTCTCTGCAACTCTATCCTTCTATCTCGATCTCTCTTTTTCTTCTGTCTCTCATCCACTTCGTCAGTCTTCTTCAGTGGAAGAAGCCTTCCTTTTATAGCAGCCGCAAGTAGCTAGGGCGTGTGCTCTCTTCGATTCCCGCCCAAGCTTCAGTCTACGTGGCGGCTTCTCAGCATCTTGGATAACGTGCTAGGTGACAACCTCAGATCACGTGCCACTCATTAACCTGAGTCATCTGCAGCCAGAGACAAAATAATGTATCGAATTAGTTCAGCCTTTTAACACAGAGTGTATAGACTTTAGAGGCAGCAAATAAGCAAGTATATACAACGTGAGAATGTATAGACTTGAAAGCCTTCATGCGACCTCACTGTACAGACTTGCAGAATGATGCATTAATATAACAGAGGGAAATGTGTAGACTTCATTGAAATGCATGAAGCAGTATAATGTATAGACTTCTGTGAAATGCATGAAGAAATCTAATGTATAGAATTAGTTGTTGATGCGGCACGAGACCACGGACACGACAAGCTCGCGGTTGTCCCTTAACGAGGGAAGCGTCGGACGTGCGCGGTTAAGAAACCGGCAATGAGCTAGGGTGATCGGCTCTCTCGTGTGCCCGGATCGGGTCACGGGACGGTCTCGCACTCTCTCGCAGTAGTGGTAATGAATAAATAAAGTGAGATAGATATCCCTACACATGCTCTCTAGCAGCGGCATAAACAAATATATATGAAGTAAGCAAAATGCCAGGCAAGGAGCAAACACGATACCTCCACGCGCTCGGCGTGGGGACGACGGACCCGGCCGAAACTCGTACTCCTGGGACAATTAATACACCATATTACAGCAAATGAATTACTGCCCACTCCACGCAGGGAGGTAAAGGGCTACACAAACGGGCCCGGGAGGACCGAATTCGGGTTGACGGGCGGCTTCCCCGTCTCTTCGGCAGCACCCGAACTAGTGATGGTGGGGCCCACGTGCTGTCCGGAGGGGTCGAGGTGGACCCGGTGACACCGCTGTAGTGGGGACACTTAGGGAAGCACTCCCCGGGCTGGCGGCACGCTGGTTCACCTGCCGGAGGCCGGGCGGCTCCGTTCAGCACCGATCGGAATGACCGGCCACGGACCTGCCGGTTCTATTTTCCGGCGCGCGCTCATGCGAGAACGGACGCTGCGATCAGCCCCGACGTCGGAATGCGACGAAACTGGCTCTGTTAGAAAGATGCTTTGAAGGGATTCAACCCAAGGTGATTATAGAAAAATAATCAAGCCTGTAATTCTGATTGGCGAATTTTTAAGGTTTCTATTGTACAGTTCCTGAAATCTCAGGTCAGCAGAGAACTTTCATGTGGATTGCCTTTGACAGCGAGGTAGCCG
Source organism: Amorphophallus konjac (assembly GCA_022559845.1). Classification (NCBI taxonomy): domain Eukaryota; kingdom Viridiplantae; phylum Streptophyta; class Magnoliopsida; order Alismatales; family Araceae; genus Amorphophallus; species Amorphophallus konjac. The sequence continues at coordinate 144,200,663 of CM040122.1, forward strand.
TCCGAATCTGGGGTTGTGTTCTTCAGAAACGTTGTGAGAAATCAAGTTACGAAACCAAGACTATTTTTGGATCTGGATTTGGAGGTGGTGGTGATTTGTTTTAATTTTGGAAGTGGAGGGTGGTCGGATCTGGGATCTGACTGACAACACTGTAGCTGAGGAAGAACATGAATTTCTAAAAATAGATAGAAGGCTGATAAAACATTAAGCAAATTTGTGGATGTAGGGGGTGATGGACAGAACTCTCAGTAAAATTGGGAGGGTTTGGACAAATCAAAAAGATGGCCGGAGGTGGGAAACATAGGGATACTGTCACTGTAGACAGAGACAAAACAGAACTAGGAATGAAAGATGCACGAAAATGGGAAAATACTAAACGATGGAATTTGGGGATGAAAATTTAGGTGGAGCTTGGGATACAAGGGAAGAATACACCATAAAAATTTCAGACCACGAAGAGGCCGTGCCTGAAAGAAAGAATTTTGGGAAGAGACCTCTATCCAGTAGGACAGAACACCGAGAACGGTTTCGCGGCGGCTCGAAGGCGGCACGAACGGCGGCGGCGGCGGCACCGGTGATGATCAGAGGTTGAGAGGGGATGATAGAAGATAGAAACACTCTAGAAATGGAGGTTGGAGAAGCAAGAAGAGCAGGGGAGAGGAAGGGGGCGCAATATGCTCCAAGCTTCAACATAATTTTCTGATTTTTTCATTGCTTTTCTCATAAAAATACAAGCTTATATATGTTTCCAATCAAATCAATTGTGCACCCTTGGATCTAGGGGTGGGGATTGAAGGGCTGGGATTAAGTGTGATTCACACACAAAAAAAACATTAAATAATAGGGGAAGGGGGTGACTATAAGGGAAGTTGAATGGGGTAGGTGGCCAACCATTGGAATATTGACCCATTTGTCTCCCATGTGTCCATATGACTAGTCCACCCTTCTAGATGTCCACCTAGGGTGGTTTACCAGCCCCACAAGGTGACATGGACCAATGGAAAAGGGCTGAGGGCCCCCTTGATGGTCCTACTGCATAATTGCATAAAAACCCACACAATCTACGGGAGTGACGCATTGGCCGATAAAGCCGTACAATTACGCGTATATTTTCCCGTGGATATAAAAATAAACTAAAGGATGTTGTGTCCCTATGATTTTGATGATGTCTCACACTATAAATCATTTCTTTATCTCAAGATAATCTCATGTTTCATCATGTAAGTGAATGGATTAAACAGTAAGGGAATGTCCTGCTCAATTGAACAAATTGATCAAATGAATTTTAGTGTTGCCTGAGTAATAATATCTTGATGGATTCAACACTATGAACTTTTGTGAACAAAAATATTTCTCTGTGTTAATGTAAATCCTCGAGTCACTTCAGGTAATTTTGGGAGTTGTTTTCGTGTCACTTAAAGCCACACTTCGTGTTGTTTCCTCTCACTAACACGAAATGATTTCGTGTCCTCTGAGCTTACAACACTCAGTGTTGATTTTCATGCTTGACAGGAAAACTCGTATGAGGTAATACTTCGTGTAATTTTATCCTTGTCATCTTCGTCTTCGTGTCGTTTTGACTTCGTGTCAATTACTGTTTCGTCTGAGTGTTGTCTTCACCTCGTGTCATTTTTTCTTCGTCTTCGTGATGGTTTCACTTCGTGTCAACTTCACTTCGTGTTGTTTCTTTGTATTCTATCTTCGTGTTGGTCTTTCATTTTTAGTCTTCGTGTCTTTCTCGCTTTGACCAAACTCCATGTCGTTTCTCCTCTCACAACTTCGTGTCGTGTTCTGTGTAGTGCGTGTTCTGTCACTACTGCACTTCGTGCCGTTCCTGTTACACTTAATGTCGTTCTTGTTTTCACTTCGTGCAGTCTTTCTCTAAGTATTGTTCATCTCGTGTCGATGTTATTTGTTTTTGAAATCACACCTCGTGTTGGTTTCTGTGTTGATCTTCGTTCTGTCTCCGTGTCGATTTCAGATTTCGTCTTCGTGTTGTTTTCAACTTGTGACGGTTTCCATCATCTGTCTTCATGTCGTACTTAGTGCGAGTTGTTTCCTTGTTATTTCTGACTCCGTGTTGTTTTTCCCACACCTCGTGTCTTTCCTGATTTGCAAACCACTTTGTGTCGTTTCAGTCGTCTTAGTGTTACCCTTGTACTCGCCTCTCCGTGTTGACTTATTATTGTGTCTTCGTGTTATTCTTGTGCTTATGTCCGTGTTCCCTCTTTCTTATCTCGTATTGTTCTTTCTCACCTCGTGCTGACTTCATCTGATCTCGTAACGTCTTCGTTGTTGTGTTACCCGTGTTCTCATGTATCTCGTGTCGTTCTTTTCTTATGTCGTGTAAAAGTCACGTCGTGTTGTTATCAAATACCTCATGCAGCTTTAGTTTTTAGTGATCTAGCATATAGCGTGTTAACGGTTTTATCTTCTTACAGGTACGAGGAAGAATACTCCCAAATAAATGGGATGCACGTGATCCTAGACAAGAGGAACCAGTCCAGAAAGGTCACGTGGCATGAAAGTTCTGGATCGAGCGTGGGAGGCACACGCGTTTTGTGCCCTATCCATCTGCTGCCGCTATAAATAGAAACCTTCGCCCACCGATGAAGGTTGATCAGAGCCAAGAAAGAAAAGGCAGTGTTACAGAGAGCTCGATCCAACAGTGAAGAAAAAGAAAAAGAGAGATAGCAGTGAAGAGAAAGAAAGAGAGAGAGATAGCAGTGAAGAGAGAAAGAGAGTTAGCAGTATCTGGTTTTGCTTCCCAGGAAGCTACATTTGTATTAACTTTCAGTATCGAATGTTTTCTCGATCAGTCTTTAGTTTCTTTTCTGATTTTCTTTATGTGTTCTTTGTCTAATTCGGATCTGTTCCCCTCCGGTGTGTGGAGGAAGGGAGTCTAACTCCGGTTTCCCTCTGGGTTGCAGAGGAAGAGAGATCGCTGATCTCTGGTGTTGCTAGTGACGGGTTGTCATTAGCAGGTTCCCTCCGGTGTGTGGAGGAAGGGAGAGGCACTCTCCAGTTCTGTTCGTGCTGGGTGCTAGAACAGGTTTCAAGCTCTGTGGGTAGCAGAGCTTGGTTCAGGGATTTGTCTCCCTTGGTTTTTCAAGCTGTGTGGCAGCAAGTTCGCAGACTGAGTCTGCTGTGCTCTAGCAGTGGCTAGTGGAATCCTCACTCTAGTTGGAGTGAGGGGTGGATGTAGATTGCGGACTGCAGTCGAACCACCTAAAAACCGGTTGTCTTCTCTGTGGCTTGCGGTCCTTATCAGCGCTCTCTATCTGCTTGTCTCTTCATCTAGTTGTTTGTTCAGCCCATTCATCATCATTCTCTCATTCGATCTAGATTGATTCCTGCATTTGGATTCTTTGTGTGCTAGTTTAGGAGGGGCATAAGCGTTAGATTTATTTTCTCGTCTAAACTCTGCAAATTGGGAGTGATCTATTCATCCCCCCCTTCTATATCACTCTTGACGCGCTAACATTTGGTATCAGAGCAAGGTTTACACCATGTGGGCGAACGGCCAAGGAAATGGTGGTGGTCCTAGAACCTTCATGGCCGAAGGTCAATCCATTAGTCGCCCTCCTTATTTCGATGGTAGTAACTATCTGTTTTGGAAGAACAGGATGGAAGTGTTCATCAGAGCTCAGAGTCATAAATTGTGGAGAGTAATCACGGTGGGGCCATATGAGTTGCCACCAAACGAGGATGCTTGGACGGATGATCATGTGAAGCTCTCGTCACTCAACTAGACGGCGCTGAACATAATCCAGTGTGCTGTTCATCCAGAGGAATATGCTCGTATATCTGCATCCTGAACTGCCAAGCGAATGTGGGATGAGCTGCAATTGATTTATGAAGGTACAGCTCAAGTGAAAGCTTCGAAGGTAAATCTCTACACCTCCAAGTATGAAATGTTTAAGATGAATGCTGATGAGAATATAACCGAAATGTATGCCAGGTTATCCTTGATCACTAACACTCTGAAAGGGCTAGGGAAGGATCTTGCTGAGGCAGATATAGTCAGGAAAATCCTTAGATCTTTATCCCCGGCGTGGCACACTAAGGCCATTGTGATTGAGGAGTCAAAGGATTTGAATGTCTTAACTGTGAATGAACTCATAGGATCCCTGATGACCTATGAGATGAATTTCCAAGGAGGTGGAGAAGGAAGTGAGAGGAAGGGTAAAAATGTTGCTCTAAGAGCTTCCCGCAAGAAGGGTAGTAAAAGTGGGAGCAGCAGTAGTAGCCCCGAATCTGAGTCCGAGCTTGAAGGTTTTTCAGATCTCGACCAGGGGGACCAGGCTATGCTCACTCGTCAGTTCAGAAAGTTTCTGAGAACTAAGGGAAAGACCTTTAGGAAAAGGAACCCACATCCTTTTAACAAGAATGCTGAGTTTACCAATTACAGGGATCGAAATCCTAAGAAACTGACTTGTTTCAACTGTAACAAACAGGGACACATGAAAGGCGAATGCCCAGAACTCCAGAAGAAAGGTCCCTATCTTCAGAAGAAGTTCACAAAGGTGCAGAAGAAGAAAAAGCCACAGGCGATGGTCTGCACATGGAGCGAGGAAGAAGAAGACCCTGAAGATGCTTCCTCAGAAGAATATGAAGAAGGAATTTGCCTTATGGCAAACAGCGAAGAGGAGGTAATAAATGTCTTTGAAAATTTCTCAATTGATGACTGGGAGGATGCTTATGGTGATTTGCTAGATAAATTTAATTCTCTTAGCAAAGAGCACAGAGTTCTGAAAAGAAAATTTAACACAAATGTTGAAGAACAAACTCTGGTCTGTGAGGAAAATGCAAAGCTAAAAGAACAACTAGAAGAAATGACCTCACAAAGGAAAGAGAATGATAAGCTTAGGGGAGAAATCCAAGAAAGTAAAAAATAGCTCAATGAATTCAAAACTAAAATTGAAGAAAGCATGAGTGAAATCAGAATGAATTCAGAGAAATATGAAGCTGTGAAGAAAGTGAATGCTGAACTCCTAAAGAACTCTGAGTTTCTTCAAAAGGAGCTGGAAGACAAACAGAAAGTCTTAGAAAAGTTTGTCCAAGGAAAGACTAGCCTAGATGCTATACTAGGAACTATGGTCAATTTCAACAAGGAAGGTCTAGGGTATGACCCAACCAACAAGAGACCCTTGCAATTCAAGACCATCACCTTCTGTCCAGAGAAGGGAAAAGAAAAGCTGGACACACCATCCAGCTCAAACAGCTCTAAGAAAACTCAAAGTCCTAAAGAAAACACAACAACCAGTACTGGACAACCGTTTAAGAGTGGAATGAACTTTATGAAGAATAACATTAAGTCCACTCATCAGAAAACAACTGGTAACTGGACCAAGAAAACAAATCAGAATAAAAGCTGGAATTATAACAATCAGATGGGTCCAAACAAGACCTACTGGAGGAATAATTTTCATGGTCAAAGATATACCAATCAACAAGCCTACAGGAAATTTCCTAGGAATAGGAAGACCAATGAAAGGAATAGAAATCACTACTCCAGTTCAGCTGGATTGAACTTTAATAAACCAGAAAGGAAGGTGCCAGAGAAAATCATGCTGAAACAAATCTGGATACCCAAACACTTGATCTGAGATTTAAACAATGTCCTTGGACCCAACTCATCTTGGGTTCCAAATCACTCTGCTTGATATACCTGTGTAGGTCGGCCTGGCAGCTGAAGACAACAAGTGGTACCTCGACAGTGGCTGCTCCAGGCATATGACAGGAGACCGATCCAAGTTCAGCAAGATAGAGATGAAGCCAGGAGGTCTGGTCAAGTTTGGAGGAAAGAACAAAGGTAAAATAATTGGAGTTGGCACAGTAGGTAAGTCTTCCACAAACTCCATTGAAAAGTCTTACTTGTGGAAGGGCTACAACATAATCTGATCAGCATCAGTCAGTTATGTGACAAGGGTCACAAGGTTGTTTTTGATGATGCTTCATGCAAGATCTTTGAAATAAATTCTGATGAGATTAAATTTGTAGCCAACCGGAACAATAATGTCTACATTGTAGACTTAAATGAGAAATCTGAATCTACTATTTGTTTATCTGCTAACTCTGAAATTGATGCTTTTGAATGGCATAGACGTCTAGGTCATGCTAGCTTTTCTACTTTAAATAAACTGGTCAAACTCGATTTAGTTAAAGGCATGCCTAGAATTAAATTCAATTCCATTTCAAAATCATGTGATGCCTGTGCTCTAGGCAAACAGACCAGAAACTCTTTCAAATTAAGATCTGAGCCATTGTCTTCTAGACCAATGGAACTTCTTCATATGGATCTTTTCGGTCCAACCAGAACTCAGAGTCTCAATGGTAACAGGTTTGGCTATGTCATCATAGATGACTTCTCCAGATATTCTTGGATATTTTTCTTAGCAAATAAGAGTGATGCATTTCAAAAGTTTAATCTATTTTTCAATAAGGTCAAACAGGAAGGAAAGTTCAAGGTTAGTTCTATTCAATCTGATCATGGAGGTGAGTTTGAAAATTCCATGTTTACTGAACTTTGTGACAAAGAAGGACTAACTCACAGGTTTTCCTCTCCCAGGACACCTGAACAGAATGGGATCGTGGAGAGAAGAAATAGAACAGTGGTGGAAATGGCCCGAACCATGTTAATTGAGAGTAAGTTACCTAGAAGGTTTTGGGCAGAAGCGGCCAATACAGCAACCTACATAATCAACAAGGCCATGGTAAGACCCATACACAAGAAAACACCCTATGAGCTTCTAAAAGGTAAGAAACCTAACTTGTTTCACTTCAGAATTTTTGGAGCAAAATGTTTTATTCATAACAATGATAAAAAGGATTTAGACAAGTTTGAAGCCAAGAGTTCACCTGGAATATTCTTGGGTTACTCTGAAGTGTCAAGGGCATATAGGGTATTTAATGTACCAGATCAGAAAGTGGAAGAATCTCCACACATTCTTTTCAGTGAAAAGAAAGATGTTACTAATGTTGAAAATCTTGACAGGGACTCCAATCATGGTGGAGATTTTCTGGAAAACCAACAAGAAGAAGAGAAGACTCAGCCAAATGAAGGAACAAATTCCCCCAATCAGGTAGGGCCAAGAGAAACAGGTGAGTCTTCAACAAATGTCAGATTTCTTAAAGACCATCCTTTAGATAAAATCATTGGCAATCCTGAAGAACCTCTTAGGACTAGATCTTATTTTAGAAATGTGAATAATGATGACCTAATTGCGTTAGTCTCACAAATTGAACCTAAAACAGTAGAAGAGGCCTTAGCTGATCAAGGTTGGGTAAATGCTATGAGTGAGGAATTAGGTCAGTTTGAAAGGAATAATGTCTGGGAGCTTGTCCCAAGACCAGATGGTATTAATGTCATAGGAACTAAGTGGGTGTTCAAAAATAAGATGAATGAAGATGGAATCATCTCGAGGAACAAGGCTAGACTAGTAGCCAAAGGCTACTGTCAGGAATTCGGTGTAGACTTTGATGAATCCTATGCACCAGTTGCTAGGATGGAAGCTATAAGATTGTTGCTTGCCTTTGCATGCTCAAAGAACATTAAACTCCAACAAATGGATGTTAAAAGTGCCTTTTTAAATGGAGTTATTAAAGAAGAAGTCTTTGTTGAACAACCTCCTGGATTTCAATTTTCTCCTCAACCTAACCAAGTTTTCAGGTTAAACAAAGCCTTGTATGGTCTAAAGCAGGCTCCAAGAGCTTGGTATGAAAGATTGTCTGAATTTCTGATCAGCAAGTGCTACAAAAGAGGTAAAGTTGATCAGACTTTATTCACCAAGGGCATGAGTAAAGATCTCATCATAGTTCAGGTATATGTAGATGACATAGTATTTGGATCAACTAGACATGAACTATGTGATGAATTTTCTACCATGATGTCTGCTGAATTTGAAATGAGCTTGGTTGGAGAACTAAAATATTTTCTTGGATTGCAGGTACAGCAGCTTGAAGATGGGTGCTTCATCAACCAAACCAAATACATAATGGAATTGTTCAAAAGGTTTAGCATGGAAAACTTAAAGCATATTACTACACCCATGGGCACCAATACATCATTGGATGCAGATGAGACAGGTAAAGAAGTAAATGCCAAACTTTATAGAGGTATGATTGGATCACTTCTCTACTTGACAGCCTCTAGACCTGATATACAATTCAGTGTAGGAATGTGTGCAAGATATCAGTCTAGACCCACTGAGCTACACCTAGCTGCAGTTAAAAGAATCTTCAGATATTTGTCAGCTAGTCACTCTCTTGGTTTATGGTTTCCTGCTTCTTGCACTTTAAATCTAGTAGCATACACAGATGCTGACTATGCAGGCTGTAAACTAGACAGGAAAAGCACAAGTGGCCATTGTGAATTCTTGGGTGGGTGTTTAGTATCTTGGGGCTCCAAGAAACAACATTCTGTGGCCCTCTCCACTGCAGAAGCTGAATATGTAGCTGCAGGAAGTTGTGGAACACAAGTTATATGGATTAAACACAAGCTTCAAGACTACCAAGTAGACCTGGGGTGCACACCTATTTACTGTGATAATACAAGTGCCATCAATCTTGCTAAAAACCCTATTTTACACTCTCGAACCAAACACATAGAGATAAGACATCATTTTATAAGAGATGAAGTGTCTAAGAATAATTTTGAACTGATTCATGTAGGCACAGATAATCAGATTGTTGACATTTTCACAAAACCTCTGGATAATGAAAAATTTTCCACATTGAGAAGAGAATTAGGCTTATACAAATTGTCTTAATTAAGAAGCATGCTCTTGTTGTGAGGGGGAGATATGTCTATATGCTGTTTAGCCTTCTTGCATGCTGGTCTTAGGAGGAGTTCTGAATCCTCACTGGATAGCTTTTAGAATGCTCTAGGTAAGGGGGAGCCTAGAGATTATGCTGAAATGTTTGATTGAGTAATGCTATATCTTAGGGGGAGCTGAGTTGTAATGTGAGAAGAGATGTACTTTGACAGATTCAAAAGGGGTTGTCCAGATGAGTACCTTTGCTGGTCTTGCATGACTAATTGAGTGTGGTTCTCTCAGACAGTAGAGTGTCACTCATTTCTTAAGTCAATAAGTCAGTGTCTCTAAAATCTAATTAGAATCTTTCCTTTGGTACTCCTTCAGAGATCTGGACTATTTGCTTAGAGTATATCTTCCTACACTGTCATTGATTTTGGTTCAGGCCAAAAACTTGTATGTCTTGATATCTGACCCAATCAACTTGAAATCTAGACTTCAAGACTCAATTCAAGAAAAGTACCTTTTGGTATTGTCTTCAATCATTCCATCTCTTTAACTCAAGGGCTTAACTGAACAAACATGGTCTGTTTTTATCACTGAGAAACTGGGAGTTTCATCAATGAAATGAATATTTCTCCCAAGTCATGAGGTGTCAAAATGCTTACAATGAATGAAAAGTCATGACAGAGCAATGGTGGCTTGCTGGTGAGTAACTGGGGACTCTGGCCTCTGATCAAGGTGTCTCCCTAATGTCAAAAGCCACAGTTACTAACTCTGTTCCTTACTATTTTTTTTTAAAAAAAAGGGGGAAGTAATGAGGTACTCACTCTGAGTAACTGGGGATTCAGGCCTCTAATCAAGGTGTATCCCTAATGTCAAAGGAAGTGACCTACCAACTTACTCTTTGATCTTTGTGAAAATCTTCTACAACAAAAATCCCTTGTTGTTATTGCACCTAATGGATTGCTTGTCCTCAATACCTTGAGAACACCTCTCTGAATTTTACTCTTGCTGTCTTGTGGAATAGTTGAATAATCAGCTATTTGGCCATACCTGTCTACTCCTGCTCTAAATCATCCACTATGTATGCTGACATACTTCTCATAATTCTATTTCTCCACTGTGTACTGAAGCTTAAAGAATCTTCTCTTGATGTTAGAACCTCACTTATTTTCTTAAGACCTACTCATGACTTTCTGCACTAAGAACGTTACTGCACTTCTTCTACATGTCTACAGCATTGTTATGTCTTCTGCATTTCTTTTTTGCTGATGTCAAAGGGGGAGAGAGGGTTCCGTGAATTGTGAATCAATCAATCAGTTGGTTGTTGGTTGTGGCTTGTTGCCTTGGGAAAGTTGTCACTTGGGGAAGTTCCTGAGTATGAGTGTTTTGTAGGGTATGTTTAATTCACTTGCATGAGCATGCCTTGTGCCTTGAATTTAATTTGTTGTTGCAAATGGTACTGCTTTCATTTCATGTTAAATCTTGAAAATTCTTGTTATTGTCCGATTCATAGTGTTGCCATCATCAAAAAGGGGGAGATTGTTGTGTCCCTGTGATTTTGATGATGTCTCACACTATAAATCATTTCTTTATCTCAAGATAATCTCATGTTTCATCATGTAAGTGAATGGATTAAACAGTAAGGGAATGTCCTGCTCAATTGAACAAATTGATCAAATGAATTTTAGTGTTGCCTGAGTAATAATGTCTTGATGGATTCAACACTATGAACTTTTGTGAACAAAAATATTTCTCTGTGTTAATGTAAATCCTCGAGTCACTTCAGGTAATTTTGGGAGTTGTTTTCGTGTCACTTAAAGCCACACTTCGTGTTGTTTCCTCTCACTAACAAGAAATGATTTCGTGTCGTCTGAGCTTACAACACTCAGTGTTGATTTCCATGCTTGATAGGAAAACTCGTATGAGGTAATACTTCGTGTAATTTTATCCTTGTCATCTTCGTCTTCGTGTCATTTTGACTTCGTGTCAATTACTGTTTCGTCTGAGTGTTGTCTTCACCTCGTGTCATTTTTTTTTCATCTTCGTGCTGGTTTCACTTCGTGTCAACTTCACTTCTTGTTGTTTCTTTGTATTCTGTCTTCGTGTTGGTCTTTCATTTTTAGTCTTCGTGTCTTTCTCGCTTTGACCACACTCCGTGTTGTTTCTCCTCTCACAACTTCGTGTCGTGTTCTGTGTAGTGCGTGTTCTGTCACTACTGCACTTCGTGCCGTTCCTGTTACACTTAATGTCGTTCTTGTTTTCACTTCGTGCAGTCTTTCTCTAAGTATTGTTCATCTCGTGTCGATGTTGTTTGTTTTTGAAACCACACCTCGTGTTGGTTTCTGTGTTGATCTTCGTTCTGTCTCCGTGTCGATTTCAGATTTCATCTTCGTGTTGTTTTCAACTTGTGACGGTTTCCGTCATCTGTCTTCATGTCGTACTTAGTGCGAGTTGTTTACTTGTTATTTCTGACTCCGTGTTGTTTTTCCCACACCTCATGTCTTTCCTGATTTGCAAACCACTTCGTGTCGTTTCAGTCGTCTTAGTGTTACCCTTGTACTCGCCTCTCCGTGTTGACTTATTATTGTGTCTTCGTGTTATTCTTGTGCTTATGTCCGTGTTCCCTCTTTCTTATCTCGTATTGTTCTTTCTCACCTCGTGCTGACTTCATCTGATCTCGTAACGTCTTTGTTGTTGTGTTACCCGTGTTCTCATGTATCTCGTGTCGTTCTTTTCTTATGTCGTGTAGAAGTCACGTCGTGTTGTTATCAAATACCTCATGCAGCTTTAGTTTTTAGTGATCTAGCATATAGCGTGTTAACGGTTTTATCTTCTTACAGGTACGAGGAAGAATACTCCCAAATAAATGGGATGCACGTGATCCTAGACAAGAGGAACCAATCCAGAAAGGTCACGTGGCATGAAAGTTCTGGATCGAGCGTGGGAGGCACACGCGTTTTGTGCCCTATCCATCTGCTGCCGCTATAAATAGAAACCTTCGCCCACCGATGAAGGTTGATCAGAGCCAAGAAAGAAAAGGCAGTGTTACAGAGAGCTCGATCCAGCAGTGAAGAAAAAGAAAAAGAGAGATAGCAGTGAAGAGAAAGAAAGAGAGAGAGATAGCAGTGAAGAGAGAAAGAGAGTTAGCAGTATCTGGTTTTGCTTCCCAGGAAGCTACATTTGTATTAACTTTCAGTATCGAATGTTTTCTCGATCAGTCTTTAGTTTCTTTTCTGATTTTCTTTATGTGTTCTTTGTCTAATTCGGATCTGTTCCCCTCCGGTGTGTGGAGGAAGGGAGTCTAACTCCGGTTTCCCTCTGGGTTGCAGAGGAAGAGAGATCGCTGATCTCTGGTGTTGCTAGTGACGGGTTGTCATTAGCAAGTTCCCTCCGGTGTGTGGAGGAAGGGAGAGGCACTCTCCGGTTCTGTTCGTGCTGGGTGCTAGAACAGGTTTTAAGCTCTGTGGGTAGCAGAGCTTGGTTCAGGGATTTGTCTCCCTTGGTTTTTCAAGCTGTGTGGCAGCAAGTTATTCGCAGACTGAGTCTGCCGTGCTCTAGCAGTGGCTAGTGGAATCCTCACTCTAGTTGGAGTGAGGGGTGGATGTAGATTGCGGACTGCAGTCGAACCACCTAAAAACCGGTTGTCTTCTCTGTGGCTTGCGGTCCTTATCAGCGCTCTCTATCTGCTTGTCTCTTCATCTAGTTGTTTGTTCAGCCCATTCATCATCATTCTCTCATTCGATCTAGATTGATTCCTGCATTTGGATTCTTTGTGTGCTAGTTTAGGAGGGGCATAAGCGTTAGATTTATTTTCTCGTCTAAACTCTGCAAATTGGGAGTGATCTATTCATCCCCCCCCTTCTATATCACTCTTGCTGCGCTAACAAAGGATATAAATGCAATATGAAAAGTACTGGCTCGGCGTCGATTCCCATCAACTCTCCCCGGGTGGGAGGAACTCGACCCCGTCGAGTAGGGGTATGGATGCTCGAGTACTCTGGCGGATCCGTCACCGTGCCAAGTAGCGCGGGTATGCTCCACTCCAAGTGACCGTCACCTGCTCATTCCATATATACTCGATATGCGCGAACTGCTATGGGCTAGAGGTGGACACTCCGGGTGTGACACTCTCAAAAGGAAAGGGAGCAGCTTGAAGACTCACTAGGAATCACCGCCGAGTCCCTATAGGTGACTGATCCGGGTATAGATGTGGAACCGATCCCATACTCATCAAGTGAGTCCACTCACCTCTTACTCATAAGAGAACGACAACGAGCTTGCATAAGACACATACAGACAAATGACACACAAACCATGCAAGCAAACCACACAAAACAAACCACACAAGGAAAACACACCGACTCATATATGACCCTAGACTAAGGTGGTGACATCAAGCCCACTAAGTGGCGGCATCCTGGGCGGCGGGTGAGCCGTCCAACTCTCCCCCCAAGGCATAGTACTCATCGGCTAGTGCTTGGTCGGCCTCATAATCGATACACTCAAGCTCAGGAGGTAAGGTATCTCCAACCCCTAGGGCTAGGGTTGCACGGGCGGGGCATTCATTGGCAATGTGGCCAAACCCGTGACAGTGGAAACATTGCACTCGCGACCTACTACTCTCTCCGATAAGAGGGGCCTTACCCTTATCCTCCCGAGGGGTAGGGGGCGTAGGTAACAAGGGTGGAGGTGTAGGCGCCGTGGGCAACAGCGGGGGAAGTGTCCGGGCCAGGGGACGGGCCATGTGTGCTGGGGGACGGGCAACGGGTTCCGGTGGATGGGGTGGAGGTAGATCCCGTGGTGGGGGAGGTCGAGGTCTAGGAGCGAAGTGCTCCTGACGGGCGGGCTCCTGAGGACGAGCCATGGGTCCCCTCGGGTATGAACCTAAGGAGCCACGAGAATCACTACGGGGAGGAGCGGGACTCCACCGAGGAATAGACTCGAACTCTCCCTCGAATTGCTCCATCTCAAGAGCAACTTGATATGCATCCTCCAACTTGTCCACCTTGCGGCGGAGAAGCTCATACCGCAGGTGCGGGCGTAGACCACGCCGAAACTGGGAGACGGTAAGGGAATCCTCCTCTGTGGCATCACATCACAAGTAGTATTCATCAAATTTGGCGATGTAGTCAGAGACGGACCGATCTCCTTGGGTGAGACTTTGCCACCTCTCTATAAGACGCTGGCGGTAGGAGGTAGGGAGGTACTTCTTCCTAAGCTTCTCCCTCATATCGGTCCATGTATCGATCGGGGGTTCTTGACGATGAAACAATAGGTTCTCTATGTTCCTCCAATAGGTTTGTGCTTGGCCTAAAAGTTTCATCCTGGCGTACTTGACTTTTCGTTGGTCCGACATCTCGAACCACTCAAAATATCGGTCCATACCAGCCTCCCAATCAAGATAGACCTTTGGGTCCAAGGACCCGTCAAAGGTGGGAGGGTCGGCCCGAACGGTCCGAATGGCCCGTTCATCCATATCTTGGTCGTGGGTACGCCGTGTAGGGCGATAATCACGACCATGCCCCCGATGCTCATTTTCAGACTCATAGTCATGCACCTCGGGGACTTCGTGCCTCTTATTAGCTATCCCTTGAACCCTTGGAGTCGCGGGTTGTTGACCCGGCTCCGGTTGACCTTGTGTAGGTGGGACGGGTGCTTGGACTGGGGCAATCGGTGGTGCCTCGGCTGGACCTCTCTCTAGTGCGGCAACTCTCCCGACCAATCCTTGAACGGACTGGTTCGACCCAGCGGCCCTATCCTCTACGGCTTTCATCCTCTCTTCTAGGCGGGTGCCTAGACCATTCACTCGGGTACTCGCTCCTTCCATCCTATCCACTCGAGTACTTAACTCATCCATGCACTTACTCAACCCATCCATTTTCCCCACAAGAGTTCGGAACAATGTGGCCACTTCATCGGAACTATAGACTCGAGATTCCGCCATAGGTGGTGGTGGGGGTGAGTATTGAGTACCTCGACGAGTGGGCATGCAAGACACGGAGTAGGAGACACCGACTAAGGTAAATGAACACTACAAGATGATGCACCTAGACGTAACCAAAACTCGGCACATGGCGGAGTTAATCGATCCGAGGATCACTCGCGCAAGTGTGCGGCCTTCCCGATAGGCGTAGCCTAACGTTCGGACAACACCTTTTGATATACCGGGTTATTGGGATGCAATGCAAAAGACACTTTTTTTTTGTTTTAGAAATATGATGATCCTAGACTCGACTTAAACCGACTAATGACTCGATGTAAATGACACTCTTTTTTTTTTGTTTTTGACACCCTAGACTCAACTTGCTCTGATACCAAATTGATGCGGGATGAGACCACGGAGACGACAAGCTCGTGGTTGTCCCTTAACGAGGTAAGCGTTGGACGTGCGCGGTTGAGAAACCGGCAATGAGCTAGGGTGATCGGCTCTCTCGTGTGCCCGGATCGGGTCACGGGACGGTCTCGCACTCTCTCGCAGCAGCGGTAATGAATAAATAAAGTGAGCTAGATATCCCTACACATGCTCTCTAGCAGCGGCATAAACAAATATATATGAAGTAAGCAAAATGCCAGGCAAGGAGCGAACACGATACCTCCACGCGCTCGGCGTGGGGACGACGGACCCGGCCCAAACTCGTACTCCCGGGACAATTAATACACCATATTACAGCAAATGAATTACTGCCCACTCCACGTAGGGAGCTAAAGGGCTACACAAACGGGCCCGGGAGGACCGAATTCGATTTGACGGGCGGCTTCTCGCGTCTCTTCGGCAGCACCCGAACTAGTGATGGTGGGGCCCATGTGCTGTCCGGAGGGGTCGAGTGGGACCCGGTGACACCGCTGTAGTGGGGACACTTAGGGAAGCATTCCCCGGGATGGCGGCACGCTGGTTCGCCGGTCGGAGGCCGGGCGGCTCCGTTCGGCACCGGTCGGAATGACCGGCCACGGACCTGCCGGTTCTATTTTCCGCCGTGCGCTCCGGCGAGAACAGACGCTGCGATCAGCCCTGACGTCGGAATTCGACGAAACTAGCGCCGTTGGAAAGATGCTTCGAAGGGCTTCAACCCAAGGTGATTACAGAAAAATAATCAAGCTTGTACGTCTGATTAGCGAATTTTGAAGGTTGTTGTACAGTTCCTAAAATCTCAGGTTAGCAGATAACTTTCCTGTGGATTGCCTTTGACCGCGAGGTAGACGTCTGAATCTGGGGTTGTGTTCTTCAGAAAAGTTGTGGGAAATCTGGTTACGAAACCAGAACTATTTTTGGATCTGGATTTGGAGGTGGTGGTGGTTTTTTCTGATTTTGGAAGTGGAGGGTGGTCGGATCTGGGATCTGACTGACAACACTGTAGCTGAGGAAGAACACGAATTTCTAAAAATAGATTGAAGGCTGATAAACAATTAAGAAAATTTGTGAATGTAGGGGGTGATGGACAGAACTCCCAGTAAAATTGGGAGGGTTTGGACAAATCAAAAAGATGGCCGGAGGTGGGAAACACAGGGCTGTTGTCACTGTAGACAGAGATAAAACAGAACTAGGAATGAAAGATGCACGAAAATGGGAAAATACTAAACGATGGAATTTGGGGATGAAAATTTAGGTGGAGCTTGCGATACAAGGGAAGAACACATCATAATTGCAGACTACGAAGAGGCCGTGGCTGAAAGCAGGAATTTCGGGAAGAGACCTCTATCTAGCAGGACAGAACACCGAGAACGGTTTCGCGACGGCTCGAAGGCGGCACGAACGGCGGCGGCGGCGGCACCGGTGATGGTCAAAGGTTGAGAGGGGATGATAGAAGATAGAAACACTCTAGAAATGGAGGTTGGAGAAGGAAGAACAGTAGGAGAGAGGAAGGGGGCGTAATATGCTCCAAGCTTCAACACAATTTTCTGATTTTTTTCATTGCTTTTCTCATAAAAATACAAGCGTATATATGTTTCCAATCAAATCAATTGTGCACCCTTGGATCTAGGGGTGGGGGATTGAAGGGCTGGGATTAAGTGTGAATCACACACAAAAAAACTTTAAATAATAGGGGAAGGGGGCAGCCTATTGACTATAAGAGAAGTTGAATGGGGTAGGTGGCCAACCATTGGAATATTGACCTATTTGTCTCCCATGTGTCCATATGACTAGTCCACCCTTCTAGATGTCCACCTAGGATGGTTGACCAGCCCCACAAGGTGACATGGACCAATGGAAAAGGGCCGAGGGCCCCCTTGATGGTCCTACTGCATAATTGCATAAAAACCCACACAATCTACGGGAGTGACGCATTAGCCGATAAAGCCGTACAATTGCGCATATACTTTCCCATGGATATAAAAATAAACTAAAGGATATAAATGTAATATGAAAAGTACTGGCTCGGCGTCGATTCCCATCAGTTGTGTTGTGTAACTGATGTGAAGACATGGCGTGCAACGATGCAATCATAATGTATAGACTTAAGTTGAAGCAACCAGAATGTACAGACTTAGAGTGAAGACAATGCAATGTTTAGACTTTGATGAACATATGCAATGTATGGACTTGGTGTGTGCAGGGCAGGCAATCAATGTATAAACTTCACGATGCACAACCATATCCATTGTATAGACTTACCCCTTATGTGAGCGAGACAATGTGTAGACTTGGCCCTTGAAGGATGTACAGACTTGAAGACTCGAAGCCCCACGATGTATAGACTTTGAACTCTGAACGACAAAGCAGGCTGTACAGACTTTGAGAATCTTGAAGGCCAATGTACAGACTTGGAAAGCCTGAACCAATGTATAGACTTGAAACACTTGAGGACCAGTGTACAGACTTGGAAACCCTGAACCAATGTACAGACTTGAAAGGCTTGAACACTGCGATGTGCAGACTTTGCGATGTATAAACTTTGAATGATGATGTACATTGCACCGATGTATAGACTTTGAAGAACCGATGCATGAACAGTGATGTATAGACTTCGATCTCAAGGAATGGATGTACAGACTTAGCGTGGAATGCCTGAAGCACAGTGCAATGTATTGACTTGCCACCGACCAATGTATAGACTTGAAGATGATTGTGAGAGCATGCAGTGTAGAGAGTGTACAGACTTACCACCGACCAATGTATAGACTTTGCCAAACGATGCAAGCGACAATGCATGAGACGATTGGATGTACAGACTTGGGCTGTACAGACTTGGACGTATGTAATGATTGTAATGTGTAGACTTAGTGTGTAGCAAAAGCAGCGAACATAGGAATAGGTTGGAATGTATAGACTTACGTTCGATCATCAATGTAGATACTTAGCAATGCAGTGTGTCGACTTGGACAGCTAGCCACGAGTGTATAGACTTTGCCTAAGTGTTTATCCATGAATGAGATGGCGATGTATAGACATGAACTAATGCAAGCAGTGTATAGACTTTGTGAGATGCAAAGGCTGTACAGACTTGACGAAATGCATGTGCTAGACAGTGTATAGAATAGACAATGCAAACGAGATCATCAGACTTGCTATTAAGCAACCACAGTATAGACTTGCTGATTGTGTTAAGACACAGCATGAGACGCTCAGAAAGACTGCCCACTGCATAGACATTGCCTTAGACATGCAGACACTGTGAATGTATAGACTTCACTATGTGTAAGCTTGTGAAGGCGAATGCAATGTATAGACTCCAGACTGTGAAGGCTTTGTGAATGTAAATGCATTGTACAGACTTCACGTTATGCTTGAGACACTAAGGAAGACAAACAATGTATGGACTTAGGCAATTGAAAGGCTTGCCAGTGTATAGACTTATGAGTGCAGCATAGACAGATGCAATGTACAGACATGCGAATCTGGGGGGGTCGACCCATCTGGAAAGGGGGTCGACCCACTTCTGTCCAGACTATGTTGAAAGGTTCAGCATCACCCATTGTACAGACTAACATCAAGCAATCCAGATAAAATGTAATTATGAAATGCATCAACAATTATGAAATGCACCAATGCACACACCACACAGCCTTAGCCTGTTCATTGGTTCTGTAATTCAGATAAGATGTTCAATGAAACATACATATGCAACAAAAATAGATTTATATGCAGACTCAAACAGATGATGACTTATAGTGTTTGCTATCATCAAAATCATAGGGACACAATAATCTCCCCCTTTTTGATGATGACAACACTATGAGTCAGTATGACTTGATCAAATATTTCTCCCCCTTTGACTTCAGCAAAAAGACATTAATTGAAGAGGGAAGAATAAGACTCCATAAGATGAGTGAATTAAAATCTCCCCCTTTAATGACAATTAGCTCCCCCTGAATATAATAATGATCAGAAATGTTTTGAAGGTTGAAACCAATTGAGATGAAGAGAGAATATCAACAAAAGCACAGGGACACTCAAAAATGCTGACTAGATCTCCCCCTTTATGAAAAACACTCAGCATGACATGGAAGCTCCCCCTGATTAGATGGAGTGAAGGAAGTGATGAGCATCTATCAGCAAAGCACATGGGTATACAAGAGTTACCACAGTCTGTAATCACAGTGAATAAATGAGGAAGCAAGATTTTCATTAGCACACCAAATTCATAAATCTTTGTAAACGAAATTCAAAATTTTCAATTATAATAGATTATGAATGAGTTTAAACTTACCATCATGATTTAAGAGTGACGTATTTAAGGTTTATCAGGAAAATTCATTACTCATATCTGAAACATCTTTTAATAAAGATGAACCATCAACTCATTTGTTATTCATGTTGAACCTCCTTCCATCTTACTCATTTAAATTCAATGACTCCTATGGAAGTTACACAAGATACTATTGAGATTAAACAGAAATAAATGAGACTGAACTTGTCTTTAGATTTTTAGAATTTTCTATTGAACATTACTCATTTTTCCTGAGCAAGTTTGGTTCAGTAAATACCTTTTTACATGAGGCACAACACTTCTTAGGTGAAGTGACCCAGTTACTCAGTGTGACAACCACATTGCCTCTGAAGGAGAATAGAGTTAGCAATGGAGTATCTTTTTACATGAGGAGACACCTTGATCAGAGGCCAGAATCCCCAATTACTCAACACAACCATGCCATTGCTCTGCCAGATTTTCAAACATTTTGAAAAGAGAGTTAACTATGGCACTTCATGACATGGGCTTAATCTATTTCTTTGATAGAGAACCCAGTTTCTCTGTGACCAAAGTCATTGCTCTTGCTTTAAATTTTTAAGTGTTTTCAGATTTTTCAAACAATGCTCAGTACACTGAAATGTTTAAGAACAATACTTTCTATATGTATCTTAACCAAAGAAAGCCATGTCGTTTAAAATTTCAGATTTCAGAAGGTTTTGCATGAAGTTCATGAGACAACTGGTTATGATTTATTAAGCAGAATGAGTCAGATATTTTCAAGTCATTTACATCAAATCTTAAGAAATACATTAGACTTGAATCAATTTGATTTATCAAAACATTCTTAAGCCAGTATAATAGAAGATTCTTCTTTTCAGAATGTGTCTGATTTATGTCTAGGGTGCACTGACTAAAATCTTTCCTCATTCAGATGAATCAATGATATTTTAGCAAATCAGTGGAGTCAACAAAGCATTTTTATCGAGAGAGTAGCAGAGAGCAGTTTGAAGCCAGCAGTAAAGACTAGAATTCAGTCAGATTAGCTTGCACCAGACTTGATAAGCTATGAAGAAATGTGAGTGATAGGAACAAGCTAGCAGTTGAACTCAAGGCAAACAGAATCAATAGCTAAGTCTGGAATACAGACAGATCAGCTATATCAGTGTAGATAGCAGAGAATTCAAGAGAACCACACATTTGCCAAGAGAATGGATCAGATTGCTAGTAGGAGTTCAAGATATGAAGAAGTGAACAAACAAGAATGTCCCCCCTGTCTAGATGCAATGAGACATTTCTTTTTAGATTTTTCAATGTAAGAAAATGCAATGTAGCTAACTACATGTATGCATTCAGCAAATGAGATTATCATGATTATGCAAGCATCAGTCAAACTCCCCCTTACAAAGTGCATGATATGCAATTAAAGCATTGAAACATAATTTTAAAATTTATGCATATTCAGACTGCCCTATAAAGTGATATGACCCATGGTACTAGGCAGAGAACTTGGTCTAAAAGACCATCTCACACATAGTAAGAACCTCCAGACAGATTTCACCTGCCTTTTAGTAGCTTATCATTTAATATACCATGGTGGTCATGCATGATAATACAATACCAACAGTCCTAAGTGCATTAGATTTTTCAATATTTTTCAATGGGTGCATATGCAAATTCAGTCTATCATTAAAAAGCAAATCATGTATGAGGAGAGTTCAGAAAATTTGAATCTGACAATGCAGATGATGAATGAATATGCAAAGACGGATTTAACATGCTATTCAGTTATTCTAAGAACAAGAAGTGCATAGAATTTACCTGAAAGGGGCTTTATTAACTTGGGTGCCTTGGTTTAATTTACCCCTCTTTATTCCTCAGTCCAAGGCACACCTGCAAAGTATTTGATCATCTTGATCCTATAGGGACCCAAGCAGCTTTGGGTCCTGCGTTAGCCCTGACAGGTGTTCTAAGCAAATTCATAGCAATATGGTCATCATGATCCATCAGATAGCAATTGTCCATAGAGTGACCAAACTTCCCACAATATCTACATGAAGTGACTGGTTTCTGGTTTTTATGATGCATAGTAACAGTAACATGATCATAAGATTTTCTTTTATATGCATGAACAGTTTGGTTCTTATTCCTAACCAGCCAACATTCAGAGGATTTGTGACCTTGTTTCCCATAGTTATAGCATGAAAATGTTGCAAATAGTTTTGCAGGGAATTTGACAACATAGGGGTTAACAGTGTTCTTCTGAACATGCCAACAGTTCTTGACTATATGGCCATTCTTCCCACGGTGAGAGCAAGCAAAAGAATTTCTTCTATGAAAACATGACCAGCATTCAGTGACCTTGTGACCAGTCTTGTTGTAGTTAAAACAAGTGATGTGCTAGTTCATTGAAGTAAATTTGTTCTTATTAAAACCATGTTGGCTTGCAGGGAATTTAGCATGATATGAATGAGATATTTTCTTACCACTTGCAAACCAGCATTGTGTAATTGTGTGTCCTAATTTGCCATAGTGAAAACATTCATTGTTCTTTTTATGAGATGAAGGATTTTTATCAAAAAATTTCCTAGCATTCATATCATCCTTCTCCTTCAATTTACACTCATGCATCAGATGTCCAAATTTGTGACAGTAGTGACAGATCATCTTCTTCCTAGATGCATGTGAGTGTGTGTGAGGACTGTGATCAACATGCACTGATGAATCCTTTTTGTTTATTTTCTATTTTTCAGTCTTTTCCTGATTTTTGTTCTGTTTTTCTATTTTCTTAGCCTTGTCTTGAGGTGGAGATGAAGTAGAAGGCTTTTCTTGTTCAGAACATTTAACAAAAACAATTTTCTATTTGTTTCCATCAACCTTCTTTATACCAACAGGAGTGTCTTTGTCCTTCTTCTGTAGATTTTCATTCTTTTTCAATTCTTGAGTTTGTTTTACAGTTTTGGGACTGATAGTGGTCTTTTGTGCAGTGAATTGAAAAACAGAAGGAGCAGAGGTTGTGTTCTGATTAGAAGCTTTGACAAAAACAGTAGTCATTTTATTCCCATGACTCCTTTTGTTTGTCGGACTATAACCCAGTCCCTCTCTCTGAAAGCTAACATTATTTCCAGAAAGCTTATTCAGATTGTCCTTTCCTTTGACAAATTTTGACAAGGAGTTTTTCAAATCTTGAATTTCAGAATTTAAGCCACATATATTAGCTTCATATTTGGACAGATCTGTTTCACATGAAATGACTTGTTGATGCAAGGCATCATTCAGACTTTTGAGTTTTTCTACTTCCTGCTTTAACTTTGTTTCATTGTCAGCTTCAGATAGAGACTTATAAAGATCATCAACTTCTTGTTGAAGGGATGTGATTGTTAACTCATATTTAGCTATCTTTTGTTCACAGCATGTGACATTCCCACTCAACATTAGGTTGATGTTTTTCAGATTTGTAATTTCATGTTCAGCATTCAGCAACTCACTGGAGCTCACCAGGCTTACACTCTTTCCTTTTTCTAAAGTGATTAGCCTCTCAGACATTGCTGAGTTTAGATGATTCAGCTTATTAATTTCCTCTTTCAGTTTACTGTTCTGCTCTAGGAGTTCATCATCAAGCACCCATTCATCTGAAGAAAACTGACATTCATAAAACTCTTCTTGTTGTTTTTCAGATTGAAGTTTGTCAAGATTTTTCTGAATCTCTGAATTTGTTACTCTATCAGCCTCTAATTTTTCAGAAA
The DNA here is from genome assembly GCA_022559845.1 of Amorphophallus konjac. Classification (NCBI taxonomy): domain Eukaryota; kingdom Viridiplantae; phylum Streptophyta; class Magnoliopsida; order Alismatales; family Araceae; genus Amorphophallus; species Amorphophallus konjac. The sequence goes on from CM040122.1 coordinate 144,223,796, forward strand.
TCAATCTATTTTCTTTTTCAAGATTTATTGATTTGTGTTCAAATTCCTTGAGCTGATTTTTGAGTATTATATTTTCAGACTTCATGTTTTCCAATTCAGAGTTGACAAGCTCTAAGTTTCTCACCAGTTCTTCATTTTGAACAACATCATTGTTATGAGCCTGATCATCATCAATTAAACTATGCCTCTCCTTTAGTTCAGCAATTTCGCAAACAAGCTCTTGATTCTCCTTTTTGTGTGAATCAATTTGTTTCATAAGAGTTTATTTTTTAAATTTCAAATGATCTAAATCTGAACTAATAGAATCAAAATCTGTTAACTGTCTTCTAAATATGTCATTTTCAATTTTCATAATTTCAGGGCTTTCACCTCGAGATTTAGCATCCTCATGTTTCTTTAGCTTCTTTATCAGTTTTTTATTCTTCTTCTTTAGTCTTTCATAGGATTCTAACAGATTGGCATAGGCATCTTCCCAGTCATCTAAAGTGTAACTAGAGAAAGGATTGGTTACCTCTTCAGCATCTTCGGATTCATCTTGATCACTGCCATGGTCGCTCTTGTCAGCCATCAGGCAGCTGTCCTCATCTCTCCTCTGAGTTAGCTTCAGCTTTTCCAGAATGTCCTTAGCGGACCTGCAGTCATAAAAACAAGAATGTAGAGCCTTGTCAGTAGCTTCTTTCATTAATTTCAAAACTTTCTGATTCTCTCCATTTCTTGATCTGTAACTGTTAGTCCATTTGGACTCTTTCTTTGGCAGTCTGTGAGGACCATGTGAGATTAACTTCCACAGATCCGGATCTATCAAATTCACATAGTTATGTAGACTGCTAACCCATGAGTTAAAATTAGACCCATTGAAAACCGGTGGAGAAGCCATGAAGGTAAATCAATCAAGCAATTTCAAAACTGTATGCAGAAGATAGAAATACACCGAATGCCAGCAGGAACCTCTACAGATCGTTGGATCTGGAGAGTCAGAAACCTGCTCTGATACCAATTGTTGAGTCAAGTGCGATAGATTCAGAGGGGGGGTGAATGAATCTCCCCTTTAAAAATATAGCCTAATTAAAAACTTAAAGCTCAGTTATGCGAAATTAAAAATAGTTGCAGCTATATTCTGAGAATATTTAGGATCATCTCGGCAAGACAACTCAATAGAATTAGCCCTCACTCGATCCTATGCAAACAACTAATACGTAGCAATCAAATGAACATATAAGAAAATCAAACCACAAGGGACGCCAGGATTTTTAGGTGGTTCGGTCCACAGACCTACGTCCAACCCTCAATCCAAACCGAAGTGAGGCTTCCACTAGCAACGCTAGACAAGCAGACTCAGTCTGCAATAGATGCTGCCACACAGCTTGACCAGGGGAACAACCTCCCCTCTTCCTCCCAACCGGAGGGAACCACTAGTGACACCAGTCACTAGCAAACCAGAGACGCAAGTCTCTCTTCCTCTAGACCAGGAGGGGACCTACAAGTAGCAACTACTACCTGCAGCCAGAGACCCAAGTCTCCCTTCCTCTGAAGCCCAGAGGGAAGTGCAAGTGACACTAACTCACCTGCAAACCAGAGGTCTCGGACCTCTCTTCCTCCACCAAGGAGGGAACCACTGATGACCCAAAGTCACCAGCAAACCGGAGAAATAAATCTCCCTTCTCCTGAAACCACAGGAGGAACCCGATCCCCAACAGGGCAATCGGAAGAACAACTAGTGAACAGTTAAAAGGAAAACAAAAATGCAACAACAGAAAGCTGGAAAAATGAAATGCACAATAGCTCTCGAAGGAGCAAACTGGGTTGGATCTGATCCAAGTTCTAGTGAACAATGAAGCTTTTCTTCTTCTTCACGAGCTCTCCATCTCTCTTTCTCTTTTTCTTTTTCTTCTTCTGCTCTCTCACTCTTCTTCTTTCTTCTTCTTCTACTCACTGCCTCTCTGCCTCTCTGCAACTCTATCCTTCTATCTCGATCTCTCTTTTTCTTCTGTCTCTCATCCACTTCGTCAGTCTTCTTCAGTGGAAGAAGCCTTCCTTTTATAGTAGCCGCAAGCAGCTAGGGCGTGTGCTCTCTTCGATTCCCGCCCAAGCTTCAGTCCACGTGGCGGCTTCTCAGCATCTTGGATCACGTGCCAGGTGACAACCTCAGATCACATGCCACTCATTAACCTGAGTCATGTGTAGCCAGAGACAAAAGAATGTATCGAATTGGTTCAGCCTTTTAACACAGAGTGTATAGACTTTAGAGGCAGCAAATAAGCAAGTATATACAACGTGAGAATGTATAGACTTGAAAGCCTTCATGCGACCTCACTGTACAGACTTTCAGAATGATGCATTAATATAACAGAGGGAAATGTGTAGACTTCTGTGAAATGCATGAAGCAGTCTAATGTATAGACTTCTGTGAAATGCATGAAGCAATCTAATGTATAGACTTAGTTATGTTGTGCAACTGATGTGCAGACATGGCGTGCAATGATGCAATCATAATGTATAGACTTAAGTTGAAGCAACTAGAATGTACAGACTTAGAGTGAAGACAATGCAATGTTTAGACTTTGATGAACATATGCAATGTATGGGTTTGGTGTGTGCAGGGCAGGCAATCAATGTATAGACTTCACGATGCACACCCATATCCATTGTATAGACTTACCCCTTGAAGATGTGAGCGAGACAATGTGTAGACTTGGCCCTTGAAGGATGTACAGACTTGAAGACTCGAAGCCCCACGATGTATAGACTTTGAACTCTGAACGACAAAGCAGGCTATACATACTTTGAGAATCTTGAAGGCCAATGTATAGACTTGGAAAGCCTGAACCAATGTATAGACTTGAAACGCTTGAGGACCAGTGTACAGACTTGGAAACCTTGAACCAATGTACAGACTTGAAAGGCTTGAACACTGCGATGTGCAGACTTTGCGATGTATAGATTTTGAATGATGATGTACAGTGCACCGATGTATAGCCTTTGAAGAACCGATGCATGAACAGTGATGTATAGACTTCGATATCAAGGAATGGATGTACAGACTTAGCATGGAATGCCTGAAGCACAGTGCAATGTATTGACTTGCCACCGACCAATGTATAGACTTAAAGATGATTGTGAGAGCATGCAGTGTAGAGAGTGTACAGACTTACCACCGACCAATGTATAGACTTTGCCAAATGATGCAAGCGATAATGCATGAGACGATTGGATGTACAGACTTGGGCTGTAAAGACTTGGACATAGGTAATGATTGTAATGTGTAGACTTAGTGTGTAGCAAAAGCAGCGAACGTAGGAATAGGTTGGAATGTATAGACTTACGTTCGATCAGCAATGTAGATACTTAGCAATGCAGTGTGTGGACTTGGACAGCTAGCCACGAGTGTATAGACTTTTCCTAAGTGTTTATCCATGAATGAGATGGCGATGTATAGACATGAACTAATGCAAGCAGTGTATAGACTTTATGAGATGCAAAGGCTGTACAGACTTGACGAAATGCATGTGCTAGATAGTGTATAGACTAGATAATGCAAACGAGATCTTCAGACTTGCTATGAAGCAACCATAGTATATACTTGCTGATTGTGTTAAGACACAGCATGAGACGCTCAGAAAGACTGCCCACTGCATAGACATTGCCTTAGACTTGCAGACACTATGAATGTATAGACTTCACTATGTGTAAGCTTGTGAAGGCGAATGCAATGTATAGACTCTAGACTGTGAAGGCTTTGTGAATGTAAATGCATTGTACAGACTTCACGTTACGCTTGAGACACTAAGGAAGACAGACAATGTATGGACTTAGGCAATTGAAAGGCTTGCCAGTGTATGGACTTATGAGTGCAGCACAGACAGATGTAATGTACAGACATGCGAATCTGGGGGGGTCGACCCATCTGGAAAGGGGGTCGACCCACTTCTGTCCAGACTATGCTGAAAGGTTCAGCATCACCCAGTGTACAGACTAACATCAAGCAATCCAGATAAAATGCAATTATGAAATGCATCAACAATTATAAAATGCACCAATGCACACACCACACAGCCTCAGCCTGTTTGTTGGTTATGTAATTCAGATAAGATGTTCAATGAAACATACATATGCAACAAAAAGAGATTTATATGCAGACTCAAACAGATGATGACTTATAGTGTTTGCTATCATCAAAATCACAGGGACATAACACGACATATATACCGGGATCTAATCCCGCGCTTGCATTAAACTTGCCGTACTCATGGTTGACATTTGCATGGATTCGCCCCCGTCACCGTCTTCTTTTCTATACGGACCATTGTCCGAACATAAAATGGTCTGTGTATGACCGACAAAATCCGAATGGAACGAGACGGCTCTCGTCTTCCCTGAACCCTACGTATGGGAATATCAATAAGACCTTCGTGAGTAACGTTTGGACCTCGAGTTCGCCCCAACCATGGTCATCGCCTGACCCACATCCTAGGCCAATAAACAGCTATCTCTGTACACATCTTTGTTTTAGAATCTGGTCCCAGGACATACTCCCGTTGCCCCCTTTGGCACCGGAAATATTGACGATGCCCAAGCGAGCCCGACTTCGACCGCGGGGGGGCCCACCGCAGTATGGTCGTAGCTCGATCTCACACCGGGCCAATAAGCTCGCTAATTTCTGACCACTCTAACCGGGATTCAACCGAATGTCTCCTTTCCCTTTGAACAATAAACTTGCCGTACCCCGGCATACATATGCTCCAGTTTTCCCCGTGATGATCACAATTCTCTGAAGCTAGACGCTCGTCCGAATATCAAAATGGTCCCTTGAGTGACCGACGTAATTCGAATACTTGCTTCCCTAGACATAGGGCTTTAAGACTTATTCGAGACCTTTATCAGCTTGTTTCTCTCGATATAGTTTCCTCGCCATGAGGCCCTGATTCCTGGCGATTAATCAAGGGTGTTCCTCTCTCCGAGGGGATGTAAATAACGCCATGACCTTTACGGGACGGCGGGTTCCGATCCCGACACGAACCACACAATCGTTTGATTAGTCAGATCGAGCGCACAATAAATCGTCACTTTGTGACTGGCATGCCCACGCACTTAATAAACCCAATGAACAAATAAACAATGATTTTAAATAAAAAATGCGTCCACAAGTCTGGCACGCCCGGTGGGACTGGAACCACCCGTTCATCTCTTCGCTGGGAGTCGGGGCCTCATGGCCTGTGGACTCACTTTTCGTTCCTCTATTGGGCTCGTCTATTCGGGAATGGTTTATTCGTCTATTAAGTGCGTGGGCGTGCCAGTCACAAAGTGACGATTTATTCGGGCTCCGAAGAGCCCATGGTACGCTCGACCTGACTTCGTCAGACGATTGTGTGGTTCGTGTCGGGACCAGATCCCGTCCTGCCGTAAAGGTCACGACGTCATTTACATCCCCCATACGAGGGAATACCCTTGATTAATTGCCGAAATTAGGGGCCCTGCGGACGAAAAGAATAATACTAATTGCGCGAGAAAGAGACAGGAGAAAATCACACCAAAGTACGTGTTAGGATGCGAGCCACTGGCCATGTCGGTCACTCGTGGACCTTTTCATATTCAGACACGGGTTCGTGATGGAAACGCGACGAAAAACTAGGGCGAATCCGTTCAAATGTCTGCCGCATGCACGGCGATTTTAATGTTGGCTCAGAAGGGATCCGGGGTGAGAAATGAACCCGGTCTGATTAGAATGTCGGCCCAAGATTAGGTCGGGACTTGGCAATGTCGGGATGATTCCCAAGATCCGGGCCCGGCCTGAAAGGGCGACGTTGTTGTTCCTTTTGCGTCGGGTCAAGGGGGGAGATGGGGCTGCAATGTAGACCCTAGCATCTTTTATCTGGGATTTTCTTAGTTCCATGTTCTGATATCTGCTTTGCTATTTATTGCTTGTTTGTGCTTTTGTCCCGGATGATTTCTCTTCTTTTATTTATTCTTATTATTATTATTTTCTTACCCCCTTCTTTTTACCGTTATTATCACGGTTGCACATTTGGAGTTCTTTAATTAGCATAATTTTCATCAATCCATTTACTGTCGTTAATGTTATTACCATGCCATGTGTAAGTATATATGTATGGTGTGCCGGCGAAGGGAATAATGGGGTGTGCCGTTGGGCGCTAAAGGAGGTGTGCCGCTGGGGAATGGGGTGTGTCGCTGGAGGCTAAAAAGGGGTGTGCCGCTGAAGGCAACGAGGGTGTACCGCTGAAGGTTAAAGGAGTGTGCCGCTAGGGGCAACAAGGGTGTACCGCTGGAGGTTATAAGAGTGTACCGCTGAGGGTTAGGAAGGTTAGAGTGTGCCGATGAAGGGCTAGATAAGTGTACCGTTGAGGGTCGTTGAAATGGAGGTAGGGTGAGCAAAGGGGTGTACCGCTGAAGGTCATTTGGAGCGTACCGCTAGGGCACCAACGGAGCATGCCGGGGAGGGTTGGAGCAGGCGTAATGAAGGCCCAACGCCCGGTCTTGTGTCATTTATCTTAAGGCTTTTCTTTTCTTCTTATCTTAATTAACATGTAGTTTTATATAAACTGTTCCCCTGCTTTGCTCTGTTCGGCCTCTGCTCGTAAATCAGACGTCGGACATGTTATGCCATTATTCGGTTTAGTTCTTCGTGATGCCGGCAGTGGCTCGATTAGTTAGAAAGTTTTATCATTAATCATCTCATTCATTTGTTGCTTCCTTTTGCCTTTCTAACATATTTATTATTTTCTGACAAAAATTCGGCAGCATCTCCCCTTGACCCGGGCGTAAGGGAGATAAAGGGAATGCGCCCACACAGAGTGGCGGAACCCGACAACTGGAGGTGGGCGCCCGGAGGCGGCAACACCTTTATAGAACCTCGGGAAAACACGAAGAAAATAATGAATGGGAGGCCTCTAATACTAGACAGGGTGGATGGGGGATTGGCCAAGGCGTGCCGGCCAAGGAAGAGCATAGGGTGTGCCGGGCTAGGAAGGCTAAGGGTGTACCGCTGAAGCACAAAAAAAAAGGGGAGGTGTACCGCTGAGGGCTACTATGGGGTGTGCCGGCCAAGGGCCAAACAAAATGTGCCGCAGAGGGCCACTATAGGGTGTACCGGCCAGGGGTTGAGGGGGCGTACCGGTGAAGGCCCCTAAAGCAAGGCGTGCCGGCGAAGACCGCTAAGGCCGTGCCGGGGAGGAAGACTCAGGACGGGCTACTGAGAAGGAGGGTCAAGGGCCAAGAGTGGGCCACTGGTGACTGGGTGTTCCGGAAGAGGAGGAGGGTTTCTCTCCCACCGAGCAGATAGGCACAACTGATGGCCTTAGAGGAGGGCAAAGAACCCGTGAGGCCAAGGATCATACGGGAGCAATCACATCGCTACGGAGACTCCAAAAACACCGGAGAAAAGGGGAAATGGAGGAGAAAAATGAATAACACATCATACACCATGAAAACTGGCGTAAACCAACAGAAATAACAGAGAAACCCAAGGAGGGTGATTTTCATTCATGGGGAGCAAGGGACCGTGGCCACCCATATACATTGCCAAGCACGCCCGTGCCAAGGCCACGGGCAAGGAAGAAAACCAAAATACAAGATGAAGGGAGGAAGAAAATAGGGAAAACCACAGAAGGGAAAGTGTTGGGGATTGAAGTGGGGACAAGCGTCCACTGCTCGTTCCCCCGCACCTTCCCCTGTTACATTCAGCCCTCCTTCTCTCTTACTCTCTCTTCTGCCCGGTGGCCGTCGGAGGAGACTCACGCCGGAGCCCTTCTTCTTCTCCCTCCTCTTCTCTTCCTCTCTTGTGTATGTCTCTCCCTCTGTCTGTGTGTGTGTTCCTCTCCAGCCGCTCCATCCTTTTTTTTCTGGAATGGGAGTGCCTTTATACTCCCAGTAGCGGGAGCCTTCGAGTACGACCGTCGAAGGCGGGAAGTGGCTCGTGATGATGGGGTTTGACTCCCCCTGTCCTGGCTGCCAGGGGAGTAGCCCGCGTGGCCCAACCGTTGGCTGACACCTCAGGGAGCTCACTACGCGCCAAGGACGCGTAGGGCATGGGCACCACGTTGTTTATCTGTTGAAAAGGCTTAACGCTGTGCCGCTGGTGGGCTGAATAAGTGTGCTGTAGGAGGGCCAAAAGGGCGTGCCGCGAGAGCACCCAACGGGCGTGCCACTGAAGGCCCAGGAGAGTGTGCCGCTGAAGGCTATGGGGCGTGTGCCGCTGAAGGCCCCTCTCTTGGGCGTGCCGCTGAGGGCCCTGGGGGCTGTGCCGCTGAAGGCCCTAGGGGCGTGCCGCTGAAGCCCATTGGGGCGTGCCGGTGAAGGCCCTGGGGGCTGTGCCGCTGAAGCCCATTGGGGCATGCCGCTGAAGCCCATTGGGGCGTGCCGCTGAAGGCCCTGGGGGCTGTGCCGCTGAAGCCCACTGGGGCGTGCCGCTGAAGGCCCTGGGGGCTGTGCCACCGAAGGCCCTAGGGGCGTGCCGCTGAAGGGCTAAATGGGCAATGTTGAGCTCGTTGTGAGCACGAGTTGTGCCCCGTTTGATTTTCTTCGAGGCCCATGGATTGTGGGGCTCTTTGTGATTGATTTCTCTTCACTGTCGTGACTCCTGGGGGCGGCTTCACGGTAGTATGCGCATTCGGGGCATCCGAATGACAAGTCTCTCCCGGGCTGCTTCTCTCGGCTTCGTTGTTGACGCCGAGTGGAACATGATATCCGGGTGCACAATTTTTGGTGTCCACAAATGCCCCCCACCCACGGGTAGTGTAGGCGAAGGATGAGCCGGGCGGTGCCCGTGGGTGTACGGGCCCCTTCTTCTCTTTGCTGGTGCCGACAAAGTGTCGGGAGCTGGCCTGGTTTGTTGATCTCTTTGTCTCTTCGTTAGTGCCTACCGGGCGTCAGAAACTGACCCGATGTGTTGATCTCTTGGTCTCTTCGTCAGTACCGACAGGGTGTCGGGAACTGACCTGGCTTGTTGATCTCTTGGTCTCTTCATCAACGCCGATAGGGTGCCAGGAGCTGACCTGGTTTGTTGATCTCTTGGCCTCTTCGTCAGTGCCGACTGGGTGTCGAGAACTGACCTGGTTTGTTGATCTCTTTGATCTCTTCGTTAGTGCCGATCGGGTGTCGGGGACTGACCTGGTTTTTTGATCTCTTTGTCTTTTCGTCAGCGCTGACAGGGTGTTGGGAGCTGACCTGGCTTGTTGCCTCTTGGTCTCTTCATTAGTGCCGACGGGGTGTCGGGAACTGACCTGGTTTATTATCTCTTAGTCTCTTCGTCAGTGCCGACAGGATGTCGGGAGCTGACCTGGTTTGTTGATCTCTTGGTCTCTTCGTCAGTGCCGACAGGGTGTCGGGAACTGACCTGGTTTGTTGTCTCTTAGTCTCTTCGTCAGTGCCCACAGGGTGTCAGGAACTGACCTGGTTTGTTATCTCTTAGTCTCTTCATTAGTGCCGACAGGATGTCGAGAGCTGACCTGGTTTGTTGATCTCTTGGTCTCTTCGTCAGTGCCGACAGGGTGTCGGGAACTGACCTGGTTTGTTGTCTCTTGGTCTCTTCGTCAGTGCCGACAGGGTGTCGGGAGCTGACCTGGTTTGTTGATCTCTTCTTCTCTTTTCTTTTCTCTCTTTTTTTTGAACCACATTATCGATATAAGCGCCCTTTCGGGTTTTCACCGGTACCGGCCCCCTCTTATTTTTGCCCACGCGCCCTCTCAGGTTTTCACGTGGCGGGGTACCCGATTTTATCTGTAGCGCCCTTTCAGGTTTTCGCCACAGCCGGGTTGTTGCCATTTTTACCCTTGTCCCCGTGTAGGGACAAGTCCGGCGGGGTATCTCTATTTTTTTTAACCCCATTTTCTTATTTTCTTTTCTTCCTTTTTTTGATGAGTGAGGGATATGCGAGTGTCGGCTAGGGCACGAAGCCTTGCGCCAGAAGGTAGGGCTCATTCGTTGGCAAGAAGACAATGCCAGCGCAACGGGAGCATTCGTGCCGATTCGGACGTAGGGTCCGTAATGGCAATATTGTGCGGAGTGAGTGGCTAGGGCACGAGGCCTTGCGCCGGAACGGGACTTATTCGTTGGCAAGAAGACAATGCCAGCACAACGGGAGAATTCGTGCCGATTCGGATGTAGGGTCCGTAATGGCAATATTGTGCGGAGTGAGTGGCTAGGGCACGAGGCCTTGCGCCGGAAAGGGACTTATTCGTTGGCAAGAAGACAATGCCAACGCAAGGATAGAATTCGTGCCGATTCGGGCGTAAGGCCCGTGATGGCAATTTTGTATGATGGGAGGTAGCTGAGGCACGAAGCTCCGTGCCGGGGAAGGACTTGCTTGTTGGCGGGGTAGTGGTGTCATGAGCGCGTTGTGGATGGGGATAGAGTTGCAGGGGCAGAGTCGTCTTCACTTCTGTGGACGCCCCTCCGCATAGGATTGCGAGGAAGGAATGTGTCCTCGGAAAGATCTTATTATTGTGCCTTATTTACACACACGTAGATACATGAGTGGATGTATGTATGTGCGCACATGCATATATATATGTATATATATATATATATACTCATATTGATTCGGCAATCAATTTTCTTTCCCTCTTGTTCTCTTCCTCTTTCCCTTTTTCTTTTTATATATATATATATATATATATATATATATATATATATATATATATATATATATATATATATATATATATATATATATATATATATATATATATTTACATATATATTTTTGTTCGTTTTCCTTTCTTCCCCCCTTTTTTCTTCTCTTTTTTTTTCTTTTTTTTTATCCGTCTTTTCTCTTCTCTTTTCTCCCTTTTTTTATTTGCCCTCCCTCTTCTCTTCTGCTTGCATTCCCTATATAAAGGGACGGGGTGGCTCGAACGGGCCACCCCGTTTCAAATTCCCCCTCCTCTCCCTTTTTTTTTCTTTATCCTTGTTGACCGAGCGGACGGAGCCCCTTCCCCCTCCTCGTTCTTCCTCTTCTTCTCCGAACACGACCACCGCCGCTGCCGTCGTCATGGTGAGGGCGCTGCCGTGGAGGCACCCCCCTTTCCCCCTCCCTTCTTCCTTCTCCCTTTTCCTTCTTTCTTCCTCTTCTTCCTTCTCTTTCTCCTTTCACCGTAGGGGCGACGGGGCCCTAGCCCCCCCTCTCTCCTCCTCTCTTCTTCCCCTTCCTTCCCTTCTTATCACCCCTTCCCCTCCTCGTTCTTGACGTTGTACGGGACCGTCGGCCGGACGTGCCGTGGATGGTGGTGCCGAGCGCGCCGAGCTACGGGGCATAGGGCGCGCCGGGGAAGGCTCCCCAGGGTGTACCGGGGAGCGGCCGCTTCAGCTGGTGTGCCGGGGGAGGCATCCGCAGAGTGTGCCGGGGGGGGTCTTCGGAGTGTGCCGGGCAGCACAGTGCACGAGTGTGCCGGCGAAGACACCCAAGGGGCGTGCCGGGGAAGGCCTCACCACGGGCTGTGCCGGGGGAGACATCGGGGAGTGCATCGAGGAAAGCCTTTAGGGCGTACCGGTGAGGCACCCGTGGGTGTGCCGGGGAAGGCACCACGGGGTGTGCCGGTGAAGGCCATCTTCGCGAGAGTGCCGGGGAAGCACCTAAAAGCGTGCCGGGGCGGCAGGAGTTGGCTGTGCCGGTGAAGGGCTTCACGGGCGTACCGGGGAGCGGCCGCTTCAGCTGGTGTGCCGGGGAAGGCACTTCAGGGGCTGTGCCGGGGAAGGCACTGAGGGCGTACCGGGGAAGCCTTGAGGGGCTGTGCCGGCGAATGGCTCGTCTGGGTGTGCCGGGGAAGGCCGCTCGAAGCGTGCCGGCGAGGGCAACTTCAGGGCGTGCCGGGGAAGGCACTAGGCAGTGAGCCAGTAAAGAGGCCTTAAGCCCGGGGAAGAAGACTTTTTGACCTGCGGACTTCTGGTGTTGCCTCTCGGGGCCCACCATGACTTTGTTGGGGCCGTCACTCCTTGTGGGCGCGCACCGGTGTTTTCCCTTACACCTATGGCCTAGGGGAAACTCTGCCGAAATTTTGTCAGAAATTGGCAATGTTTTATTTATTTTACTTGTAGTAGAGTCCCCTTACAGTCTTTGATTCCCTTTTGCATGTGGCTTATTTTGATCTTCTATTTGTGTATCTTTGCAGACCAATGACTGCCCCAAGTGGTTCTTCTGCCCCTGCTGCTGCTGTCGGTGCCGACCTTATTCCGCGGGGTCCAGTGCCAGCGGTCACATGGCTCAACGTGGAGGACCTAGACCGAGAGAATGCGGAGATAGCTGCATTGGCAGAGTCGTCGGGGTCTGACCAAGAGAGCATGGACTTCGACAGGCTGGCCAGGGTCGAGGGCGGCTTCACGTTCGACCGGGCCACGGGGGAGTACAGGAAGGACTTCCCGAAGGATAGACACCTGGTCCGGTTTCTGAAGCATTTTCGCTCGCGGGAAGGGCGAGACTTCCGGGCTGTGAAGAGTGCCGAGCGGGCCATCCTGCAAGCCCGAGACAGCTTATTATACAGTGTCCCCCGGAGCATCCCAATGTACCTGGTGGGAGAGGCCAGGGAGTGGAAGCCCGTTCTGGGGATCGAGGGGGTGCTGCCAGCCGAAGACAAACTGGTGCGAGCACCTCAATTCACTCCGGCAAAATGGAACATGTCCGCCGGAAAGGTGCACGGCGAGTCGCCCCGATTCGGCTTATTCTTGGCTCCCCTAAAATGGGGCTACAGGGAGGAGCCATTTATCTTAGATTGCCTGGCCATCAGGTTCAAGTATGAGCTGTCGCTGGGCTGGTTCGGGGAGCTGAAGCTTCAAGATGCACACAGCTTCCGTGAAGGGGCGGTGGAGTTTACGGAGTATGTGTTGTTCAACTATGCTCCATTGCTGGTCCGGGTTGGCATTTACCACAGCGTGTACGCCTCTCGGTATGGCTACCCCATTTCCAAGGGTCTCTACTGTGGCATGATAGAAGTGTTCAGTGCGGAGACCAACACCTTCTACACGGCGGAGGGCGAGACTTCACTTGATTTGTGGAGCCTCAGTCAGCTGAGCGGCTTGCCCATCGACGGGGAGCCTTATGAAGAAGTATGCCTCCCCGATCTGATCAAGGATGAAACCAACGGGGATGGCTATTATTCTCTCGGGTATTCGTACCGCTACCTTATGAAGGTGTACCGGGAGTTATACCAGCTGTCACATGGTGGAAGGCAGCCCGCTCGTGGAGACAGGAAGAGGGTGCATCTTACCCTGTGGTTGCAATACTTCTATGATGGGCTGAAGTAATATGACGAATTTTCTTGCATCGGGACCGCCGTTGCTCGCAAGAAGCGTGTGAAGCCCAAGCTTGATGTGAAGATCCCCTCCAAAGGGCGTCGGAGCGGGCCTAATCCAATGGGTGTCGACCCGCAGACTCACTGCGCTGTTGGACTTTTGTGACTTCCCTAGTGTTTTGATGATGAGCATCACTATGTTAAATATTGTTATTTTAATCAGATATCTTGAGTAATGTTATGCATTTGAAATTTCCATGATTAACAGGAAAACTGCCATGAGATAATACCTTGCATGTCCGTAATGTTCCCTTCAAACTTCGTGTTGTTTGTGTTCACTACACTCCGTGTTGTCCCTTTGTTCATCGTGTTTTTCCAATTATGTTTGTTGGTTGTCTTCGTGTCGTCCTTGTCTTCGAGTCGTTCGTACGTTCGAGCAACTTAGTACTCGAGTTGTTTTCGTGTGTATTCAAGTCTTTTTAGTAAAGTGTCGTTTCACCTCGTGCCGTTCTCTTTGCTGTTTGTTATGACGTGTTATTTTTATATTCATGTCTTCGTGTTGCTTTTGTATTCATGTCTTCGTGTTATTCTTGTGTTTATGTCCTCGTGTTGTTTCTTTCTATCTTCGTCCAGGTTCCTTCTGATCGCGTGTTTGTCTACCGTTTCACTCCGTGAGACTTCCTTCTCACCTCGTGCTGTTCTCTTCTGACTTCGTGTCATTTTTTCTTTGTAGTGTTAGCTTTATTATTGTGTATCTCGTGTCGTTCTGTTCATAGTGTTTGTTTTGTTACAGTGATACTTCGTGTCGGTCTCTTTGTAGTGTTAGCCTTATTAGTATGTATCTCGTGTCGTCTCTTTTTACCTCGTGCTGTTTTAATCTGACCTCGTGTCATTCTCTCTTTATTTTGTACTGTAGTAATCTTGTGTATCTCGTGTCGTTCTCAGTACAGTGCATCTCGTCTTGCTATCACATACCTCATGCAGTTTTAGATTTTGTGGCCCTGAGTTCTAATGGTTTAATTTCTTTAAAGGAGAAGAAGAAGGTGGTCCGAGGAAGAACATTCACCAGTGACTGGGCTGCACGTGATCCAATGCTAAAGAAACCAATGCTATAAAGGCACGTGGCAAGAAGGTTCTGGATGAAGTGTGGGAGGCACACGCATTCTGCACCTTACCCACCTACTGCTACTGCTATATATTGAAGCCTTCGTCCACAGATGAAGGTTGATCGAAAGGAAAAAGCAAAAGGCAGAAGTGTAGAGAGTTCGATCCAGAAAAAGAAGAGAAGAAATTTGAGTGAGAGCAGAAGAGAAAGAGCCTCCCTAAGAAACTAGAGTGTTACAGTTGAGAGAGAAGAGAGAGCAGGAGAGTGATCAGAAGATGGGTTTTGACTTACGGATCAAATCCGAAGTCTGCTGCTCAGTTTGAGCTACATTGTTTCCAGTTTCTGAACTTTGGATTCTTTCTTTCTTGTTTTCATTTCTTATATGTTTTCCATTCTTGATTGAGAGTTCTCTGTGTTACCTCCTGGTGTTCAGGGGAAGAGAGAGACGTGTTCTCTCTGGTTTACTTGCAACAGAGGTTGCAGTAGTGTTCCCTCTCGTAGAAGAGGTGTTCCCTCTGGGAGTCAGAGGAAGAGAGACCTTGGTCTCTGGTTCTAGTGACTATAGATCACTAGTGTTCCCTCCGGTTGGAGGAAGAGGAAACTGTTTTCCTGGTTTCTATGGACTTGACGTCCTTAGGGTTCCCTCCGGGTGTGGAGGAAGAGGGGAGGATGTTCCCCTGGTGAAGCTGTGAATCAGCAGTTGTCGCAGACTGAGTCTACTTTGCTAGCAGTGCTAGTGGAATCCTCACTTCGATTTGAAGTGAGGGGTGGACGTAGGCAGACTGGAGATCTGGCCGAACCACCTTAAAAATCTCTGTGCCCTTGTGTGATTGTCTGTGGTGGTTCTTGTGGTGTGCCTTCTATCTACTTGAGTTATTGTTCGCACTGCGATTTTTGTGGGTTCATCTGCGAGATTGCTTGTTTTCAGTGAATCACTCTTCAGTAATTTTTAATCGGTTGAAAACAGTGATCTATTCATCCCCTCCCCTTCTAGATCACTTCATATTTCTCGTATCACTTGGTATCAGAGCGGGTATTTCCCAATATGTGGTCCAACGGCCAAGGAAACGGATCTGCTGGTCCTTGCAGCTACATTGCTGAAGGGCAGTCAATCACCCGTCCCCCTTTCTTCGATGGTAATAACTATTTCTTTTGGAAGAACAGGATGGAAGTCTTCATTAGGGTTCAAAGCCACAAGCTCTGGAGAGTAATTACAGATGGTCCGTACCAACTTCCACCGAACGAAGACATATGGACAGAGGAACAGGTAAAACTCTCTGCACTGAATTGGACAGCTCTTAGCATCATACAGTGCGCCGTCCACCCTGAAGAGTACTTGAGGATTTCAGCGTGCAAGACTGCAAAGAAAATGTGGGATGAATTGCAGTTAATTTATGAGGGCACATCTCAAGTGAAGGCTACCAAGATCAATATGCTTACAACTCAGTATGAGTTGTTTAAGATGAAGCCAGAGGAGTCGATCACAGAAATGTATGCTAGATTATCTGTGATCATCAATAGTCTGAGAGGATTTGGAAAGAAGATTCAGCAAGAAGACATTGTCAGGAAGATCCTTAGGTCCCTAACTCCCATCTGGGATACTAAGGTGACCGTCATAGAGGAATCAAGTGATTTATCCACCATGTCAGTAACCCAGCTAATTGGGTCTCTCATGACCCACGAAATGAACTTCAGACAAGGGAATGATGGACATGACAGAAAGGGAAAGAATGTTGCTCTGAAAGTCTCACCACATACTAAGAAGAGCAGCAGCAGCAGCAACAGTGGTGGTAGCAGTGAAGACTCTGACGGATTCTCAGACCTGGACAAGGGCGAGCAGGCCATGCTCACCAGGCAATTCAGAAAGTTCTTAATAACTAAAGGGAAATTCTACAGGAGAAAGAGATTTAATGCTACAAGGAAGTCTCCTGAACGAGAACTTGAGAGGAACCGGTTTGTTAAAAAGGTTACATGCTACCATTGTCAGAAACCTGGTCACATGAAAAGTGAATGTCCAGAGCTGCAAGCTAAGGCTCCCGGATACCAGAAGAGGATGGTGCACAAGAAGAAGAAAGCCATGCTGTGCACATGGAGCGACGAGGAGGAGGATCTAGAAGCCACCTCATCCAGTGAAGATGAAGAGAAGACTTGCCTCATGGCCAACCATGAGGAAGAGGTAACGAACTTATTTGAGAATTTTACTTTGGATGATTGGGAGGACGCTTATGGCGACCTGTTAGCTAAATATAATTTTCTAACCAAGGAGCACAGAATGCTTAAACGAAAGTTTCACTCTGTTTCTGAGGAACATTCTATTGCTGTTACGGACAACATGAAAAACAAGGAGATGGCCATTGAGCTAGATCAGGCTAGAAGTGAGATCGAGAAGTTTAGAATGGAAAGAGAGGAAAATCTAGCTAGGATGAATGAGCTGAAGAGTAAAACTGAAGAGAGTAAAAAGGAGTTTAGACTGATTGCATAAAAATATGAGGCGATTAGAAAAGTTAATTAGGAACTCCAGGACCAATGTAATGAACTTCAGAAGGAGATTGAGGACAAAGGAAAAATGCTAGAAAAATTTACAGAGGGGAGAAACAATCTAGATGCCCTTCTAGGGTCGAGGGTAAACTTCAATAGGGAGGGATTAGGATACAATCCCACAAGTAACAAACCCTTTGAATTCAAAACTGTCACGTTCTGCCCCGCCAAGGGCAAAGAAAAACTAGAAACCCCATCCAGCTCCAAATATGTCTCTACATTGAAGGTTTCGACCAGCAAATCTATTCAATCCACTGGTCAGCAGACTAAGTCAGGAAATCCTGAGACTAGAACTATTCCTGTGCAACAAGTGTGGAACAAGGGTTTTCACACGACCATTCCTACTAATGTCACTAGAAAGGTGAACAGTTTCGCTAAGAAAATTCAGCATGATAGTTATCAAGGAAAGCATGCAAACATGCATCACCTTCAGCACAATTTTCATTTGAACAAAAATGGTTACATGAATTATGCTCAGCACACACGTGTGTCCTCTAAGAGGCCAAATAACAATTTCTCTGCTCGAAAACAGCATAATTTTAATAGGAATAGGCTCATTCAACACCCACTGAGAAATGCCAAGAAGGAATAATCAATCTACATGAAATCACTGAAAAGAATAGTAAAACAAATGTTGGTTCCTAAGTGTGATTTGGATAAATTGAAAACTATCTTTGGACCCAATTTGAATTGGGTCCCACATCACTTTGTCTGAACTTTCGCAGGTTAGCCTGGCAGCCGAGCATAACAAGTGGTATCTTGACAGCGGCTGTAGCAGGCACATGATAGGAGACCGGTCCAAATTTAGCAAACTGAAAATGAAGTTTGGGGGCCTGGTCAAATTCGGTGGAAATAACAGAGGAAGAATAATTGGAATTGGTACTGTTGGTAAGTCCTCTACTAACTCCATTGAAGATGTGTATCTTGTAGAAGGACTTCAACACAACTTGATAAGTATAAGTCAACTCTGCGACAAAGGACACAAGGTACTCTTTGACCACAATTCCTGCACTATTTTTGTGCTGAAGTCTGATAACGTCATGTTTAAAGGTCATAGAGTAAACAATGTATACATCGTAGACCTGGATGATAATCCTGAAACTCACTTGTGTATGTCTGCTAATTCTGAACATGTTGCTTTTGACTGGCATAGGCGTCTAGGCCATGCTAGTTTGTCTACAATGAATAAACTGTCTAAGCTTAACCTAGTTAGAGGTTTGCCCCGAATAAGATTTCAGTTAGGGTCCAAACTATGTGATGCTTGTGCACTAGGTAAACAGACTCGTGCAGTTTTTAAGTTGAGAACTGAGAATCTTTCATCTAAACCGCTGCAGCACTTGCACATGGATCTCTTTGGTCCTACTCGCATACAAAGTTTGTCAGGTAAGAGATATGGATTAGTCATAGTTGATGACTTCACTAGATTTTCTTGGTTGTTTTGTTTAGCAAATAAAAATGATGCCTTTATTCACTTTGAAGAACTTTTCAATAAAATCAAATTGCAAGGTGAACATAACATCATTACAATTCAGTCTGACCATGGAGGAGAGTTTGAGAACTCTTCATTTTCTGATTTTTGCTCAAGAGAGGGAGTGACTCACAAATTCTCTTCTCCCAGGACACCGGAGCAGAACGGAATTGTTGAGAGAAGAAACATGTCAATAATTGAAATGGCCAGGACTATGCTGATTGAGAGTGGACTTCCAAGGAGATTTTGGGCTGAAGCTGCGAATACTGCATGCTACATTCTAAACCGAGCCTTGGTAAGACCTACTCATAGGAAAACTCCGTATGAACTTCTCAAGGGTAAGCAGCCAAACATTTCTTACTTTAAAGTTTTTGGCTCCAAATGTTTTATCTACAATAATGGTAAGAATGGTTTGGACAAATTTGAAGCTAGGAGCTCTCCTGGAATTTTTCTCGGATATTCAGAAACCTCAAGGGCTTACAGAGTTTTCAATAAAGCTGACCAAACTGTTGAAGAATCACCGCATGTAGTGTTTGATGAAAATGATTTCTCTAACAAAGTGATGGATGATGACAGGGAGCCATCTAATGAGGGAGATTTGTTGGAGAGAATTGAAGAAGAAGAAATGCAGCCAGCTGCTCAACCAGAAAACTCACAGCAAGAAGGAGCAGCTGAGGTAGGTGAGCCCTCAGGTGAGATAATATTTCACAAAGACCACCCTAGTGAAAATGTCATAGGCAATTTGCATGATCCTCCTAGGACTAGGTCTCATTTTAGAATTGTCCAAGAACAGGACTTAGCTGCATTGGTATCTCAGGTGGAACCCAAATCTATGGTAGAAGCCTTAAAACATGAGTCTTGGGTATCCGCCATGTGTGAGGAATTAAATCAATTTGAGAAAAATATTGTATGGGAACTAGTTCCCATACCTGATAACACTCATGTCATTGGCACTAAATGGATTTTCAAGAATAAAGTTGATGAGAATGGAGCTATTTCTAGAAACAAAGCAAGACTTGTAGCTTAAGGCTACAGTCAGGAATTTGGTGTGGATTTTGATGAATCCTATGCCCTAGTGGCTAGGATGGAAGCTATACGAATTCTGCTTGCATTTGCATGCTCTAGGAACATTCGACTGCAGCAGATGGATGTCAAAAGCGCATTCTTAAATGGGGTATTGAAGGAAGAGGTATATGTTGAACAACCTCCAGGTTTTAATTTCTCTGTTCAGCCTAACATGGTTTTTAGGTTGAATAAAGCCCTCTATGGATTGAAGCAGGCTCCCCGAGCCTGGTATGAGAGACTTTCTGAATTCCTCTTGAGCAAGGGCTACACTCGAGGTAAGGTTGACCAAACCCTCTTCACCAAAAATCTCGAAAAGGATTTAATAGTGGTCCAGGTATATGTTGATGATATCATCTTCGGATCTAACAATTCAACATTGTGTAAAGAATTTTCTGAATCTATGTCTCATGAATTTGAAATGAGTTTAGTTGGCAAACTAAAGTATTTTCTTGGGCTGCAGGTCAAACAGATGGAGGATGGTTGTTTCATAAATCAAACCAAGTATACTCTGGAGATGCTGAAAAGGTTTGGAATGACCAACCTCAAGACTATCTCAACACCCATGGGCACCAACTCCTCACTGGATTCAGACGAAAAAGGTAAAGAGGTGGACGCTAAATTATATAGAGGTATGATCGGTTCACTCCTCTACTTAACAGCATCCAGGCCTGACATTCAATTTAGTGTAGGGATGTGTGCTAGATACCAGTCTAGGCCTACTGAATTGCATTTGGCAGTTGTAAAAAGAATCTTTAGATACTTATCTGCTACCCATGATCTAGGTCTTTGGTATCCTGCATCATGAAGTTTAGATCTCATTGCATATACAGATGCAGATTATGCAGGATGTAAATTGGACAGGAAAAGTACTAGTGGTCACTGCGAATTTTTAGGAGGGTGCCTAGTCTCTTGGGGATCCAAGAAGCAACACTCTGTGGCTCTTTCTACTGCGGAAGCTGAGTATGTGGCAGCAGGGAGCTGTGGCACACAGGTTATATGGATAAAACACCAGCTTCTGGATTACTCAGTTGAGCTAGGTTGCACTCCCATCTTTTGTGACAATACTAGTGCAATAAACATTGCAAAGAATCCTGTACTTCATTCTCGAACTAAACACATCGAAATCAGGCATCATTTTATTCGTGATGAAGTAGCTAGGAAGACCTTTGAATTGATCCATGTTGGCACTAACTCACAAATTGCAGATATTTTCACTAAGCCACTGGATATTGAAAAATTTAGCACATTGCGCAGAGAATTAGGTATTTACATAATTTCATGATTGAATAATTGATCTCTAAATAATCTGTCATGTGCTCTTATGCTTATCTTTGCTCATTATCTGTTGCTGAAAATAACCTCATTATGGGTGTTTGCTGATTCACTCGTACTGATTGATACCACTTTGTTTTCTTTGAGGTGTTTTGAGGTTTGTCTTGGTTAAGTCTGAGTTGGAGTCAAGGTCTCAGGGGGAGCTAGATTAATAATTGGTGTCATGCTCTTTTGGCTAAATCTGAACATACATTGAACGGACTTTTGCTGACCTTGTAAGAGAATCAGTTTGAGTAGGTGGATAAAAGAAATTTTTGAATGTTTTATCCGTTAAGACTGTTCATCTAATTTCTTGTTGGAATTTCAGCTGTTAGTCCCACTGAGATCAAAATCTGAATTCAAGACTATCTTCCTACACTGTAACTGACTTCTGATCTATCCAGTACAACATACCTACTTAGTCTAAGTTGAGTCCGAAATGAGGTATATAGTGTTTTTGTCTGAAAAACTTTGGAGCTGGTGTATTGTTCTCAAACTGAATCAAGACTAATTTACAAGGTTTCAAGTGCAGTTTAATGAAAAATTCATGAAAGAAGTTTTAACAACCTTGTTAACTGTTCATTGAGAAACTGGGACTTTCATCAATGAAGTGAAACTATCCCATGTCATGAGATGGCAGTATAAATCAGGCTTAATTAGCTATCTTGATCATACAGAGCAATGGTACATATCTGGTTAGTAACTGGGGTGTCTGGCCTCTGGTAAAGGTGTCACCTTAATGTCAACACCAGTTAGAATACTATCTCTGTCCTCTTGTCAGAAGGGGTAATGTGGTCTTGCCACCAAGTAACTGGGGATTCCTGCCTCTAAACAAGGTGTCTCCCTAATGTCAAAGGTGTACTTGACAGATTTATCTTTGATCTTGACCATCTGTGAAAAATTTTCTCCCTCTTGGTATCCATATTCTGTTCACTTAGCATTAAGGTCTTGGTTTGTTTGTTTTCAATACCACAGGTCTTTGTTTTTACTGACTTCCTTGCTTTATACTCTCTGAGTAAAGACTTACTCTGACCATACTGGTATCTTGTACCTTACTTGCTTAGAATCTGGTTCTGTGTATGGAGCAAATCTTCATTCACCTTTTTGCACGCAGTCTGACTAACTGATCCTTAAAATCCTCACATAAAATTAATGGCTTTCTTAATTGCTTAAACATCTCAATAAATCTCCTTTATCAGCCATACTCTCTATTGTTTTCTCTCCACTGTCAGCAATTTTCTTTTTGAGATATCTTCAAACCTATCCCTAGTTTTTGATGATGTCAAAGGGGGAGAGTGTCTTGCTAGTGTCTTGCTAGTGTCTTGCTTGTGCTTTAATGTCTTGCTTGTGCTTTTGTGCTTTGCTGAGGTGGAGCGAAAGATAAGTGCCCTGAGTTATCTAGTCAGAGGAAAGTAGATGTTGTGTTCCGGGGGAGCTGTTGGGAGTCGTCAGAGGAGGCGAGTGTGTTGTGTGTCCGCATTACTTATTTTCACAGCTTATCCTCATGCACTTCATCTCTGTTAGTTAATATAGTGTTGCCATCATCAAAAAGGGGGAGATTGTTGGACTTTTGTGACTTCCCTAGTGTTTTGATGATGAGCATCACTATGTTAAATATTGTTATTTTAATCAGATATCTTGAGTAATGTTATGCATTTGAAATTTCCATGATTAACAGGAAAATTGCCATGAGATAATACCTTACATGTCCGTAATGTTCCCTTCATACTTCGTGTTGTTTGTGTTCACTACACTCCGTGTTGTCCCTTTGTTCGTCATGTTTTTCCAAATATGTTTGTTGGTTGTCTTCGTGTCGTCCTCGTCTTCGAGTCGTTCGTACGTTCGAGCAACTTAGTACTCGAGTTGTTTTCGTGTGTATTCAAGTCTTTTTAGTAAAGTGTCATTTCACCTCGTGCCGTTCTCTTTGCTGTTTGTTATGATGTGTTGTTTTTATATTCATGTCTTTGTGTCGCTTTTGTATTCGTGTCTTCGTGTTATTCTTGTGTTTATGTCCTCGTGTTGTTTCTTTCTATCTTCGTCCAGGTTCCTTCTGATCGCGTGTTTGTCTACCGTTTCACTCCGTGAGACTTCCTTCTCACCTCGTGCTGTTCTCTTCTGACTTCGTGTCATTTTTTCTTTGTAGTGTTAGCTTTATTATTGTGTATCTCGTGTCGTTCTCTTCGTAGTGTTTATTTTGTTACAGTGATACTTCGTATCGGTCTCTTTGTAGTGTTAGCCTTATTAGTATGTATCTCGTGTCGTCTCTTTTTACCTCGTGCTGTTTTAATCTGACCTCGTGTCATTCTCTCTTTATTTCGTACTGTAGTAATCTTGTGTATCTCGTGTCATTCTCAGTACAGTGCATCTCGTATTGCTATCACATACCTCATGCAGTTTTAGTTTTTGTGGCCCTGAGTTCTAATGGTTTAATTTCTTTACAGGAGAAGAAGAAGGTGGTCCGAGGAAGAACATTCACTAGTGACTGGGCTGCACGTGATCCAATGCTAAAGAAACCAATGCTATAAAGGCACATGGCAAGAAGGTTCTGGATGAAGTGTGGGAGGCACACGCATTCTGCACCTTACCCACCTGCTGCTGCTGCTATATATTGAAGCCTTCGTCCACAGATGAAGGTTGATCGAAAGGAAAAAGCAAAAAGCAGAAGTGCAGAGAGTTCGATCCAGAAAAAGAAGAGAAGAAATTTGAGTGAGAGCAGAAGAGAAAGAGCCTCCTTGAGAAACTAGAGTGTTCCAGTTGAGAGAGAAGAGAGAGCAGGAGAGTGATCAGAAGATGGGTTTTGACTTACGGATCAAATCCGAAGTCTGCTGCTCAGTTTGAGCTACATTGTTTCCAGTTTCTAAACTTTGGATTCTTTCTTTCTTATTTTCGTTTCTTATATGTTTTCCATTCTTGATTGAGAGTTCTTTGTGTTACCTCCTGGTGTTCAGGAGAAGAGAAAGACGTGTTCTCTCTGGTTTACTTGCAACAGAGGTTGCAGTAGTGTTCCCTCTCGTAGAAGAGGTGTTCCCTCTGGGAGTCAGAGGAAGAGAGACCTTGGTCTCTGGTTCTAGTGACTGTAGATCACTAGTGTTCCCTCCGGTTGGAGGAAGAGGAAATTGTTTTCCTAGTTTCTAGGGACTTGACGTCCTTAGGGTTCCCTCCGGGTGTGGAGGAAGAGGGGAGGATGTTCCCCTGGTGAAGCTGTGAATCAGCAGTTGTCGCAGACTGAGTCTGCTTTGCTAGCAGTGCTAGTGGAATCCTCACTTCGATTTGAAGTGAGGGGTGGACGTAGGCAGACTGGAGATCTGGCCAAACCACCTTAAAAACCTCTGTGCCCTTGTGTGATTGTCTGTGGTGGTTCTTGTGGTGTGCCTTCTATCTACTTGAGTTATTGTTCGCACTGCGGTTTTTGTGGGTTCATCTGCGAGATTGCTTGTTTTCAGTGAATCACTCTTCAGTAATTTTTAATCAGTTGAAAATAGTGATCTATTCATCCCCTCCCCTTCTAGTTCACTTCATATTTCTCGTATCATGCGCTGCCTATCTCGTGTATTGGCTATGTTCATTTGCCATGCCATATGGGGACGAGACGGTGATCCGACCGGACGCTATCTATCCGGCGTGTCAGATGGCGTGGGGATTCAAACTCTCCCTGTGCCCGGCAACCCTTTGCTTGATCTACAAGGCGTTGGGGGACGTCAGTACTCATCAGTTCCCGAGACAGGCCCGCTACATATGTCCGCTGCATTTCTTCAATGCGTGGGTCTGCTCGCTATTCCCCGAGTTCGCCCCGCGAGCTCTTCAAGACTGGGGGCTAGTGCCGAGAATGCTGGAGTTCGCCAGTGCAGAGCCGGCTTCTACTTCCATGCGGATGTATGACATTCGGGCCGGTTGACAACGGTTCCCCGGGACGCGGCTGGCACTATTCACTTCTGGACGCTAGCCGCGCACTCAAGCCCTCTGGTGAATAACAAGAGGGAATGCAAAGACGACCAGGTGGAGAAGTACGTCCACCCTATCAGCCAGGAGAATGTGGTCCGCCCGTTGCTAGAGCCCGAGCTGAGGGACTGGTCGTTGTCTATTCGCCCGAGCGTGTTGGCGTTTAGGAAGGGGGACAATGTATTACTGGAGCCGTACTACCCCTTCCGATTTGGCCGGAACTTCGGATATGATCAGCATATCCCTAGCTATCATGCACAGTTCGGCCTGCCCTCACGAAACATCCGGGGAAGTTCAGTTGCCGAGCACGCCAGGAGCTGGTGGGACTTCTTCCACCGGGCGGACTCTGCCTCCTTCAGGGTGCCAACCCCGGGTCGCATCCCCAGAGTGACCCAGGATTACATCAAGTGGTGGAACACCCGGACGGCCTTCTATCGATTGCATACGACCGACTGCTGGGATAGGGCCGAGAGGAGGTTCCTCAGCAGGCAGGTGGTGCCGGTGCTTGACATTGAGCCAGATCATCTTCTTCGGCTCAAGAACAAGCAGGAGAAGGAGGTGGCGGCATATATGGCCGCCCGTCGGGAAGCCCGGGACGCGAGGCCGACGTCGAAAGTAGAGTTGCCTCCGGTGGCGAAGGACAACTATAAGAAGATATTGAGGGATCTTTGCCGGATAGGGAGTGACCGTCTGGAGCTCATTAATTACCCGCTCCCCATGGAGGAGGAGGGCACCCCCGCAAAGAGCTGGCGTCTAGAGAGGGACCTGATCTGCCCATACCGCACGTTTATGAGGCGGGAGGAGAGGAAGCCCGAGAATTATAAGGACACCACATGGCTGTATGTTCTGCTGCGGGTGAATGGGCTGAAGATTGAGGATCAGACGGCCGCCATCCTGAGCAAGTGCCTGAATGGGAGGAGAGGGGGTCCTGCGCGCGCTCACGGAGAAAATCACCACGGGTGATGCCAAACTCCGAATGAGGTGAGACCACCTCGCACGCGTCGGCGACTCGTAGAAGATCCACACAAAAATGGTCTGGTCGCCCAAGGCCTTCATGAACATGGGGTGGTCGTCGCTGCTCTTGGAGGAGAAATCCGGGCGCACCGAACTAGAACTTGAGAAGGGATAGAAGAGAAAGGGGCCCTCGGCGTCGCACCGAGGGATGGGGAGTCACACCCCGAGCTTGCTCCCGTCGCAGGAGCAAGGAGGAACAGAGGAGGGGGCGCAGCCACCTTCAGCAAATGCTATTTCAATTTCATTCAATAATAATTCTCAAAAGGAAAATACAAACCTTTTATATGGGGAGGGGAAATGCTAGGGTTGAAACCCTAGCCAAGAGGGAGGGGAGGGGGGTGCGCACATGGCAAGGGGGAAAGGGGGGGGTGCGCAACATGGCAAGGGGGGAAAGGGGGGGTGCGCACCACTCCTTGATTGTAGGAGTGGATTGGGGGATGGGGGCGGCCAAAGGAGGGAGGGGGGATCGGATGGGGAAGGGAAAGGGGGGGGGGGGGGGCGCACCCCTCTTCCTATAATCTAGGAGAGGGGCGGCTGCCACCTTCCAAGAGGAGGGAAAGAGGTGGGGGCGCCCAAAACCCTAACCCTAGGTGGGCCAAGCCTTGGGTTAGGCAGCCATGCCAAATGGGCCAAGGCTTGAACCAAGAAAGTGGCCCATTTGCCCTATCTCCTACCTAATAAGCATAAAAAGACCCAACTAAAGCCTAATTGGTCCCAATTGGCCTACAAAGGTCCACACAACTAATAAAAGTGTCCACGCAGGGACTAAACCAAGGCCCAGCATGGCCTAAAGCAAAAAATAACTAAACATAACTCTGCTCGTCCGCCAAGTGATCGCCGAGCCAAAGGGATGCCGGCGAGATCCGTGTACTCCGTCGTGAAGTGTGGCGCGTGTCCTCACCAATTCTCCCCGGGTGGGAAGAACTCGACCCTGTCGAGTAAGGGTCACGGTCGCTCAAGTAGCGCTCCAGCAGGTCCGGGTCGATCCTCTCCAGCTCTCCACGTGTGATCCAGGCGTCGTCTGTCGCAGGGCGCCCTCTCCAACGCACTAGGAAGCGTTGGTAGGCTCCGCTCCTGGTCGTGGTCACCTGCTCATCGAGTATACAATCTATATGCTCGCATTTCTGTAATGGGGCTGGAAGAGGTGGACGCTCAGAAGGTGTAATACTCTCAACAGGAGGGGAGGGCCCAAAAAGCTCACTGGGAATCACCGCAGGATCCCGATATGCCACCAGATCTGAGACATTGAACGTCGAACAGACCCCATAGTCATCTGGCAGCTCAATCTTATACGCATTCGACCCAATTCGCTTCAAGACTCGAAAGGGTCCGGCACCGCGGGCCTGGAGTCTCTTCACGGCCCCCGAAGGAAACCGTTCAGGTCTGACCCTGATCATGACGTACTCTCCCTCTCGGAACTCACGGGTGCGTCGATACGCATCAGCTAATTCCTTATAACGTGCGTTGCTGGCCTCGAGGTGGTGATGATGCAGACTCCGAACTAGTTGTGTTGACTCATACCTATGTGAATGCAGTGGTGGTCCTGGACATCCAAACACAGACCTAGCATGCCTATGACTCCTACATGATTGGACAACACGGGGAGGACCTGGACAACCAAAGTATGACCTATTATGCACATGTGTCTTACTAAATAGGGTAGACTCAGGAGGACGACTAACCCCAAACTTACTCATGACATTACCCCTATATGATGAGGGACATGGAGAAACATGAGAGTGAGACATGTGTCCCTGGCCTCCTAAACTCTGGCATCTGGATGCCTGCAAGGTGAGGTGTTGACTAGAAGGCCTAGGTGGTGTATGATAGTGGACCTTCTCGACAAGGTGGGGAAAAGAATACGAGTCGAGAGGCTCACTAGGGAGGGGATCGAATGGGTCAAAGAAATGATGACCCCTCCTGACAGGTCCCTTCACTATACTTGCCCATGTGCGACATTCGCCTAGGTGCAGAGGATCACCTTCAGGCGCTCTAATATATGGGGCAAGGGGCTCACAAGGGAGGCAAGGAAATCTAGGTTCCTCCCTCGGGACCGTGACACCATAAGAGGGGACAAAATCAACCTCCACGGGTATGGGAAAGAATAAAAGGATCTCAGAGGTGATATGTCCTATGGTGTAGACCGAGGTAATAGACCCCAAAGCAGGGAGCGTGAAGCTATGACTAGAGGGTTGGTCAGACCCTAAGGTCAACATATAAGTCAACTCCCATTGATAATCTAAACTCCTAAGGAAGCCCTTCACATTTTCAAGAAAGCAGAAGGACCGAAAAGTGGTGTGAAAGGAGTCAAGGGGTACAATTGGGAGGGCTGGCTCCATGGATGGGCAGCAAGGGCAGCTAGCTAAAGACTCTCCAATAACCAGTTCACCCTCGGAAGGTAAGAATGGCTCTATATGAGGGTCTAAGGATGAAGCATCTCCCTCGGGAATGGAAACAGAGTCCTCTATGATGTGGAGGGGCCCCTGGCTCTCAGTCGAGGGTCTCAGGCCGAGAGTGTTGGCCCTAACTTCCAAAGGTTCAGGCACGACTGGGTGCTCCATGGGGTCACTCCCTAACTCCTCAACCTCAGTTAGGTACTCCTCAGCCAACTCCTGTTCAGCCTCGTAAGTCACTGGAACAAGAGGCGGAGTGGATCGCTGGGGGTGGGTGGCTAGCGACACGGAGGTGGTCGGCGTAACGCCGTCGTGGAAGACGAACTCGCCTGGAAGATGAGATGGGTGTAAGGTGCAGGTCCTCCTGTCCAGGTCGATGGTCGCTCTTCTCTCCTCCAACCAAGTTTGCCCTAAGATGATGCATGGACCAGCAAGTGTGCCGATCTTGCACCATGCACCATCGTAATATTGAACAGGGCCAAACCACCGTTAAAACTCGATAAAAGCTAAGCCATCGCAGAGAACAATCTCCCCAGTCTTTGAGAGAGACTCTACAATATCCTGTGAGACATGATTAGATGGAACCCTATTGATGAAGTCGATCTCCGTATGCAACCCATTAGGTAGGATGGCCACGGACTTGACAGGGCGCTGAAACGACTCGGTCATCGGCATAGGGATCGGGTCTCCCGACGACTGAGTGGTAGGGGCGACACCTAAGGGTCGTGCCATAAGAGCCTCGAATTGGGCCACCAGGGATGACCAATCTGACACGTGGGCTCGAGGAACCACCATGGGGCTGGCGGTGAGCTGGACATGCAAGACTCAACGAGACAAGAATAAAACTCTAACTAGACACAAACCTAAAAAGACAATGCAATGGTAGGTTACCTAGATGAACTAAGAGACTCAATGCACCCTAGACAACCTAAAGACTCAAAAGACCTAAGACCCCAATTTGTTAGAACAAACTGGTTCCCTAAGCTCTGATACCACTTTGATGCGGGACGGGATTGAAATGAGCTAAGACCTACGAATGCAACAAGTGCGGCCAGCACTCGCACGCCAAAGGCAAGCCGGGCGGCTGACCTCCGTAGCGTTCCTCCGGGTGGAGGCGTCTCTCAACAAGAAACTCAAGCCCAATGACCGTCCCTATGAGGGAAGCGCGGGGATCTCAGCGACTAAGGAGCCGCCGTGCGCCTATGGGAATCTAGTCCGAGCTCGGCGCTCGACTAGGGCCACGGAATGGGGACTCTCAACTCACAACCACGCGGTGAATAAGAAGCTAGCTGGGAACCTACACACACTCACGCGGCATGCTAGAAAGTATACTAGTAAAGCAAAATGCCAACAGTGAGGAGCTTCGCACGTACCTCCACGCCTAGGCGTGGGGAAGGAACCCCGGCCGAGATCAACAACCCCGATACACGAAGGATGAACAATCAATACAACCCAATAAAGTGCCCACTCCTTGCAGGGAGATAACAGGCTACATGCAGAGATTCGGGGCTGCCGATGTACGGGCTGACGGGCGGCACTCGGTGAAGGGTTGGCCGCGAGGAGGACCCAAACGGTGGTCGGCAGGTTCGCAGCAATGCGTGACTCCGCGGTGAAAGCTCCCACGACCTGGTCCGTTGTCCGATTGAGGCGCCGTCAGTGATGGCGCATAGCTAGGTCACGGGAGGAAGCCTCGGCCAAAGGGGGCATGCAGATTCCGTCCGTGGAAGCCGAGGGCGCACCTGCAAGTTGTGACAGGATTCTGCTCCCAGAACCGAGCGCTTGAGCGGGAAAAATCAGCAGAAATAGCTCCAAAGGGCGAACGGAGCTCTGCTTGTTGGAGGATGAAGAGGACGCAGAGCAGCAGGTCCCGACTGAAGGAATCGATCAGATCTGGTCGTGGCTGAGAGAAGCAAACTCTGGAATCCGCAGGTGGTTCTG
Organism: Amorphophallus konjac; assembly: GCA_022559845.1. Classification (NCBI taxonomy): domain Eukaryota; kingdom Viridiplantae; phylum Streptophyta; class Magnoliopsida; order Alismatales; family Araceae; genus Amorphophallus; species Amorphophallus konjac. The sequence continues at coordinate 144,253,805 of CM040122.1, forward strand.
GCGCCGGGTGGACAGGGCAGACCTGCGCGACCTCACGGGAATGGAAGCCACGAGCAGCTCGGACGTCGGATCGAGGCGAGGTCAGCGGCGTTGGACAGAGGACGAAGAGAGGTACGACCAGTGAAGATCCTGCACCCAAATTCGCAGACGTCCGTCCTGTGGGATTTTTGCAAGGGGGCGGGCAGAACCAGGCTCGCAGGGAGAGGGGGTCCTGCGCGCTCTCACGGAGAAAATCGCCACGGGTGATGCCGAACTCCGAATGAGGTGAGACCACCTCACACGCGTCGGTGACTCGTAGAAGATCCACACAAAAATGGTCTGGTCGCCCAAGGCCTTCACGAACATGGGGTGGTCGTCGCTGCTCTTGGAGGAGAAATCCGGGCGCACCGAACTAGAACTTGAGAAGGGATAGAAGAGAAAGGGGCCCTCGGCGTCGCACCGAGGGATGGGGAGTCACACCCCGAGCTTGCTCCCGTCGCAGGAGCAAGGAGGAACAGAGGAGGGGGCGCAGCCACCTTCAGCAAATGCTATTTCAATTTCATTCAATAATAATTCTCAAAAGGAAAATACAAACCTTTTATATGGGGAGGGGAAATGCTAGGGTTGAAACCCTAGCCAAGAGGGAGGGGAGGGGGGTGCGCACATGGCAAGGGGGAAAGGGGGGGGTGCGCAACATGGCAAGGGGGGAAAGGGGGGGTGCGCACCACTCCTGGATTGTAGGAGTGGATTGGGGGATGGGGGCGGCCAAAGGAGGGAGGGGGGATCAGATGGGGAAGGGAAAGGGGGGGGGCGCACCCCTCTTCCTATAATCTAGGAGAGGGGCGGCTGCCACCTTCCAAGAGGAGGGAAAGAGGTGGGGGCGCCCAAAACCCTAACCCTAGGTGGGCCAAGCCTTGGGTTAGGCAGCCATGCCAAATGGGCCAAGGCTTGAACCAAGAAAGTGGCCCATTAGCCCTATCTCCTACCTAATAAGCATAAAAAGACCCAACTAAAGCCTAATTGGTCCCAATTGGCCTACAAAGGTCCACACAACTAATAAAAGTGTCCACGCAGGGACTAAACCAAGGCCCAGCATGGCCTAAAGCAAAAAATAACTAAACATAACTCTGCTCGTCCGCCAAGTGATCGCCGAGCCAAAGGGATGCCGGTGAGATCCGTGTACTCCGTCGTGAAGTGTGGCGCGTGTCCTCACCAGGGGAAGCCCGCTTCAGTCATGCCGGTCGACCGCCCGGCGGGAGCCACTGCTGGCATGGGCAAGCTAGCCCTCTTGCTCGACGCCCTTCAACGGGAGGCGTCCGCGGAGCCTTTAAGTGCTACCGAAACGGCGGACGAGCCTCTGGAGGAGGGGGAGATTGCGCCCGAAGGCAGCATCATCCCGGTGGCCGAGGTAAGCACGTGGGGCTTATGGTTCTCCCCCGCCTTTTGACTTGGAGTGACCTGTTCCAGGCAGCGGGTGGCTGACTCCGCTTCCCATGAGCAGGTGATGCCGACAGGAGGGAAGACGTCCGGTCGTGCCCGGAAGGCTGTCTCGAAACGGAGGCCAAGCATTGGCCCAATAGCGGTGGAGGGGCTGGCTCCTGTCTCGGGCTCAGGGGTGGAGAGCCTTGCGGCGCTCGTGGAAGCGGGGGGCATCCCCCAGCTGCTAGTTCCACTTCCGCCTCTCCCGAAGCTCCCTGCCCAAATGGAGGACCCTCTCCTGAGGCAGATATTTGAGGGACTTCGCGAACACCTGGAGGGGTCCCGGACGCAGGAGAGGGGTCGACCAGCGATGGCTTCGGGTCCGGCCTTGCTCGAAGCCCCTCCATTGCCTGCAGCAGCGGCACCCGCATTCCCGTCCAAGGAACCGGCGGTGACACCAGATGGCTTGGCTGCGACCTTGTCCCCTCCCCTGGCGGTGACCGACCAGGGATTTTCTGTTGAGCTACGCCGACCCGAGGACCTGACTCTCGCTCTTCCATCTTCCTCAGCCGCGGTAGACGCTGATTTGTGGGCCGAGGTGGACAGCTCCGTAGATTTTATTCCTCCGAGGGTACCTTCGGTCAGTCACACCTCATCAGGCGCACCGGTCCGACAGATGTTGGTAACGTTGCGGACGATGTTCTTGGCCGATCCTACCCTATCATATCGGGAGGTGCACAGCATAGTGACGCAGCTGACCGGGGCACTGCAAGTGTTGGGCTGCCCACTAGAGGAGTGGTCGCGGCGGGTTCTGCTATTGCTGAAGTATGTGAAGCGTCGCGAGTTCCTCGAGACCTAGGCTCCTGACGAGTGCGCCACCCTTGACGCCAAGGCAGACGAGTATTTACAGACCTTGGAGGCACGGCGCCATGATGAAGAGCATCATGGGAAGGCTCTCGGGGAAGGCCAGAGCAATGTTCGCTCCCTTAAGAGCCAAATTGTGAAACTGGAGAGCTACCTTGCTGCGGCCAGGTCTGACCTTGACGAAGCCGAAAAAGCGGTCGAGACGGAAGGTGAGGCTCTCGCCGTTGCCCAAGTTGAGACGGCGTCCGTGGAGGCAGAGCTCGCTCGACTCGAAGAACGGAGGGGCCGCCTGCGCGACATGATGAACTTCCCCTGCGTCGGAATTCTCCCTCTCGAGGACATCTTTCGGGGTGTTGATTGAGCGTCGCACCCCTTAGTTCTTCTCCTCCTCTTTTGAAATGTGACACCGGGGTATGCCCCGAAGCATATGTAGTCTGATCCCTTTTTGAATAGAGCAGAACATTTATGGTTCCACATGCACTTTCAGTATGCGTTCACCCCAGGGGGGGCTCTTCTCTTCTTCCTTCTCTTTTGTGTATATTGTCTTTCTCTTCCTCTTCTCTCTCTTTTGTCGTGCCGAGACACATTGGTAGGGTGTGAGCCTTTGCGATGATTCGCTCCGGGAGAACCAGGCAGGAGCCCATGTCAGGGCACGGGAGAGTGCTCGCCCTCCCATGGGGAGGACGAGGGGGCCACTCCACCATACCGAATGGGCGACTCACTGGTCTTGCCATAACGTTAGAACCGCGCACTGGCCTCAGGCGGGAGGCCTTGGCCAAGGACGGGGTTTTTCGTCATTCAGAGGGAACAAAGAGAAAAGTTTGTCTGGTCAATGACCTGGACGGGAGATCCAAGCCGAAGGGGTACTCACCGCCCGGGGAGGACGGAGAGAAGAGTTTGCTTAGTCAATGACCCGGACCGGAGGTCCAAGCCAAAGAGGTATTCACCGCCCGGGGAGGACGAAGAGAAGAGTTTGTTTAGTCGATGACCCGGACGGGAGATCCGAGCCAAAGGGGTACTCACCGCCCGGGGAGGACGGAGAGAAGAGTTTGTTTAGTCAATGACCTGGACTAGAGATCCAAGCCAAAGGGGTACTCACCGCCCGGGGAGGACGGAGAGAAGAGTTTGTTTAGTTGATGACCCGGACGAGAGATCCGAGCCAAAGGGGTACACACCGCCCGGGGAGGACGGAGAGAAGAGTTTGTTTAGTCGATGACCCGGACGGGAGATCCGAGCCAAAGGGGTACTCACCGCCCGGGGAGGACGGAGAGAAGAGTTTGTTTAGAAATTTCTTTTAGTACTTCCGTTGCTACGGGGCGACGGCTGGGAATGGGGGGAGTTCCCCCTTTCTCAGCTTCCACTCTTCCCTTGCTCTTGTATCTTTCCCTTCTTTTTTTTTTACTTCCTTTTTTTTTTCTTTCTCTTTCTTTTCTTTCTTTATCTCTGTTGTGTCCCTATGATTTTGATGATGTCTCACACTATAAATCATTTCTTTATCTCAAGATAATCTCATGTTTCATCATGTAAGTGAATGGATTAAACAGTAAGGGAATGTCCTGCTCAATTGAACAAATTGATCAAATGAATTTTAGTGTTGCCTGAGTAATAATGTCTTGATGGATTCAACACTATGAACTTTTGTGAACAAAAATATTTCTCTGTGTTAATGTAAATCCTCGAGTCACTTCAGGTAATTTTGGGAGTCGTTTTCGTGTCACTTAAAGCCACACTTCGTGTTGTTTCCTCTCACTAACACGAAATGATTTCGTGTCGTCTGAGCTTACAACACTCAGTGTTGATTTCCATGCTTGACAGGAAAACTCGTATGAGGTAATACTTCATGTAATTTTATCCTTGTCATCTTCATCTTCGTGTCATTTTGACTTCATGTCAATTACTGTTTCGTCTGAGTGTTGTCTTCACCTCGTGTCATTTTTTCTTCGTCTTCGTGCTGGTTTCACTTCGTGTCAACTTCACTTCGTGTTGTTTCTTTGTATTCTGTCTTCGTGTTGGTCTTTCATTTTTAGTCTTCGTGTCTTTCTCGCTTTGACCAAACTCCGTGTCGTTTCTCCTCTCACAACTTCGTGTCGTGTTCTGTGTAGTGCGTGTTCTGTCACTACTGCACTTCGTGCCGTTCCTGTTACACTTAATGTCATTCTTGTTTTCACTTCGTGCAGTCTTTCTCTAAGTATTGTTCATCTCGTGTCGATGTTGTTTGTTTTTGAAACCACACCTCGTGTTGGTTTCTGTGTTGATCTTCGTTCTGTCTCCGTGTCGATTTCAGATTTCGTCTTCGTGTTGTTTTCAACTTGTGACGGTTTCCGTCATCTGTCTTCATGTCATACTTAGTGCGAGTTGTTTCCTTGTTATTTCTGACTCCGTGTTGTTTTTCCCACACCTCGTGTCTTTCCTGATTTGCAAACCACTTCGTGTCGTTTCAGTCGTCTTAGTGTTACCCTTGTACTCGCCTCTCCGTGTTGACTTATTATTGTGTCTTCGTGTTATTCTTGTGCTTATGTCCGTGTTCCCTCTTTCTTATCTCGTATTGTTCTTTCTCACCTCGTGCTGACTTCATCTGATCTCGTAACGTCTTCGTTGTTGTGTTACCCGTGTTCTCATGTATCTCGTGTCGTTCTTTTCTTATGTCGTGTAGAAGTCACGTCGTGTTGTTATCAAATACCTCATGCAGCTTTAGTTTTTAGTGAGCATATAGCGTGTTAACGGTTTTATCTTCTTACAGCTACGAGGAAGAATACTCCCAAATAAATGGGGCGCACGTGATCCTAGACAAGAGGAACCAGTCCAGAAAGGTCACGTGGCATGAAAGTTCTGGATCGAGCGTGGGAGGCACACGCGTTTTGTGCCCTATCCATCTGCTGCCGCTATAAATAGAAACCTTCGCCCACCGATGAAGGTTGATCAGAGCCAAGAAAGAAAAGGCAGTGTTTCAGAGAGCTCGATCCAGCAGTGAACAAAAAGAAAAAGAGAGATAGCAGTGAAGAGAAAGAAAGAGAGAGAGATAGCAGTGAAGAGAGAAAGAGAGTTAGCAGTATCTGGTTTTGCTTCCCAGGAAGCTACATTTGTATTAGCTTTCAGTATCGAATGTTTTCTCGATCAGTCTTTAGTTTCTTTTCTGATTTTCTTTATGTGTTCTTTGTCTAATTCTGATCTGTTCCCCTCCGGTGTGTGGAGGAAGGGAGTCTAACTCCGGTTTCCCTCTGGGTTGCAGAGGAAGAGAGATCGCTGATCTCTGGTGTTGCTAGTGACGGGTTGTCATTAGCAGGTTCCCTCCGGTGTGTGGAGGAAGGGAGAGGCACTCTCCGGTTCTGTTCGTGCTGGGTGCTAGAACAGGTTTCAAGCTCTGTGGGTAGCAGAGCTTGGTTTAGGGATTTGTCTCCCTTGATTTTTCAAGCTGTGTGGCAGCAAGTTGTTCGCAGACTGAGTCTGCTGTGCTCTAGCAGTGGCTAGTGGAATCCTCACTCTAGTTGGAGTGAGGGGTGGATGTAGATTGCGGACTGCAGTCGAACCACCTAAAAACCGGTTGTCTTCTCTGTGGCTTGCGGTCCTTATCAGCGCTCTCTATCTGCTTGTCTCTTCATCTAGTTGTTTGTTCAGCCCATTCATCATCATTCTCTCATTCGATCTACATTGATTCCTGCATTTGGATTCTTTGTGTGCTAGTTTAGGAGGGGCATAAGCGTTAGATTTATTTTCTCGTCTAAACTCTGCAAATTGGGAGTGATCTATTCATCCCCCCCTTCTATATCACTCTTGCTGCGCTAACATTTGGTATCAGAGCAGGTTTACACCATGTGGGCGAACGGCCAAGGAAATGGTGGTGGTCCTAGAACCTTCATGGCCGAAGGTCAATCCATTAGTCGCCCTCCTTATTTCGATGGTAGTAACTATCTGTTTTGGAAGAACAGGATGGAAGTGTTCATCAGAGCTCAGAGTCATAAATTGTGGAGAGTAATCACGGTGGGGCCATATGAGTTGCCACCAAACAAGGATGCTTAGACGGATGATCATGTGAAGCTCTCGTCACTCAACTGGACGGCGCTGAACATAATCCAGTGTGCTGTTCATCCAGAGGAATATGCTCGTATATCTGCATACAGAACTGCCAAGCGAATGTGGGATGAGCTGCAATTGATTTATGAAGGTACAACTCAAGTGAAAGCTTCGAAGGTAAATCTCTACACCTCCAAGTATGAAATGTTTAAGATGAATGCTGATGAGAATATAACCGAAATGTATGCCAGGTTATCCTTGATCACTAACACTCTGAAAGGGCTAGGGAAGGATCTTGCTGAGGCAGATATAGTCAGGAAAATCCTTAGATCTTTATCCCCGGCGTGGCACACTAAGGCCATTGTGATTGAGGACTCAAAGGATTTGAATGTCTTAACTGTGAATGAACTCATAGGATCCCTGATGACCTATGAGATGAATTTCCAAGGAGGTGGAGAAGGAAGTGAGAGGAAGGGTAAAAATGTTGCTCTAAGAGCTTCCCGCAAGAAGGGTAGTAAAAGTGGGAGCAGCAGTAGTAGCCCCGAGTCTGAGTCCGAGCTTGAAGGTTTTTCAGATCTCGACCAAGGGGACCAGGCTATGCTCACTCATCAGTTCAGAAAGTTTCTGAGAACTAAGGGAAAGACCTTTAGGAAAAGGAACCCACATCCTTTTAACAAGAATGCTGAGTTTACCAATTACAGGGATCGAAATCCTAAGAAACTGACTTGTTTCAACTGTAACAAACAGGGACACATGAAAGGCGAATGCCCAGAACTCCAGAAGAAAGGTCCCTATCTTCAGAAGAAGTTCACAAAGGTGCAGAAGAAGAAAAAGCCACAGGCGATGGTCTGCACATGGAGCGAGGAAGAAGAAGACCCTGAAGATGCTTCCTCAGAAGAATATGAAGAAGGAATTTGCCTTATGGCAAACAGCGAAGAGGAGGTAATAAATGTCTTTGAAAACTTCTCAATTGATGACTGGGAGGATGCTTATGGTGATTTGCTAGATAAATTTAATTCTCTTAGCAAAGAGCACAGAGTTCTGAAAAGAAAATTTAACACAAATGTTGAAGAACAAACTCTGGTCTGTGAGGAAAATGCAAAGCTAAAAGAACAACTAGAAGAAATGACCTCACAAAGGAAAGAGAATGATAAGCTTAGGGGAGAAATCCAAGAAAGTAAAAAATAGCTTAATGAATTCAAAACTAAAATTGAAGAAAGCATGAGTGAAATCAGAATGAATTCAGAGAAATATGAAGCTGTGAAGAAAGTGAATGCTGAACTCCTAAAGAACTCTGAGTTTCTTCAAAAGGAGCTGGAAGACAAACAGGAAGTCTTAGAAAAGTTTGTCCAAGGAAAGACTAGCCTAGATGCTATACTAGGAACTAGGGTCAATTTCAACAAGGAAGGTCTAGGGTATGACCCAACCAACAAGAGACCCTTGCAATTCAAGACCATCACCTTCTGTCCAGAGAAGGGAAAAGAAAAGCTGGACACACCATCCAGCTCAAACAGCTCTAAGAAAACTCAAAGTCCTAAAGAAAACACAACAACCAGTACTGGACAACCGTTTAAGAGTGGAATGAACTTTATGAAGAATAACATTAAGTCCACTCATCAGAAAACAACTGGTAACTGGACCAAGAAAACAAATCAGAATAAAAGCTAGAATTATAACAATCAGATGGGTCCAAACAAGACCTACTGGAGGAATAATTTTCATGGTCAAAGATATACCAATCAACAAGCCTACAGGAAATTCCCTAGGAATAGGAAGACCAATGAAAGGAATAGAAATCACTACTCCAGTTCAGCTGGATTGAACTTTAATAAACCAGAAAGGAAGGTGCCAGAGAAAATCATGCTGAAACAAATCTGGATACCCAAACACTTGATCAGATATTTAAATAATGTCCTTGGACCCAACTCATCTTGGGTTCCAAATCACTCTGCTTGATATACTTGTGTAGGTCGGCCTGACAGCTGAAGACAACAAGTGGTACCTCGACAGTGGCTGCTCCAGGCATATGACAGGAGACCGATCCAAGTTCAGCAAGATAGAGATGAAGCCAGGAGGTCTGGTCAAGTTTGGAGGAAAGAACAAAGGTAATATAATTGGAGTTGACACAGTAGGTAAGTCTTCCACAAACTCCATTGAAAAAGTCTTACTTGTGGAAGGGCTACAACATAATCTGATCAGCATCAGTCAGTTATGTGACAAGGGTCACAAGGTTGTTTTTGATGATGCTTCATGCAAGATCTTTGAAATAAATTCTGATGAGATTAAATTTGTAGCCAACCGGAACAATAATGTCTACATTGTAGACTTAAATGAGAAATCTGAATCTACTATTTGTTTATCTGCTAACTCTGAAATTGATGCTTTTGAATGGCATAGACGTCTAGGTCATGCTAGCTTTTCTACTTTAAATAAACTGGTCAAACTCGATTTAGTTAAAGGCATGCCTAGAATTAAATTCAATTCCATTTCAAAATCATGTGATGCCTGTGCTCTAGGCAAACAGACCAGAAACTCTTTCAAATTAAGATCTGAGCCATTGTCTTCTAGACCAATGGAACTTCTTCACATGGATCTTTTCGGTCCAACCAGAACTTAGAGTCTTAATGGTAACAGGTTTGGCTATGTCATCATAGATGACTTCTCCAGATATTCTTGGATATTTTTCTTAGCAAATAAGAGTGATGCATTTCAAAAGTTTAATCTATTTTTCAATAAGGTCAAACAGGAAGGAAAGTTCAAGGTTAGTTCGATTCAATCTGATCATGGAGGTGAGTTTGAAAATTCCATGTTTACTGAACTTTATGACAAAGAAGGACTAACTCACAGGTTTTCCTCTCCCAGGACACCTGAACAGAATAGGATCGTGGAGAGAAGAAATAGAACAGTAGTGGAAATGGCCCGAACCATGTTAATTGAGAGTAAGTTACCTAGAAGGTTTTGGGCAGAAGCGGCCAATACAGCAACCTACATAATCAACAGGGCCATGGTAAGACCCATACACAAGAAAACACCCTATGAGCTTCTAAGAGGTAAGAAACCTAACTTGTTTCACTTCAGAATTTTTGGAGCAAAATGTTTTATTCATAACAATGATAAAAAGGATTTAGACAAGTTTGAAGCCAAGAGTTCACCTGGAATATTCTTGGGTTACTCTGAAGTGTCAAGGGCATATAGGGTATTTAATGTACCAGATCAGAAAGTGGAAGAATCTCCACACATTCTTTTCAGTGAAAAGAAAGATGTTACTAATGTTGAAAATCTTGACAGGGACTCCAATCATGGTGGAGATTTTCTGGAAAACCAACAAGAAGAAGAGAAGACTCAGCCAAATGAAGGAACAAATTCCCCCAATCAGGTAGGGCCAAGAGAAACAGGTGAGTCTTCAACAAATGTCAGATTTCTTAAAGACCATCCTTTAGATAAAATCATTGGCAATCCTGAAGAACCTCTTAGGACTAGATCTTATTTTAGAAATGTGAATAATGATGACCTAATTGCGTTAGTCTCTCAAATTGAACCCAAAACAGTAGAAGAGGCCTTAGCTGATCAAGGTTGGGTAAATGCTATGAGTGAGGAATTAGGTCAGTTTGAAAGGAATAATGTCTGGGAGCTTGTCCCAAGACCAGATGGTATTAATGTCATAGGAACCAAGTGGGTGTTCAAAAACAAGATGAATGAAGATGGAATCATCTCGAGGAACAAGGCTAGACTAGTAGCCAAAGGCTACTGTCAAGAATTCGGTGTAGACTTTGATGAATCCTATGCACCAGTTGCTAGGATGGAAGCTATAAGATTGTTGCTTGCCTTTGCATGCTCAAAGAACATTAAACTCCAACAAATGGATGTTAAAAGTGCCTTTTTAAATGGAGTTATTAAAGAAGAAGTCTTTGTTGAACAACCTCCTGGATTTCAATTTTCTCCTCAACCTAACCAAGTTTTCAGGTTAAACAAAGCCTTGTATGGTCTAAAGCAGGCTCCAAGAGCTTGGTATGAAAGACTGTCTAAATTTCTGATCAGCAAGGGCTACAAAAGAGGTCAAGTTGATCAGACTTTATTCACCAAGGGCATGAGTAAAGATCTCATCATAGTTCAGGTATATGTAGATGACATAGTATTTGGATCAACTAGACATGAACTATGTGATGAATTTTCTACCATGATGTCTGCTGAATTTGAAATGAGCTTGGTTGGAGAACTAAAATATTTTCTTGGATTGCAGGTACAGCAGCTTGAAGATGGGTGCTTCATCAACCAAACCAAATACACAATGGAATTGTTCAAAAGGTTTGGCATGGAAAACTTAAAGCATATTACTACACCCATGGGCACCAATACATCATTGGATGCAGATGAGACAGGTAAAGAAGTAAATGCCAAACTTTATAGAGGTATGATTGGATCACTTCTCTACTTGACAGCCTCTAGACCTGATATACAATTCAGTGTAGGAATGTGTGCAAGGTATCAGTCTAGACCCACTGAGCTACACCTAGCTGTAGTTAAAAGAATCTTCAGATATTTGTCAGCTAGTCACTCTCTTGGTTTATGGTTTCCTGCTTCTTGCACTTTAAATCTAGTAGCATACACAGAAGCTGACTATGCAGGCTGTAAACTAGACAGGAAAAGCACAAGTGGCCATTGTGAATTCTTGGGTGGGTGTTTAGCATCTTGGGGCTCTAAGAAACAACATTCTGTGGCCCTCTCCACTGCAGAAGCTTAATATGTAGCTGCAGGAAGTTGTGGAACACAAGTTATATGGATTAAACACCAGCTTCAGGACTACCAAGTAGACCTGGGGTGCACACCTATTTACTGTGATAATACAAGTGCCATCAATCTTGCTAAAAATCCTATTTTGCACTCTCGAACCAAACACATAGAGATAAGACATCATTTTATAAGAGATGAAGTGTCTAAGAATAATTTTCAACTGATTCATGTAGGCACAGATAATCAGATTGCTGACATTTTCACAAAACCTCTGGATAATGAAAAATTTTCCACATTGAGAAGAGAATTAGGCTTATACAAATTGTCTTAATTAAGAAGCCTGCTCTTGTTGTGAGGGGGAGATCTGTCTATATGCTGTTTAGCCTTCTTGCATGCTGGTCTAAGGAGGAGTTCTGAATCCTCACTGGATAGCTTTTAGAATGCTCTAGGTAAGGGGGAGCCTAGAGATTATGCTGAAATGTTTGATTGAGTAATGCTATGTCTTAGGGGGAGCTGAGTTGTAATGTGAGAAGAGATGTACTTTGACAGATTCAAAAGGGGTTGTCCAGATGAGTACCTTTGCTGGTCTTGCATGACTAATTGAGTGTGGTTCTCTCAGACAATAGAGTGTCACTCATTTCTTAAGTCAATAAGTCAGTGTCTCTAAAATCCAATTAGAATCTTTCCTTTGGTACTCCTTCAGAGATCTGGACTATTTGCTTAAAGTATATCTTCCTACACTGTCATTGATTTTGGTTCAGGCCAAAAAAAACTTGTATGTCTTGATATCTGACCCAATCAACTTGAAATCTAGACTTCAAGACTCAATTCAAGAAAAGTACCTTTTGGTATTGTCTTCAATCATTCCATCTCTTTAACTCAAGGGCTTAACTGAACAAACATGGTCTATTTTTATCACTGAGAAACTGGGAGTTTCATCAATGAAATGAATATTTCTCCCAAGTCATGAGGTGTCAAAATGCTTAAAATGAATGAAAAGTCATGACAGAGCAATGGTGGCTTGCTGGTGAGTAACTGGGGACTCTGGCCACTGATCATGGTGTCTCCCTAATGTCAAAAGCCACAGTTACTAACTCTGTTCCTTACTATTTATTTTAAAAAAAAGGGGGGGGGAAGTAATGAGGTACTCACTCTGAGTAACTGGGGATTCAGGCCTTTAATCAAGGTGTATCCCTAATGTCAAAGGAAGTGACCTACCAACTTACTCTTTGATCTTCTTGAAAATCTTCTACAACAAAAATCCCTTGTTGTTATTGCACCTAATGGATTGCTTGTCCTCAATACCTTGAGAACACCTCTCTGAATTTTACTCCTGCTGTCTTGTGGAATAGTTGAATAATCAGCTATTTGGCCATACCTGTCTACTCCTGCTCTAAATCATCCACTATGTATGCTGACATACTTCTCATAATTCTATTTCTCCACTGTGTACTGAAGCTTAAAGAATCTTCTCTTGATGTTAGAACCTCACTTATTTTCTTAAGACCTACTCGTGACTTTCTGCACTAAGAACGTTACTGCACTTCTTCTACATGTCTACAGCATTGTTATGTCTTCTGCATTTCTTTTTTGCTGATGTCAAAGGGGGAGAGAGGGTTCCGTGAATTGTGAATCAATCAATCAATTGGTTGTTGGTTGTGGCTTGTTGCCTTGGGAAAGTTGTCACTTGGGGAAGTTCGTGAGTATGAGTGTTTTGTAGGGTATGTTTAATTCACTTGCATGAGCATGCCTTGTGCCTTGAATTTAATTTGTTGTTGCAAATGGTACTGCTTTCATTTCATGTTAAATCTTGAAAATTCCTGTTATTGCCTGATTCACAGTGTTGCCATCATCAAAAAGGGGGAGATTGTTGTGTCCCTACGATTTTGATGATGTCTCACACTATAAATCATTTCTTTATCTCAAGATAATCTCATGTTTCATCATGTAAGTGAATGGATTAAACAGTAAGGGAATGTCCTGCTCAATTGAACAAATTGATCAAATGAATTTTAGTGTTGCCTGAGTAATAATGTCTTGATGGATTCAACACTATGAACTTTTGTGAACAAAAATATTTCTCTATGTTAATGTAAATCCTCGAGTCACTTCAGGTAATTTTGGGAGTTGTTTTCGTGTCACTTAAAGCCACACTTCGTGTTGTTTCCTCTCACTAACACGAAATGATTTCGTGTCGTCTGAGCTTACAACACTCAGTGTTGATTTCCATGCTTGACAGGAAAACTCGTATGAGGTAATACTTCGTGTAATTTTATCCTTATCATCTTCGTCTTCGTGTCGTTTTGACTTCGTGTCAATTACTGTTTCGTCTGAGTGTTGTCTTCACCTCGTGTCATTTTTTCTTCGTCTTCGTGCTGGTTTCACTTCGTGTCAACTTCACTTCGTGTTGTTTCTTTGTATTCTGTCTTCGTGTTAGTCTTTCATTTTTAGTCTTCGTGTCTTTCTCGCTTTGACCACACTCCGTGTCGTTTCTCCTCTCACAACTTCGTGTCGTGTTCTGTGTAGTGCGTGTTCTGTCACTACTGCACTTCGTGCCGTTCCTGTTACACTTAATGTCGTTCTTGTTTTCACTTCGTGCAGTCTTTCTCTAAGTATTGTTCATCTCGTGTCGATGTTGTTTGTTTTTGAAACCACACCTCGTGTTGGTTTCTATGTTGATCTTCGTTCTGTCTCCGTGTTGATTTCAGATTTCATCTTCGTGTTGTTTTCAACTTGTGACGGTTTCCGTCATCTGTCTTCATGTCGTACTTAGTGCGAGTTGTTTCCTTGTTATTTCTGACTCCGTGTTGTTTTTCCCACACCTCGTGTCTTTCCTGATTTGCAAACCACTTCGTGTCGTTTCAGTCGTCTTAGTGTTACCCTTGTACTCGCCTCTCCGTGTTGACTTATTATTGTGTCTTCATGTTATTCTTGTGCTTATGTCCATGTTCCCTCTTTCTTATCTCGTATTGTTCTTTCTCACCTCGTGCTGACTTCATCTGATCTCGTAACGTCTTCGTTGTTGTGTTACCCGTGTTCTCATGTATCTCGTGTCGTTCTTTTCTTATGTCGTGTAGAAGTCACGTCGTGTTGTTATCAAATACCTCATGCAGCTTTAGTTTTTAGTGAGCATATAGCGTGTTAACGGTTTTATCTTCTTACAGGTACGAGGAAGAATACTCCCAAATAAATGGGGTGCACGTGATCCTAGACAAGAGGAACCAGTCCAGAAAGGTCACGTGGCATGAAAGTTCTGGATCGAGCGTGGGAGGCACATGCGTTTTGTGCCCTATCCATCTGCTGCCGCTATAAATAGAAACCTTCGCCCACCGATGAAGGTTGATCAGAGCCAAGAAAGAAAAGGCAGTGTTACAGAGAGCTCGATCCAGCAGTAAAGAAAAAGAAAAAGAGAGATAGCAGTGAAGAGAAAGAAAGAGAGAGAGATAGCAGTGAAGAGAGAAAGAGAGTTAGCAGTATTTGGTTTTGCTTCCCAGGAAGCTACATTTGTATTAACTTTCAGTATCGAATGTTTTCTCGATCAGTCTTTAGTTTCTTTTCTGATTTTCTTTATGTGTTCTTTGTCTAATTCTGATCTGTTCCCCTCCGGTGTGTGGAGGAAGGGAGTCTAACTCCGGTTTCCCTCTGGGTTGCAGAGGAAGAGAGATCGCTGATCTCTGGTGTTGCTAGTGACGGGTTGTCATTAGCAGGTTCCCTCCGGTGTGTGGAGGAAGGGAGAGGCACTCTCCGGTTCTGTTCGTGCTGGGTGCTAGAACAGGTTTCAAGCTCTGTGGGTAGCAGAGCTTGGTTCAGGGATTTGTCTCCCTTGGTTTTTCAAGCTGTGTGGCAGCAAGTTGTTCGCAGACTGAGTCTGCTGTGCTCTAGCAGTGGCTAGTGGAATCCTCACTCTAGTTGGAGTGAGGGGTGGATGTAGATTGCGGACTACATTTGAACCACCTAAAAACCGGTTGTCTTCTCTGTGGCTTGCGGTCCTTATCAGCGCTCTCTATCTGCTTGTCTCTTCATCTAGTTGTTTGTTCAGCCCATTCATCATCATTCTCTCATTCGATCTAGATTGATTCCTGCATTTGGATTCTTTGTGTGCTAGTTTAGGAGGGGCATAAGCGTTAGATTTATTTTCTCGTCTAAACTCTGCAAATTGGGAGTGATCTATTCATCCCCCCCCTTCTATATCACTCTTGCTGCGCTAACAATCTCTTCTCTTCTTTTTCCTTTTCTCCTCTTTTCTTCTTTTTTTTCTTTCTCTCTTCCCCCCCCCTTTTTTTCCTCTTCTTCTCTTCTTTTTTTTTCCCTTTCTCTCTTTTCTTCTTCTCTGTTTTTTTTTCCTTTTTTTCTCTTTTTTTTCTCTTTTTTTTTTACCTTCCTCTTCCTTTTTTTCTTCTCGCTTTTTGAAAACATGGATAGTGGTCAAGTTGTTTGGACATTAATCACGCAAATCCGCCCAAAATAGGGCGGAGGGTTATATTATTGATTGAACGGGGGCGCCGGAGCGTGGTACAGTCTCAAGTGCCTTCCATTAAGAGGCGGGAACTGAACTTCCCCGCGATGGTTGACAATTACATAGGCCCCACCTTCGTAGACTTTTTGGACTACGTAGGGTCCGAGCCAGTTCTCATTCAGCTTACCCTTAGAGTTGGCAGCCATGAGGTCTCTTCTCTTGACCATGACAAGGTCACCCTTCTTGAATTCGCGTTCCTTGACAAGCTTGTCAAAGGCGCGTGCAATCCGGGCCTGATAGACCTGAATGTTCTGTTGGGCCTGGAGCCGCTTTCCTTCTAGACTGGAGAGTTCCTCAAGCCTTCGTTCAACGTTGGTCTGCCCTTCAAGGACAAGCCCATGTTGAATGGCAACCCTGAGGGACAGTATCTCCAGTTCAATGGGGACGATTGCCTCCGAGCCATATACGAGGGA
This sequence comes from Amorphophallus konjac, assembly GCA_022559845.1. Taxonomy (NCBI): domain Eukaryota; kingdom Viridiplantae; phylum Streptophyta; class Magnoliopsida; order Alismatales; family Araceae; genus Amorphophallus; species Amorphophallus konjac. The sequence goes on from CM040122.1 coordinate 144,269,738, forward strand.
AAAGGGCGAGCAGCCTGTTGGAGTCTTGTATACGGTTCAGTACGCCCAAAGCGCCTCGTACATCCTTTCTTCCCAGTCCCTTTTGTTAGAGCTGATAGTCTTGGCCAGGAGAGTGCAGAGTGTCTTATTAAAAGCTTCGGCCAGCCCATTAGCCTGTGGGTTGTAAGGAGTCGATGTCCTCCAATCAATTTTATATTTTTCTGCCAGCCGATAGACCTTCTGGTTGAGGAAGTGGCTGCCGTTGTCTGACACAACTCGGTCGGGCGCGCCAAACCGGAATATGATATTACGGCGGATAAACCTGACCACGATCTCTCCGGTGACCTCCCGTAAGGCGACAGCCTCTACCCAGCGGGAGAAGTAGTCGGTTGCCGCCAAAATGTACTTGCAGCCTATGGAAGATGCAGGTAAGGGACCCACGACGTCCGTTCCCCACTGGGCGAACGGCCAACTGGGCGCGGTTGGGTGTAACTGCACGGGGGGCCTTCTGGGTATGGTGGCATGCTCCTGACATTTCTAACACGACTTAGCATATTTGCAATAGTCGTCGAACATTGCAGGCCAATAATGGCCGAGCTTCTTTATTTCAATCTTCATTTTCGGCCCTGCCTGGTGTGCGCCAGCTGTCCCGGCATGGACCTCCTTCATGACCCTCCAGGCTTCTTCAATGGACAAGCATCAGAGGAGTAATTTTTGCTTGGCATCGGCCACCATTCAGAATAATATTCCGTTTCGGAGCTCATAAGAGTCCTTAATTTTGATTAGCCTGATCTTCTCTTCTCTCTTCTTGGGCAGCTGCTGGTACTTGAACCACTGCATCAGGGGGTCTCTCCAGTCAGGTAGGCCGACGGCTTCTGCTGTGGTGACTTCTAGCTCTTCTTCTTCTGGTTCCTCTTCTATCATACTGGGCATCTGGCGCTGATTTATTACTTGGATACTGAGAGATCCATCTGGAGGCACTACCAGTGAGCTTGCCTATTTTGCCAGGGCATCGACTTGTGCATTCTCCCCTCTGGCGACATGGCCTATCTCAAGGAGGTAGAACCGCTCCATGAGTCTCTTCGCCTTAGTGTGATAAGGGAGCAGCTCAGGTTTTTGGACATCAAATTATCCCTGGACCTGCTTGACGACCAACAGCAAATCGCCGAATACTTGGAGCATTTTGATCTCCATTTGGAGGGCCACCTGGAGGCCGATGATCAGAGCTTCATACTCTGCTTCATTATTTGTGCAGGGGTTGCTAATGCAGTAGGAAGTGTGCATCACTTCTCCGTCTGGTGACTTGAGGATGATGCCGGCTCCGGCTCGTACCTTGGCACTCCCGAATGGGATCGCCTCTGTTCTCGAGGCCCCGTCGAAGTATAGCTGCCAGATAGCTTGTTGGACATGGTCCACTTCCAGTGTCTCATCCTCGGGCAGCTCTACGGCCAACGGGGAGTCTTCGGGCACGGGGTGTGCTGCGAAGAAATCCGCAACGGCTTGTCCCTTAATGGCCTTTTGCGGCACGTAGGTGATGTCAAACTCCATGAGCAGCACGGCCCATTTGCCAAGGCGCCCCTTCGGGACAGGCTGGGAGAGAATGTGCTTGATGGGGTCAGCCCTGGATATTAAGCTCACTTCATGGGACAGCATGTAATGCCTCATTTTCTTGACTGCGAAGACCAAAGCAAGGCAGACTTTCTCTATCGGAGTGTACTTGGCCTCCGCTCCCACCAATCTCCGGCTGAGGTAGTAGAGCGCCTGCTCCTTTCCCTCATCATTATTCTGGGCGAACATTGCCCGCAGTGAATATTCGGTAGCCGCTATGTAGAGAATAAGCGGTCTGCCTTTGACAGGTGCCCCCAGGACTGGCGGGGTCTTCAGGTACTCTTTTAGCTGGTCGAACGCATGCTGGCATTCGCGACCCCAGCTGAAGGGTGCATTTTTCATCATCAGTATGTGAAAGGGTTGGCAACGCCCCGACAGGTTGGAGATGAACCTGCGGATGTAGGCTAGACGGCCCTGTAGGGACCTTAGCTCTCCTAGACTCTTCGGAGGGGACAACTCCTGAATGGCTTTTATCTTGAAGGGGTCAATCTCGATCCCTCTGTGCCGGACAATAAAGCCGAGGAACTTACCACTGGACACGTCAAAGGCGCACTTCATAGGGTTCATCTTCAGCCCATACAGCCGGAGCCTTTGAAAGATGACCCTGAGGTCGCTCAGATGTTCAGCTCTCTTCTTAGTCTTGACAACTAGATCATCAATGTAGCATTCGACCTTGCTATATAGCAGCTCGTCGAAGATCTTGGTCATTACCTGCTGATATGTAGCACCAGCATTCTTGAGGCCGAAGGGCATCCTCTTGTAGTGGAATATCCCCTTGGGCGACCTGAAAGCCGTGTGAATCCGGTCGTGGTCGGCTATCCAATTTTGGTTATAGCCGGACGATCCATCCATAAAGGACAAGGCCTCGTGGCCAGTGGTTGCATCAATCATCACTTCGGTGATAGGCACCGGGAAATCATCTTTTGGGCAGGCTTTATTCAGGTCGTGGAAATCCACGCAAATCCTGATCTGTCCATTCTTCTTCTTCACCGTTACGATGTTGGCCAACCAAGTGGTGTATTGGTTCTCCGCCACGAAGCCGACATCTATGAGCTTGTCGACCTCCCTACAGATCTGGCTGATCAATTCCGGCCTCATACGCCGGGGAGACTACTTTACTGGTTTCGCCGTGGGATCAATGGCCAAGATGTGCTGAGTCACCTTGGGGCTGAGCCCAGGCATTTCTTTATAGTTCAAGGCAAAGTAATCCCAGAATTCTTGCAGCAACTTTGTGTATTGCTCTCTGTCCTGTGGGGGCATAAGAGCACTCAGAAAGGTCGGCCTGGGGTCACCTTCTGTGCCAAGGTTGATCTCAATCAATTCATCGACTGTGGCCTGGCTGCCATTTTCAATTTCCGGCGGGGCTGGCGACAAATCGATGAAGTCTTGATCTTCATTGTCTTTGGGCTCGAGGACGCCATCCCCCTCTTCTTGTTCCTCATGAAGGGGTGCGGAGGCAGCATTTGTTGCGCATTCCTCTGGGACTATAGCTACCGGGTCCGCCGGGTCCGCTGGTACAGAAAGGCACAAGGCCACCTCGGAGTCTTCTGTATAATCATCATAGACAGCTCCAGCGGGGGCCGGGGTAGCTGCATCTTCAGGCGCCTGGTACTGGATGGATAGTGTATAGGCTCCTCTTCTGGGGCTGTCCGCCACGTGGGGGTGTGGTGGGGCTACCACATAGTCTCCCATTCTGAGCTCGTCCCTGTCAATGAGGTTTTGAGCAATGTCTTTGAAGACATAGCAGTCTTCGATGGCGTGGCCCAGTATCTGGTGGTAGGGACAAAACAGTGGGTCCCCACTTCTTCGGGTGTCCTGCGGCCTCTTGGACCGTGGGAGGGAGACCTTGCCGTAATGGCAGGCCCAGTCAAAAATACCCCGGGTCTTCTCTCTTGGGAAAGAGTAGGGCTTTTGTAGCTTCTCTTGGAGTGTCAGACCTTGCCTGGTTGGCCGCCCAGTTAATGGGCTTGCCGTGTCTCTTGTCTCCCTTCTTGACCAGACGGGGACATCAGGACTGGTGTCTCGGGGTCGAGACATGTGGCCACCCCACGAGCAGAAAGAACCCTGGATGAGGTCGGCAACTAGCGAGGTCAACTCAGCCAGCCGTGCTTTTAACATCTCGATCTCCCGTTGCTGCCTATGGTACAAGGCGTACATGACGGGGTCATATCGAGGGGAATTTGGGGCATGACCCGTGCTTCTGCTTCTTGCTTCGCCAGTAGGCCGAAGTGAGGGCGCCTCGGCGGTGTGCTCTTGCGAGGCTAGCCTGTAGGAGAGAGAGGGGTTTTCCCCGTGCAGCGGCGGCGGAGAGGGTTCCAAAGGAACACTTCTTCGTCTTGTGCCTCCTCAGCCGGAGGCCTGGGATATACTTCTTGGTGGGCTTCCCGCAAATCTGCAGGTTCCGCGGGGTCGTCGCCGGACAAGGCCAAAACCGATATCACATCAGTTTTGTAATAATCTTCTAGTGAAAAGCCCAGACCGGGGTGCTTGGTGATTTGCAGCAACCGCCGATCCAAGTTTGGTGGGTTCCACATTCTTTCGAACATTTCCTTCCGGCTGGAGGGTTGATAGGGGGGAATCTTTTGCTTTCTGACCATTCTGGCGGCCTGGTCGGTCATGTGGGGGAGTCTCGCAATGGGGACAAGCGGGTCATGCAACTCGTCAGGAAATTGGCAATCATCGTCTTCCCCGACCGGCTTCTCCCCGGCAACATAAAAGATAGTGGATGGCCCCTCCGGGTTAGGCACTTCAAAGGTCCTCAGCTGCTCGGCCGCTTGACAGTCAATTTCTGTAATGGGCTTGATGATCCCTGGCGGGACTCTGATATCCTCCAGCAGGTCTTCGAGGCAAGGCGTCCCCGGTGTGGAGTAGATGGGGAGAGGGGCTGCCTTAAATACCCCCCCCCCCCTCTTGTGCAATGAATGGTACATGTGGGGGAGCCACATAACCTGAGGGCGGCGGAGGAAACCAACTGCCCGACTCCACTTTCTTTATTCCCTTGTCTTGGGCGGCTTGGAGAATTTGCTTCGCCTTTTCCAAGTACAGATTGGCGTCTGATAAATGACACTCGAACACCTCGAACTGGTGGAGGTAGGCGAAGATCCTGACTTCCTTCCCCTCGCAAGGGTATTTAATGCATTGGTGCAGGGTGGAGGGCACCACTCTATTCTGGTGTAACCAGGGCCGTCCCAGCAACGCCTTGTAGGAAGTGTTGGAGTTGATGACGTGGAACTGGACCTTGGTGGTGAAATCATCAAAAGTCAAGTTGAATTCTGCAACCCCCATGGGGACCTCACATTTCTGGTTAAAACCAGCAATCTTGACATTTTTGACCTCAACCAGGTGTACGTCAAAGTAGTGCTTTTGGTACACCCGGTAGGGAGTATATTCACTGCTACCCCTGGGTCGATCAGGACCCTGTTGATAGGCTGGCCGTTCAACTGCCCTTTCATGTAGAGGGGTCTATTATGACTGCAAGTGGGTAGGAGCATGTCATCTTCTGTGAAAGCCACGGCCACCTCAGGTGATATCTCTGTTAGGCAAGCTTCAAGATGTGTTGGTGTCTGGAGCGCGGCAATGATGGCTTGCCATGTTTCTTCGTCCAAAGACAGCATCTCCCATACGGTAAACCGGGTCAGGATCTTTTTGAGGTGTCTGACTATTCGGTCGGCAGCCCGTACCTTGAGTAATTTCATCTCTTCGGGCTTGCCGCGCCTGCCCCCACCTTGGAGCTGGGGTGTCAGATCAGGGGATGCCAGCTTTGTTGGCTCTGTTGCAGCCTGTTGAGCCAGCGGGGCCTGCTGGGCTTCCTCCGTCCCCCGCATGAATTCGGCGAGGTTTGGGATGTCACTGTTGTCCGCTTCTGGCTGAGGAAGGGTTGCCGCCGGTAGAGCTTGAGAGCTGCTTACTTTTTCGGTCGAAGGAGACCCCTGGGAGCACGCCTTCCCGCCTGCTCGGGCTAACAGGAATTCGGCGAATGAAGGGGTGCCTCGGCTCCTAGCCCCTACGGGATAGAGACTCACCGGAGGAGGCATCTCAGTGCCTCAGACCTCAGGGTTGGGAACCTGGTATGGCTGTTCCCCCTGAGCATGATGTTGAGGTTATCCTGAGGAGGGCGCCCCCATTTCCTTCCCAACCTGGTGGCATGTTGGGAAGTGGAGACTTCAGCTTGATTCACCTCTGGCGGCTCATGGGGTGGCTCTTCTTCTGTTTCCTCCAGGGAAAGGGCAGTGTCGAATAACGCCGAGAGGGTGTTGCAGGCGACGATGACCTCCTTCTTCTTCTTGCCCCTAGGTCTTCTCTTCTTCCTCTTCTTTCCTGCTGCGGTAGATGGCTGCTCTTGGGGAAGTTCAGCCCACAGGGGAGGCTCTTTCCCTGCTTCAGCTTCTACCTCTGGAGCCAGTTCGAGTGATTTGAACTCCTCCCATGGGACATACTCCTTCAACTCCACAGGCTGGATTTCAGGCTGCTCATAATCTTTGAGCCCATCAATAATAGCCTGGAGTCTTTGGACCACCGGACTGGTCTTCTGACGCATTCGCAGCGGGACAGATCTCTTTTTGTTATGAGTGGGCCGCCTCATGACCAGCAGAGGGGCCGTGTCGTGGCGAACTGGGCGTGTCGGGGGCGGTGCAGGAAGGGGTATCACATCCCTCAGATGAACTCCGGGGCTGGGTCGAGGGACGTGTGCTCTTCTATTCTTTCCAGTTGCAGTCTGCCAACCTCCTTGATCTTGAGTTGGGGTCATGATGAAGGTCTCATAAGTGGCGCGGGCGCAGGCCTCCGCCCACTCCTCAGGCAACTCCTGGTATAGCGAGACCATGTTGACAGTGGAAGTTATGCTGGGCAACTCATGCGGTTGCGGGGGGTCTACTCTATGCTCCCCCATGTCCAGCTCCCCTTTCTTGATTAAGGATTCAATAACATCCTTGAAGACATAGCAGTCTTCAATGGTATGCCCGAGCACTCGGTGGTACAGGCAGAAGCGCGGGTCATCCTTTTTCTTTAGGTCGCCGGGCCTTTTCGGCTCTGGCAATGTAATTTTGTTGTAGCTGGTTGCCCATTCGAACAGGAGCTTGGACTTGTCCCGGGCGAAGGAATATAGCTTGTTTCTCATCTTTTCCCTTAGTGAGGGGCCCTCCCGCCGTTTTATGGCTCTAGGCGGAGGAAGGTTGACATCCCCCTTGGCTTTCTCTTTCTACTTTTCAAAAGCTTGGAAATCTAATGTGTGCACCTCAGGGGGAGCTGGCTTCTTCTCGGCTTGCCTGGCTCTTGGGCTTGACATGGCTGGGGCGGAGGAGTATCGGGCCAAAAATGCCTCGATCTCTGCTACCACATTGTTCAAGCGGTCAAATGTCTTGACCTCGGTGCCAATCATCCTTTCCAGGATCTCCTTTTTCAAGTTCTGTTTGCAGATCTGCACCGCATCCTCCTGGTGTGGGGGACGCCTGCACCTCATGCTGAGGTTCCTCCATCTCTTGATATAGTCGAGGGTCGACTCATCATTCTTCTGTCTTGTGGCGTAAAGTTCTGCCACGGTGACCTCCCGTTCTGCAACATAGAATCTTTCTTTGAACTTCTTTTGCATGTCGGGCAAATCGGCGACAGACCCGGGTGGCAGGCCGGAGTACCACTAAAAGGCAAGCCCGGTGAGTGTCGAGCCGAAGAACTTTAGGAGGTAGGCCTCATCAGCATCCAAGTCCCCCATGACGTTCACATAATAAGCAATGTGCTCCCTGGGGGACCCTTGCCCATTGAACTTTTTGAACTTGGGTGGCTTGGTGACGCCAGCCGGCAACTTCTTCGCAGCATGGTGAGCCGGGTCGGGCACCCGGTAGACGTCGAACGGCGTCTGATCCCCGTCACCTCTCTCGGCCAGTTTCATGTCTATCATCTGTTCCAGCATCAACCGGCTAACCGTTGCTGGGTCGACCGGACTCGGATAAAAATGAGCGGGCTGTGCGCTCGGGGTGGCCAACACGGTGGCCTGGGGGGCCATGAGGGACCCTTGGGAAGGTGAGGCCTGTGGCGGGGCCGGTGCGGTGCAGTGTGCCTGCTGCAGGGACACGCCCCCGAGAGGGTTGAGGGCTGCTGGGAGGGCTGTTTCTGAAGACTGCCCCTTGTCCCTAGGTACTTCGGGTATAACCTCGGTCTGCCAGGACATTGGGGGCGGTGTGTTCCACTCATTCAATTGCTTTTTAAGCGACTCAATTTCTTGCTGGAAGCGCTGCATCATGAGCAGCATTGCAGGATCAGCTGTGGGGAGACTGGGCATGCCCCCTATTTCTTCAGCCGGGGCGTCCTCGGATGATGTAGAGGGTCCGCCGCTCGTGTCGCCGGTGGTGACCACATTGGCCGTGAGGGCCGCAAGGGGCTCTTCAGGTAAATTCCCATCGGCGCCTGTGGGTGTCGCGCTGCTTGCCGCTCTCCCTCTTCTAGTAAGGGGTCCCGGCCTGGCGGCAAGTCAGGCCATTTATTCCGGATCGGCAGGCAAGGCCCCATACCGACCGTGAACTCCTGCCATATGGCAGGTGAAGGTGTGCCATCTTTTGTTTCTCTTCGTCGCCTTCCTGGACGATTTCCCCGGGAACACCAGCCTGTCGAAGACCGATCGTCGGGGCGGCGCTTCCTCCCGAACAGGGGACTGGCGCGGCTCCTCCGAGCGGTTCCTCGATTCTGCGCTGGGCGTGGGCCGGGCTCCTCTCCTGGAAAGCGGAGGCCATTGCCCCCAGTAGTCTCTGGTGGCCGACGGGGGTGCTACCCGGGCCTCGGAGGTAATTCCTCATAGCCTGCTCGATCCCTTCCCACTCCTGGTCAGGGAGAGCAGCCTGTGTTGCATGTCGATGATAGCGGCAGGAGGAGAGTAGGCCCTGGGTGCCGGACGGGTGGCGTTGTGTTGGCGCCCGCGGTGACGGCGGTGAGCTTTCTCGGGCAGCACCGGGGTGACGGGTGCTGGTCGACAAGCCGGGGTCGTGAGCTCGACCCTTTCATTTCTTCTAGCCCTCCTCGAGCGGAAAATGCTAGGCCCCGCCTGGGCGGGTGCAATGGGTCGGGCCTCCTTGGGGACCCAGACCTGCTTCAGTTTGGCCGGCCTGTGAACCGGCGCAGCCTTCGGCGATGCGACCACAACAGTGGGCGTCACCTTCTCCTTCAACTTCTCCAGTCCTTGAAAGGAGTTGTGGACTGGGACAGTCGGGACGACACGGTCCGGTGTCACTCGGGACCTCTACCCGTCCAGGCGCACTCGGAGGGCCCCGACAGTCATAGTCTTTCCAGAGTTGGAGGTGCGGCGTCCAGAGCTGGCGCCGGCGTTGCTCCTCCGGAGCCTTCTTCGGTAGGATGCCGACCCTTGATGGGATGGGCCGGTGGTTTGGTGCACGTGGTGCACGTTGCAGCTTAGCATCGTTGCTGTGACGCCATTGTTGTTCTTGGGCACAGCTCAGCCGGTGGCCGCTTCAGCGGCCCCCGGAGCGAGAGCGTTGATCTGGGACTCCTCAGGCGCCTTCACCTCGAGGATGTTGGCAAAAGCCACCCCCAAGAAGTTGGGGAAGCCCACAGTGGGAGGGAAGCTCCCGAAGTTGAGGGGGACCGCCAGGTAGCCGCCTCGGACATGGTTCTCGATGATTTGGGGGCCGCAAGTCATAGCCATCGTTGGCACCATGATGCGATTTTCCTACATTTGAGAAAGTAACACAATTAGTATCACAAGAAGGGGGCCGCAGGGCCCCTAATTTCGGCAAAGAGATGAAGGGTGGATGGGTCCCACCGGGCGTGCCAGACTTGTGGACGCACTTTTCGTTCGTCTATTGGGCTCGTCTATTCGGGAATGGTTTATTTGTCTATTAAGTGCGTGGGCGTGCCAGTCACAAAGTGACTATTTATTCGGGCTCCGAAGAGCCCATGGTGCGCACGACCTGACTTCGTCAGACGATTGTGTGGTTCGTGTCGGGACCAGATCCCATCCTTCCGTAAAGGTCACGACGTCATTTACATCCCCCATACGAGGGAATACCCTTGATTAATTACCGAAATTAGGGGCCCTGCGGCAGAAAAGAATAATACTAATTGTGCGAGAAAGAGACAAGAGAAAATCACACCAAAGTATGCATTAGGATGCGAGCCACTGGCCATGTCGGTCACTCGTGGACCTTTTCATATTCGGACATGGGTCCATGATGGAAACGCGACGGAAAACCGGGGCGAATACGTTCAAATGTCTGCCGCATGCACGGTGATTTTAATGATGGCTCGGAAGGGATCCGGGGCGAGAAACGAACCCGGTCTGATTAGAATGTCGGCCCAAGATTAGGTGGGGACTTGGCAATGTCAGGATGATTCCCAAGATCCGGGCCTGGCCTGAAAGGGCGACATTGTTGTTCCTTTTGCGTTGGGTCAAGGGGGGAGATGGGGCTGCAATGTAGACCCTAGCATCTTTTATCTGGGATTTTCTTAGTTCCATGTTCTGATCTCTGCTTTGCTATTTATTGCTTGTTTGTGCCTTTGTCCCGGATGATTTCTCTTCTTTTACTTATTCTTCTTATTATTATTTTCTTACCCCCTTCTTTTTACCGTTATTATCACTGTTGCACATTTGGAGTTCTTTAATTACCATAATTTTCATCAATCCATTTACTGTCGTTAATGTTATTACCATGCCATGCGTAAGTATATATGTATGGTGTGCCGGCGAAGGGAATAATGGGGTGTGCCGCTGGGCGCTAAAGGAGGTGTGCCGCCGGGGAATGGGGTGTGCCGCTGGGTGCTAAAAGGAGTGTGCCGCTGGGGAATGGGGTGTGCCGCTGGAGGCTAAAAAGGGGTGTGCTGCTGAAGGCAACGAGGGTGTACCGCTGAAGGTTAAAGGAGTGTGCCACTAGGGGCAACAAGGGTGTACCGCTGGAGGTTAAAAGAGTGTACCGCTGAGGGTTAGGAGGGTTAGAGTGTGCCGATGAAGGGCTAGATAAGTGTACCGTTGAGGGTCGTTGAAATGGAGGTAGGGTGAGCAAAGGGGTGTACCGCTGAAGGTCGTTTGGAGCGTACCGCTGGGGGACCAACGGAGCGTGCCGGGGAGGGTTGGAGCAGGCGTAATGAAGGCCCAACGCCCGGTCTTGTGTCATTTATCTTAAGGCTTTTCTTTTCTTCTTATCTTAATTTCCATGTAGTTTTATATAAACTATTCCCCTGCTTTGCTCTGTTCGGCCTCTGCTCGTAAATCAGACGTCGGACATGTTATGCCATTATTCGGTTCAGTTCTTCGTGATGCCGGCAGTGGCTCGATTAGTTAGAAAGTTTTATCATTAATCATTTCATTCGTTTGTTGCTTCCTTTTGCCTTTGTAACATATTTATTATTTTTCAAAAAAAATTTGGCAGCATCTCCCCTTGACCCGGGCATAAGGGAGATAAAGGGAACGTGCCTACACGGAGTGGCGGAACCCAACAACTGGAGGTGGGCGCCCGGAGGCGGCAACACCTTTATAGAACCTCAGGAAAACATGAAGAAAATGATGAATGGGAGGCCTCTAATACTGGACAGGGTGGACGGAGGATTGGCCAAGGCGTGCCGGCCAAGGAAGAGCATAGGGTGTGCCGGGCTAGGAAGGCTAAGGGTGTACCGCTGAAGCACAAAAAAAGGGGAGGTGTACCGCTGAGGGCTACTATGGGGTGTGCCGGCCAAGGGCCAAACAAAATGTGCCGTGGAGGGCCACTATATGGTGTACCGGCCAAGGGTTGAGGGGGCGTACCGGTGAAGGCCCCTAAAGCAAGGCGTGCCGGCGAAGACCGCTAAGGCCGTGCTAAGGAGGAAGACTCAGGACGGGCTACTGAGAAGGAGGGTCAAGGGCCAAGAGTGGGCCACTGGTGACTGGGTGTTTCAGAAGAGGAAAAGGGTTTCTCTCCCGTCGAGCAGATAGGCACAACTGATGGCCTTAGAGGAGGGCAAAGAACCCGTGAGGCCAAGGATCATACGGGAGCAATCACATCGCTACGGAGACTCCAAAAACACCGGAGAAAAGGGGAAATGGAGGAGAAAAATGAACAACACATCATACACCATGAAAACTGGCATAAACCAACAGAAATAACAGAGAAACCCAAGGAGGGTGATTTTCATTCATGGGGAGCAAGGGACCATGGCCACCCATATACATTGCCAAGCACGCCCGTGCCAAGGCCACGGGCAAGGAAGAAAACCAAAATACAAGATGAAGGGAGGAAGAAAATAGGGAAAACCACGGAAGGGAAAGTGTTGGGGATTGATGCGGGGACAAGCGTCCACTGCTCGTTCCCCCGCACCTTCCCCTGTTACACTCAGCCCTCCTTCTCTCTTACTCTCTCTTCTGCCCGGTGGCCGTCGGAGGAGACTCACGCCGGAGCCCTTCTTCTTCTCCCTCCTCTTCTCTTCCTCTCTTGCGTATGTCTCTCCCTCTGTCTGTGTGTGTGTTCCTCTGCAGCCTCTCCGTCCTTTTTTTTTCTGGAATGGGAGTGCCTTTATACTCCCAGCAGCGGGAGCCTTCAAGCACGGCCGTCGGAGGCGGGAAGTGGCTCGTGATGATGGGGTTTGACTCCCCCTGTCCTGGTTGCCAGGGGAGTAGCCCGCGTGGCCCAACCGTTGGCTGACACCTCAGGGAGCTCACTGCGTGCCAAGGATGCGTAGGGCATGGGCACCACGTCGTTTAGCCGTTGAAAAGGCTTAACGTTGTGCCGCTGGTGGGCTGAATAAGTGTGCCGTAGGAGGGCCAAAAGGGCGTGCCGCGGGAACACCCAACGGGCGTGCCGCTGAAGGGCCAGCAGAGTGTGCCGCTGAAGGCTATGGGGCGTGTGCCGCTGAAGGCCCCTCTCTTGGGCGTGCCGCTGAGGGCCCTGGGGCTGTGCCGCTGAAGGCCCTGGGGGCGTGCCGCTGAAGCCCATTGGGGCATGCCGCTGAAGGCCCTGGGGGCTGTGCCGCTGAAGCCCATTGGGGCGTGCCGCTGAAGCCCATTGGGGCGTGCCGCTGAAGGCCCTGGGGGCTGTGCCGCTGAAGCCCACTGGGGCGTGCCGCTGAAGGCCCTGGGGGCTGTGCCGCCGAAGGCCCTGGGGGCGTGCCGCTGAAGGGCTAAATGGGCAATGTTGAGCCCGTTGTGAGCACGAGTTGTGCCCCGTTTGATTTTCTTCGAGGCCCATGGATTGTGGGGCTCTTTGTGATTAATTTCTCTTCACTGTCGTGACTACTGGGGGCGGCTTCACGGCAGTATGCGCATTTGGGGCATCCGAATGACCAGTCTCTCCTGGGCTGCTTCTCTCGGCTTCGTTGTTGACGCCGAGTCGAACAGGCTATCAGGGTGCACAATTTTTGGTGTCCACATGGCCTCCTAATAAACGATGTTTGTCTGCTTTGATGAATTGCAGGTGATGTCTTTGTTAGCCCTATGAGGAGAAAAGCCGGACTAGGCGTAATTGTCTTTGTGACCTTAGGGACACTACTCAGAGGCATATGCAGCTTCCAGGAATCATGAAGGCCGCTAAAAGAAGAAAGAAAAGAAGTAGGAAAAAAAAGAAGAGAAAGAATTGGCGAGAGAGGGTTGTACGTCCATATCCGTCGGGACCTGCACTGAACAAAGATTACCACTGTGGGATTGATGCGGTGGAGCGAACCACTCATCCCCTCCGAGGGGGTGAGCGCTCTCTCCTACACACCCACCTTGGTCTATTACACAAAAAAGAGAAGAAGAAGAGAAGAAAAGAAAGGACAAAAAAAATTGGCAAGCATGGCCGACCAAGAGAACGAGAAGAAGGACGGCATCCCGCCCGGCTCTAGGAGGGTCCAAGCCCGCGGTGCAATGCCCCGGCCTATTCCTCCGCCCTGCTGCCCCTATCCGGCATAAGACAACCCCTCGATTGGATATTAGAAGATCCGGCAAGTTGCAACTGTAGCTTGATGAATTCCTACCCGCCGTGGGGAATGCTTTATAGCAATGAGGCCGAGCACGGCCACGAATATAGAAGAGAGCATTCATCCACCCCGCCATAGGGTGTAAGAAACGAAAGAATACACCCCGACTCAGGGGCATTTGAAGAAGCAACATACCCCGCCACGAGGGCATAGAAGCCGTAAAGAATGACCCTCAGCTTACGGGGATCTGAAGAAGAATTACACCCTATGTCACGCCCCGAACAAGGCGGAAATATCGGGACGTACGGTTAGAGGCGAGCTAGCGGGAAATAATGTTGAAATACTTAACTAGATAATGAACACAAGGGCAATGGAAAAGAATAAATTTATTAATCATGGAAAATCCCAATTTATTACAACATCCATCAAACTACTAAGACACTAACAAACATAACTTCTAAGGAAATCTAGTACAACTAGTACATCAACTAACGCTATAAATATCCAAAATACTTGCACAACTCCAAGACATAACTAGAAGCAATAACATAACGACTCCATCTATTAACTGGTACACTAAGGTGTAATCACTCCTGCCCCTCCCCATCTGTATGGGTGTCGTCACCTGCATAGCCTGGAAAGGGGGAAAATAATGGGGTGTGAGCTAACGCTCAGTAGGAGATAACAGACAGGTATAAGTGATTAACAGTTTAATTACATTTTCAAAATGTCATGCTACAAAGGATAATGCAATAAATAGATAATAATGATATAATGAAACAAAATTTAAAGATCTTGCAAGGTCAAGAAATATAAATGAACAGAATGGTAATACTTAAAAGGAATAACAAAGACAAGAATTTACTGCAGGAGATAACGATAAAGAGTTGGCCATATCAAGGCGATTCAAGTCATGTCAAGCACGTATGTAATTTCATTTCCACGTCCATGTAACAACAAGTAGAGTAACAACAAGTAGAGTAGGGAACAGTGAAGAGTGGAAAGTAAAAAGTAGTAGAGAGAAGTGGACAGTCCTAGATTTAACACATGTCCTAGTACTGGTGCCAAATGCCACACCTAGTCAATCACCTCCCCGGGGGTACACGTAGTGTTCGGGCGCTCCTCCCAGGACTAGATCGAGCCCTTAATTATTTGCCAGGCATTGATTTCTTTGGATCAAAGATCCCACGAATCTAGACTTCCACAATTTATTGTCAGAATTCCAAGGTTTAAACTTTGTAACAATAACAATTTCAAGTAGGAAGGAGATTCATTTTAGAATTTCAAGGTAAGTAAAATCATCAAGAAGATCGATAACCAAGTCACAATAAGAGTTATATATATAACTTTACTTAAATAGATTACCATTTGATCAATGGATTTCTAAATAGGGATACTAAACATGGGAATTAATGGTAATTCCGCCGGATCGAGTTTCTGGGAATAACATGCTATTTAACGCCTTAGCGACTGACTAGAAATCGGGAAATTAATCGTGATGTGCTACTGTAGTACAGCAGCTATCCAGCAAGTTAAATTACTCATATTAATCCTATTTTCATGTTAATTCATCAAGCATTATCATTTAGTTTAGTGCATAATCTAGAAAGATGAATTAAGCTGAAAGAACGAACGAATAAGCTCGCGTAGAATTGAATAACATGCAATTAACAGAATTTTTAATTACATAATTAAACTTTAATCATGTGGGTTTCTAAATTATTAATTATCCTTAATGACACTAAAATGAATGCATTAGAACTAGTTTTAGGTCATTTACTGGGTAGATAAACGGTTCCGGATGGACCGTATCTCTATCGGGCTAAAACGGGGCTGAAACGGGGTGCTGGGAGTTGGGCGGCCAGGGGCATGGCCGCCCATCCCCTTGGGCGGTCTGGGATGGGCCGCCCATCCCAGGGATGTGCGGCCATGGGCAGGGCCACCCATCCAGATGTACGGCCAGTTTCCTGGCCGCACAAGTTATGTGGTCCAGAATGGACCGTTTATCCTGCTGGGGTGGATATGTGGTCAGTTTTTGACCGTTTAACTAGGTTAAGTGGTTGGTTTGGAACCGTTTAACTCCTTTCTAAGCCAGGGTCGGGTGTGGGCTGGAGTTGGACGGTCTATCGTAAGACCGCCCATCTCTGGGTGTCTCCGGTCGTCCCTTCCGCGGCCGGTGAACGCCGGGAAGATGGGGGTTTGCTAGGGTTACACAAAAACACTAATAACTAAGGCAATTGGACTCCAATCAAGGGTTTTTTGTACCGTTGGAAAGCTAACAGAAAATACTATCTAACCGAAGTGTCAATTGCATGATTAATTACTGTAATTAGGATTTATAACTATTGGAACACCAAAACCCTAGTTCTGGACAGGCAGTGACTAAAACTCAAAATTCTCCTACTATACTTAATGAAATTTAAAGATCTATATATCAACGGAAAGCTGACAGGCTAAGGATTCCAACCATATAAGATATACTATATGAATATTTCATTTAGTCACCTAAAATCATGAGATAAGTCAACTTAATGCTGCTGGATGTCGTTAGGACACACTTATGAAAACTCAGGAATTCTATTAGCATGATCAATAATAATTAGGGCTTCCAACGTCAAAATGAAGCTAACATGATGTAGATTTCATTGATATATAGCAATTAGGTTGGGTCCATTAGCACCTACCTGAATTGAAGATTGAAGATCGAAGCTAGAAATAAACCCGACCTAGAAATACCCTCCAAAGATGCCTCTAAATCTCCCTGAATACCCAATAAGAATTGGGGCTTTTACTATCATTGGAATGATCTCGTCGAGCTGATCGAGATACTATATTTACAAGTCTCATTTGGTTAAGGGTACCTACCTTAATCGACGGATTAAAGGGCTGGTGATGAAGAACGACGAACTGCCGACACCTTCCACCAAATCGACGAATACTCCCAGATCTGGACTCCCCGTCGAATGACCCCGCTACCAAATGAAACTAGACATCTTAAGCTTTCTTTTAATACCTAATAGAGCTTCTGGATCCTTCCGTGGAGGGAGAATGCAGCGTTGGAAGTGGCGTGATTAAAACGCCGCCGAAATTGTTGACCTACCCAAAGCTCTCTCGATTTTACATCCCATGGTTAATCTCCTTCGAAATTAGCTTGGGGAAACTAATCTACCCAGTCTTATCTTTCATTTGCCACCAGTTTCACTTAATTTGGTTGAGGGATGAGGGAGAATTTCACGTTTCAAATAGGGGTTTACTATTACGGTCACTATTGGGGTTAGGTAGGTTAAATCTTGGCTTAATTTGCTAATTTGACCATGTGAATGATTTATTTCGAGTCAATCATAGAAGACAAAATTGTTAGGTTTAATGTCAGTAACCAATTTACCATTTTTTCGGATTTTTATGTGGTGGGTGGGATTTTGACCTATCACTATTCATTAAATAATAAAATATCAAATCCGAAATTTAAACCCTTAATTTAAGCCATTTCATTTACATTTCATTCCACCTAAATTTCATTAGTGTTTCATTCTACTTAAATTTTATTTTCATTTGGCTTGCATTTCATTTCAATTTCATTTCAATTTAAGTATTTATTTGAATTTTTTTTATTTAATAATTCAATTAATTCATAATAAATTCAAGGAAATTCCCAAAAATTTTTAATCTATGGAAATAATTAATAACTAATTCAAATAAAAATACGGGGTATTACACCCCACCTTGAGTGCACAAGAAGCAAGCATCCCCCAGTGTGTCAGGGTAGAAAAAGAAGAATCCACCCCGCTCTGGGGCATAAGAAGCGAAAGATACACCCCGCTTAGGGGGCACGTGAAGAGAATACACCCCGACTCGGGGGGCATGTGATAAGAATCTACCCCGACTTGGGGGTATAAGAAGAAACAAAGTTACACCCCGGCTTCGGGGGCACGTGAAAAGAATCTACCCCGACCTGGGGGCATAAGAAGAAACAGAGTCGCACCCCGGCTCAGGGGTATTCGAGGAAGAAATATACCCCGATATGGGGGCACATGAAGCATGCATCCACCCCGCTCTGGGGCATAAGAATCGACAGAATCCGCCCCCGCCATAGGGCATAAGAAGAAACATACACTCCACCATGGGGGCATCTGAAACAA
The DNA here is from genome assembly GCA_022559845.1 of Amorphophallus konjac. Taxonomy (NCBI): domain Eukaryota; kingdom Viridiplantae; phylum Streptophyta; class Magnoliopsida; order Alismatales; family Araceae; genus Amorphophallus; species Amorphophallus konjac. The sequence continues at coordinate 144,287,329 of CM040122.1, forward strand.
GACAAACAACATTCCCCGGTTTAGGGGCATTTGAAGAATAAGTATACCCCGACACGGGGGGTAGAAGAAGCAAAACATACCTCGGCCCGGGGGCATAAGAAGCAATGGATTTTCACCCCGGCTTGGGGGCATTCGAAGTAGAAATTACACCCCGCCATGAGGGGCACAGAAGCCATAACGAATACACCCCGGCTTAGGGGCATTTGAAGAAAAGACATGCCCCGGCCTAGGGACATAAGGAGCAGAAGATACGCCCCGGCTTAGGGGCACGTGAAGAGAAATATACCACGCCATAGGGGCATAAAAAAATGGCAAGATGCACCCTCGCCTAGAGGCATAGATACAAAGAGACATACATCCCGACCCGGGAGCATATGAAGAGAGGTATACCCCGGTTTAGGGGCATTTGAAGAATCAACATACCACGCCACGGGGGCACGGAAGCCATGAATAATTCACCCCAGCTTAGGGGTATTAAAAAAAATCTACCCCAGCTTAAGGGCATTTGGGGAAGAAACTATACCCCACCATGGGGGCATGAGAAGCAAAAACTATACCCTGCCTGGGGCACACAAAGGAAGAAACACACCCCTGCTCTAGAGGCATAAGAAACAGAAGCTACATCCCGCCCTGGCGGCAGAAGAAGCAGAAGAATCTACCCTGGTTTAGGGGCATTCGAAGAAGAACTACACCCAGCCATGGGGGCATGATAAGCAAGGAATGTACGCCACCTTGGAAGCATAAGAAGCATAAGTTACACCCCGTCTGGGGGCATAGAAGCCATAAAAGATACACCCCGGCCTGGGGGCACATGAAGAGAATCTACCCCAACTCGGGTGGCACATAAACCAAAGGTTACACCCTGGCGTAAGGGGAATACGAACAGAAATATACCCCACTCAGGGGTGGAAGAAGCAGAAGAATCTACCCCAGCCTGGGGGCACGTGAAGAAAAGACACACCCTGCCTTGGGTGCATAAGAAGCAAAACACGCCCCTCGTGGGAGCACGTGAAACAAGGCTGCCCTCCCCCTTCAGGGGCATAAGAAGCAAAAGATACACCCCGTGCCGGAGGCATGTGAAGAGGAAGAGACCTCCAATTTGGAGGCATAGGAAGCAGAAGAGGCACCCCAGCATAGGGGCATTTGAAGGAGGAACATACCCCGCCATGGGAACATATGAAGAGAGCTATACCCTACCTTAGGGGCATTTGATGAAGAAACATACCCCACCACAGGGGCATTGAAGCCATATAGAATATACCCCGACTTATGGGGATCTGAAGAAGAAACATACACCCTGCCTAGGGGCATAGAGGCCGTAAAGACACTACCCCACTCTGGGGGCATAAGAAGTAGAAAATACACCCCGTGCCGGGGGCAAATGAAGAGAAGTATACCCCGCTCTGGGGGCATAAGAAGCAAAAATATACCCTGCTCTAGGGGCATAAGAAGCAGAAACTACACCCCGTGCCGGGGGCAGAAGCAAAATATATACCCCGCTCTGGGGGCATAAGAAGCAGAAGCTATACCCCACTTTGGGGGCATAAGAAGCGGAAGCCACACCCCGTGCCGGGGGCAGAAGCAAAATATATACCCCACTCTGGGGGCATAAGAAGCAGAAGGCACACCCCGTGCTGGGGGCATAAGAAGCAGAAAATATACCCCACTCTGGGGGCATAAGAAGTAGAAAATATACCCTACTCTGGGGGCATACAAAGCAAGAAAATATACCCCGCTCTGGGGGCATAAGAAGTAGAAAATACACCCCGTGTTGGGGGCAGAAACAATGAAATATACCCCGCTGTGGGGGCATAAGAATTAGAAAATATACCCCACTCTGGGGGCATAAGAAGCGGAAAATACACCCCATGCCGGGGGCAGATGAAGAGAAATATACCCCACTCTGGGGGCACAAGAGGCAAGAAACTACACTCCGTGCCGGGGGCAAAGAAGAACAAACCACGAGGGACGTCTCAAGCCCCTTTCAGTACGGCGAAAGCTGAAGAAAGGGCAAACCACGAGGGACGTCTCAAGCCCCTTGCAGTACGGCGAAATCTGAAGAAAGAGCAAACCACGAGGGATGCCTCAAGCCCCTTGTAGTATGACGAAAGCTGAAGAAATAATAAACCTCTCAGCCATCGACATCCTGGTCGAAAGCTCTTCAACCACCAACATCCTAGTCGGTAGCTTTTCAAAGAATATTCAAGCTCTTTAATCATCGGCTTTCATGCCGACAGCTTCTTAATTATCAGCTTTCAGGTCGACAGCTCCTCAACCATCGGTGTCCAGGCCGACAGCTATTCAAAGATGTTCAAAAAAAAGAGGAATAAACAAACAAACAAAATTATTGGCATCGAGCCAACAGCTTTCCAATTATCGGCTTCTATGCCGACAGCTATCTCATTATCGGCTTCTATGTCGATAGCCATCTCAATATCGACTTCTATGCCGACAGCTAGCCAATTATCGGCTTCCATGCCGACAGCTATCTCATTATCGGCTTCTATGCCGATAGCCATCTCAATATCGGCTTCTATGCTGACAGCTAGCCAATTATCAGCTTCCATGCCGACATCTATCTCAATATCAGCCTGAATGCTGAGAACTATCCCATTATCGGCGTCAAGCCGATAGCTATCTCTTTATCGGCTTCTACGCCGACAATTATATAATTATCAGCTTCTATGCCGACAGCTATCTCAATATCAGCCTGAATGCTGAGAGCTATCTCAATATCGGATTCTATGCCGATAGCTATCTCGATATCGGCTACTGTGCCGACAGCTATCTAATTATAAACTTCTATGCCGACAGCTATCTCATTATCGGCTTCCTGTGCCGATAGCTATCTAATTATCGACTTCTATGCCGATAGCTATCTCAATATCGACTTCTATGCCGATAGCTATCTCAATATCGACTTCTATGCCGATAGCTATCTCAATATCGGCTTCCGAGTCGACAACTATCTAATTATCGGCTTCCGTGTCGACAGCTATCTAATTATCGGCTTCTATGTCGACAGCTATCTCAATATCGGCTTCCGTGCCGATAGCTATCTAAACATTGGCGTTTAGCCGACAACTATCCCATTATCGGCTTCTATGCCGACAGCTATCTCATTATCGACGTCCGTGCCGACAGCTATCCAAAGTTGATCAAAAAGAAAGAAAGAAAGAAGAAGAAGAGAAGAGAAAAAAAAGAAGAAGAGAAGAAGAAGAAAGAAGAAGAAGAAGAAAAAAGAAGAGAAGAAAAAAAAGGAGAGAAAAAAAATTCATCATCGAAACCTCCGAGGGATGTCGACTCGTCAAGTCCCACCGGAGATCAATGTATTTTCAGTCTCACCGAAGAATAAACCAGTGGCCCAGACCTTTCATATGGTCCCATGTGTTGTGCCCCTTAGGCACAAGCATGTGCTATGTTGATTTGATGATAGCAATGCTATTTTATTTTGATGATAGCAACAAAGTGAGTGCATTTCTGTGCATCCTTTATCCTTGAGATCCCTGAGCATTCTGCATATGATAGCAACATGAATGATGATGAAATGATTCTGAGTGCATTTGATATTGTGTTTTGATGATAGCAACATGAATGTTTATAACTGATATGAATGTTTATAACTGATATACTATGTGGAAAATGCATATGACTGTGACTGGTATATTATCTGGAGACTGCATGTGTTCTGTCTGCAAGTCCATACATTGCATTCACCATGCTTGTACATCCATCTGCTTGCATTGAGTCTATACATTGGTCTTCACACCTGAAGTCTATACATCGTCAGTTGTCTGTCAAGTCTTCATATGGCCCAAGTATGTACAGCGAGCAGGCTGAGCAAGTCCATACATTGGTCGGTGGAAAGTCTGTACACTTAGAAGTCTGTACATCCACCGTCTTCCTCAGCATCTCATGCAAGTCTGTACATCGCATTTGACAAAGACATTGAAGTCTATACATTGGCCTTAAGCTGAAGCCTATACATTCGTTTCTGAAGGGCAAGTCTATACATTCCCAGCCTTTACCTACGTTCAGAACCCCAAGTCTATACATTGGTTCAATCTTCCAAGTCTATACATTGGACTGTGCTCAACTGAAGTCTATACATCCTTCAAGGGTCCAAAGTCTATACATCGCCAGTGCATTTCTTGGATTGAAGTCTTAACATTGCTTCAGGAGCTCAAAGTCTATACATCCACTGTTGAACCTCAAAGTCCACACATCGCCTCATTTCTTCAAAGTCTATACAATCAGTATCTGCATTGCATTGGATGCATCATGGTGGAAGTCTATACACTTGATTTGTTTTGAAGTCTAAACATTGCATGCCTTCCACCAAGTCTATACATTGGCACTGTAGCATGCATTCATGAAGTCCATACATTCACTGAAGCTTGCTTAGCTGAAGTGTGTACATTGCATTGCATGACTTGAAGTCTATACATCGCATGTGTGCTTCATGCTAAGTCTATACAGGCTAAGTCTGTCGATCTTGTGACTCATGCATTCATTGTTAAAGTCTATACAGACTTCAGTGCATTCTCTTTGTGTCTCACATGTCAAAGTCTGTACAGTCTGCATCGCATGCACTTTAAATATGTCAAGTCTGTACAATGGTCTTGGCATATGCATTCATCAAGTCTATACGCTGGAAGACGAAGTCTATACAGCTTCTCACGTTGCATCCAGCAAGTCTGTACAGTGAGCGTTTCATTGGTGAAGTCTGTACACTCACCAGTTGAACTTCAAAGTCCATACATTGGACTTTAGCATGCACGAAGCTAAGTCCATACATCGCCCAAGTCTGTACAGAGTCCAGCGTCTCGTTCATGCATTATTCACAAAGTCTGCACATTCTATTGTTCATGAAGTCTGTACACTGGACTGTGTCCTTGTGCGTCACATTAAGTCAATACATTGCTGCAGTAACGCAAGTATATGCATCGTCCGTCTCAATGAGCGTCTCATGCAAGTCTATACATTACTGGTTCATGCATCAGTCTTCTAAGTCCATACATTAGACTGTAGCATGCATTTGACGATGCATCAAGTCTGTACAGTGGGCCGTCTTCCTTAGCGTCTTTGCCAAGTCCATACATTGAAGTCGAAGTCTGTACATCCATGCATCTCAAGTTGCGTCTCAATGCAGCATCTTGTTGAAGTCCAAGTCTGTACAGTGGACCGTCTCAATTAGCGTCTTATGCATTTGTAGATCTCTTTAAAAATCCACTTAAGGAAAATATTAAGAATAAAAAGCAATAATCAATAAACAATAGTGGAGATGAAACATGCACGAGGTGCTAAAAGGAGGTTGTGATGTGATCGCCAGAGACACGAGGGTCTCAAGTGGAGATGATAAGGGGAAAGTGATCGCAAATACCTCAAATGTGCGGTTGATTGTGAGTACTCCTTTTCTCTTCAAATCGGCCGGCCGACGAAGAGAGTTCTTCAACTTGGTTACCCTTGCAAAAAAAAAAAAGACACACAACACAAAAGAATTGGATTAGAAATAATGTGTGTGTAGCATCAATTCTTAATAAAGATGAGCATGAAAATTGATTAAGAACACACCTTAAGGGTATTAGCCCTTAAACCCCTATGCAAAGAGGGTGTGGGAGATGTATGATGAATGCAAATAATAATAAAAAAGGGGAGGTCTCAATATGATGATTGAGAAAGAATTATCAATAACAATGATGCATGCATGTGAATTATGAACTAAAATAAAAATAAGATAGGGGAGAAGGGGAATAGAAAAATCTGATTGTTTGGCTTTGATGCTCGATGGGGAGAAACTTCAAGAGGGATGAAGAGGTTGATCGTGAGAAGCCCTCCTTAGCCAAAGGCCACCTTCGGTTCCTGTAAAAAGAAACAAAAGAAACAAACAGAAGAAAAGGGAGCAGAAGAAGAAGAAGAAGAAGAGAAGAAAAAGAGAAAAAAACAGAAGAGAAGGGAGACGGAAGAAGAAGAAGACAGCAGCAGAAGAAAGAAAAAAAAGGAAGAAGAAGAAGAAATAATAAAAACAACAGGGAAGAAAACCTCCGGCATCCAACCCCTTAACAGAGCTAAATGCTCTGTTTAAATAGAATTGGATGAGAGATAAGAAGGCAAGAGTCCTACGAAGGGGAAGGATAAGAATGGGCAAGAGCCCAAATCAAGTAGGCATCTATCGAAGCAAGGACTCTCTGGGGAAAGGGCTGCGAAGGCAGACGGTGAAACACGCCTTAGGTCAGGGCGTCAATTTACGAATTGACGACCTACGCATAGGGCGTTTCTCAAAAACACGCCCTGCACAAGGGCGTTTCTCAAAAACCAAATTTAGAAATAAAAACTCCCCATATTTGAAAAATGTAAAACACGCCTTAATTAAAGCCACGTTTAAAAACACGCCCCTGAGAAGGGCGTTAATTTCAAGAGCTCAAATGGGGAAGTCGGTCAAAACCAAAAGAATTAACGCCCTCAGGTGAGGTCGTCCTTTCTTTAAGAAACGCCCTAGATTAAGTCATGTTTTAAGAAAACACGCCCTTACCCAGGTCGTAAATTCAGAAAATTCATAAAATAGATAAAATGGGGGAGAAATAGATAAAATGGGAAGACACGCCCTAGACCAGGTCGTGTTTCAAAAAAAACGCCTCTGATGAGGGCGTGAATTCAGAAAATAGAGATAAATGCCCAGAAAATCCAGAAAAATAAGAAATGAGGGAAAAATAGGAGAAATTCAAGAAAAGTGGGAAAAACCACTCAAATAAGCTGATTTGAGGGTCAAATGGGACATTACAAGGCAATATGAGATGTACTCATAATAACGTCAATTTTGGCGTGTCTACAGCTGCCCCGCCTTGGCGTCTGCTTTGCAAGGGAGCAGAGCAAACTGAAAAGTAGATGCCAAGGTGTGATGAGACACGCAATCAACATTACTTGATGAGAATCAAATCAAAAGCACGAGATGAAGCAAATCTCGGGAAATCCAACGAAATCAACAATGTTTGGATAAAAGGGGAGATGTGCACGCGGTGCACGAAGGAGATAAAAATAAAATGATCAACTTCCAACGCGGTGGAAGTACCTCAGGTCACAAACCTGCAAGTTTCACCATTGGGGAGCGGTTACCAGCCAGTGGACGTGCTGCAGCCAAGGTGGATCAAAGGAAAGGAGATTAAAAAATAAGATGATAAAAATCCAAACAAGGAGCTTTCGAGAAAATCACCCAAAACAGCGACAAAACGAACTGAGGACTCAATTCGGCATGGAATATCTCACATCGAAGATCAAGATCAATTTGACCCACAAAAACAGCTTATCAGAATGATTTTCAACAATTGTTTCAAATTCCTACATGAATGCATGCTGGGTTTAAAGGGAAAATTAAATCAAACGAAAAATATAGAATAATCAAGGATAATATTGTTAAACTGCCCAGACTGGGTCAAGAAACCGATTCTGCGAGCTGATACTAAGCCGAAGCATGTTTATCCGCGCACCAACTCGTAAAAAGGGAACCATCGTCCCCAGCCTTGGACGGCTCAACGGCCTATCCGTGTGACTAAGACTCCTCTGGAATCGTCATTGTTTTTGATGAAGGGGAACTCAAATTCCAGTTTTGCCAAAGCCACAAGGTCCTTGATATAATCTAATAGCGTAATAACATATAGTAAAATGCATACAGGGAGATGGTGATATCAATAAGCATGGGAACTGAGAAATGAGCTGCAAGCACCGTGGGACTTTGATGATGATGCCCAGTCGGCGGGACCAAGAGCTTCTTATCCTGCGCTCAAAAATTCATCAGCCAAGATATAAAAGATAACAAGCAATGAATGAGGCATTTAAGCATAACAATCATTAAAGCATCAATATAGCATGTATATGGCATGAATAGCACAAATTAATCATGGTATTGCAAATCATCATTGTTTGTTGTTTGTCATGAGGATGACAATCTGGCTAATCAAGTTTTGGAGTTAAATAATCAAGATCTGATATAATGCCCATCGGCAGAGTAATCAGGGAATGATAATGCCCCTTGGCAAAGTGATCAAGTGAATCAGCAGGAGTTGATTGAAAGATTTGGAGATGAATAATCAGAATGATATTCAAGAGATAATCAGGAGATATAACAATCAAAATGATATAGGTAGATGATAATCAAAAATGCCCAGGGTGGCATGTCATGAAAATATCGGGAAAGAATCAATAGATTGATAGCAATGAGTGGAGAGAGGACTCATCCCGTGCTCCTGGTCCTTGGAAAGTTATTCCTGCAAAACACCATCAGAAAATACAATGCAAAATTTTTGGATTTTGGAAATATGTAAATTTTTTATGAGATTTTTGGAAATATTCAAATTTTTGTGAAATTTTGGAAATATTCAAATTTTTGTGGAGATTTTGAAAATATTCAAATTTTTGTGGAATTTTGGAAATATTCAAATTTTTGTGGAGATTTTGAAAATATTCAAATTTTTGTGGAGATTTTGGAAATATTCAAATTTTTGTGGAGATTTTGGTTAGACATTGCTAAAGCAGCATCAAAGGGTGTTTTTGAACCACTGGCTAGGGGTCCTCGTTTCCTCCCTTTTTGCTTAAAACTGCCCAAAGCCGGGCGTGCATTGAAAGGGTGGCGCCCTATAACTGACTGCCCTTGATTAACGATGCCCCTACCAAGGCCATACCCGAGAAACATTCGGTCTTGGAGGGAGAAGAGAAGAATAATTGGAGATAAGCTTAAAGCATGATGGGAGATATCAGGATTTGATTTCCTTCCAAGGTTTTAACCCTCAAAGAGGTAGTCTGTTGCGCTGGGGCTTTGTGCCTTTAATTTTTGGACCCTTAACATGCATACGACCAGGGTTTTCCCTGCGGGGACTTTGCCACTCTTGTCATGCCATTATTCATACTCTTGCTTTTATCAAAATTTTGATTTGATTTTCATAATAGCCCTTTTGGCGAAATGTATATCATGAAAACTCATATTGATTTTGGGTCAAGACTGCCCCTATTTGAGACTCCTCTCGTATTGGGGATTACCAGAGTTGGTCATCTCATCCGTCAACCTCTTGCCCCTGCATTCGGCCGAGTAAAGAAGATGAAAGACTTTCAGATATACTCATGGCATGGCCAAAGTAGCAACGGTGTTTTAACCAAAGGAGCCGGCTAAGGACGCCGTGAAGTGTGTGGAATGCCCAACCGAGGGTTGCTCTTAAGCAAGTGGGGAGAGAATGTTGAATTCCCAGTGCGGGGTTCTTATTAACCAAAGGTGCTGCATAGCAAGCCTAAAGACTCTTTTGAGAATGATTTCATTAAACAAAAGCCTAAGATAAAGGTTTAAAACACCATTCTTAATCTTGTTAAGAAACACCTTATCTTAAAAACACGCCTTATGCAATGATGAAATGATATCGTGAAAATGCGTACTTACGCCAAAATATTATCTTGCAACCTTCGTTGAAGCAGCTGCCGCGAGAGGTTGATCATCATGGGATTTGTCCTCTTTGGCAGTCAAAAGGATTGGAAGCAAAGGATTTTGGGAGTGGCTTAACAAGAATGAGTGGTGCTCAAACCAGACTCAGACGAATAAGGAGAAAAGGAAAAGAGGCGAGGGCTAGAACTCCCTCACTAAGGCGCGGAGACCCTGATCACATGGAACAGTCTACAGAAGAAGCGGAGAATTAGAAGGTGGAGTGAGGACTAAAGCCTCGGAAGCAGTGGGAGAAAGGGCAAACGCCCAAAGCAATGGATGTAGAAGAAGTTGGGTCGGACCCAAGATCTGGCGGAATCAGAAGAAGAAATTGGTAGATGGAAAGAGGTGGATCCGGAGGGTCCGGAGATAAAGGAGGAGAATCGTGATAGGAGGAATCATCCGGAGGCTCCGGAGGGATAACGAAAGAAGGGACGCGATGTCCTGGGAAGAAATAAAGAAAAAGATGATGAAAAAGGAGGAAGAAAATGAAGGATGTGATGTCCCGGAGGAGTAGAAAGATGAATCGGAAGAAAGATGGAGGGTCCGGAGGTTCCGGGGGAATGAAATCAGGAGGGTCACGATGCCCTGGAAGATGATAGAGAGAATAAGACGGAGAATTCGGAGGTTCCGGAGGTAGCAAATGAGATGGGGCGCGATGCCCAAGGGGAAAATCTGGAGGTTCCGGAGGAGGAAGGTGGAAAGGGGCGCGATGCCCGAGAGAAAGGTCCGAGGTTCCGGAGGAGGAGAATGGAAAGGGGCGCGATGCCCGAGGGGAAAGTCCGGAGGTTCCGGAGGAAGAAGATGAAAAGGGGCGCGATGCCCGAGGGGAAAGTCCGGAGGTTCCGGAGGAGGAAAGTGGAAAGGGGCGCGATGCCCGAGAGAAAGGTCCGGAGGTTCCGGAGGAAGAAGATGAAAAGGGGCGCGATGCCCAAAGAGGAGGGATAAAATTCCTGGAGGTTCCAGGGAGATAGCAGGAAAAGGGACGCGATGCCCCAGGGATAGTGGATAAAAAGATGAAGATGAATAAGATGGGAAGTGCGGAATATCCGGAGGTGCCGGAAGGCGGGGAGGATACGGGTTTGGAGACCCGGGAAGCAGGAGGTGCAAATGCATATGAATGCAATAGAATGGACGTGATGAATGCAGTGAATGCATGAACGCAATGAAATGCAAAGAAGATGAGGAATGTGAAGGGTGAGAGGGTGAAATCCTCCTCTTTCCCCTGGGAGTGGCCCATGAAGAAAACGTGATAGACAAGAATATGGATGAAATAATGGAAGGCCTTTTGGCATCAAGATAACTGCCCCTCCACGGCAGTGAAAGTGTATGAGAAATAGCCCCTGCCGAGGCTTCAATGGTGAATGACAACTCCCTAGGAGAGTGCAAAGTAATGGTGTGAGGGAGTTGGAAAATTGGAACATGAAGCATTGCCATGCCCATTAAATGTGGTGTATAGGAAGTGTTGAACAAATTGGGCATTCGCCCCTTGTATGGAGGAATGGAATCAAGATTTGGAAGAGGGAACAAAGGGTGCCCTGCCTGGCCCTTGGATGGCATCAATTCTTGGCATTCTTCCCTGAGCAATGGCGGTGATTTGGCCTCTGCGACCATGCTCGGCACAATAATCTGGATTGGCATCCGGTAAATGACTTCTTGAATCTTGAATCGCATAACCGTGGCCACATCTGTCTTGCCTGGCTCTTGATCACCTTCGGCACAAATACTTGCAGAAGCACTCCCATTCCGAGTAGTAAAAGGAGGTGAAGCGGAGGCGGAAGGCTTTGTGAGTGGTGGAGGTATAATGGAAAGTGTTGGCGTAAGTGGAGGCGGAGGTTCAAACACATCGAGTTTCTCCCTTTGCTTGCAAGCGGTCGGGGTTAGCTCGAGTGCAAAAAGTGGTGGGTCCTGCTCAGGATTAGCCATAGGTAAAGGTGGAGGGTTAAATAGTGGGGTAGGTAAGGTGGTTTTTAGGGATGGTGGTAATGGGAGGTCAATTGGAGGAGGTTCCGTGGTAGGCTCGGTGTAGGCCGATGTGGAGGTTACTGACTTAATAGGTGGAGGTTTTATAATGGAAGGCTCAGCGGTGGCTAATGGTGTGAAGGTTGATGGTATAGTGGGTGGAGGTGTAGTTGGTGGAGGGTTAATGGGTGAAGGTTTGGTGCGTAGAAAATGCCGGACGGGGCGAGCAGTGTTAGGAGTGGGAGTGGGAATGGGAAGAGACTCAATAGGCGCCGGTGCGGACGATTGGAATATCGACCCATCGTCGTAACACCAACTAGTCTCATAAACAGGGGTTGAATTGAGAGTGGTTTCCTCCTGAGCAGGGGGTTCATTGAATGATAATGGAGGGAGTGGGAAATTAAGGAAACTCGGAAGGGGTGCCTGCGGAGCTTCATCATCATATACCGGCTCGTATTCTTCAATTGCCGGTTCTTCCTCGCTTGGAATGCCGATATCATAATCATCTCTCCTATCCTTCCATTCTCTCTCCAACTTAGTAATCTCGTCCAAAGCGGCATGGAGAGGATTGACCGGAGTAGGAGGAACCGTGACCCTCTTTAATTGTTCCTCCATGGAAGTAATCTTATCAAAAAGAGATTGTTGGAGGGGTGTGACTTGAACAATAGAAGGTTGGCAGGGCCTCGAAGGAGGAGGGGCCGCATAAAAAGGCCGTGGAGGGGAGTTGACGGTATGACCCGTAAAAGAACCCGGATGGGCCGGATTGCAATGAATAAATGGGCTTCGGGGCCGTGAGGGAGGAGGAATAGAAGGAGGCGGGTGTCGGACCACCCGAGTAGAATGAATAAGGGGAGATGGGTAATGGGCTACCCGAATATGATTGGAAGGAGGAGGTGGGTGATGGGCCACCCGTGTAGAATTGGAGGGAGATGGGTGATGGGCCACCCGAATAGAATTGGAAAGAGGGAGAGATGAAGGAGATGCACCCTCAACGACAGCCTTAAGGGCTTGGATCTGTTGAGGGGTAAGATGATCTAATGCATAAATGATCTGGGAGACCTTCTCATCATTGGGACGAGAGGATCCCGAGGGAGTAGTGGCTCGAACTTGAGGAGGGGGACCATAAGAATGGACATTGCCCATGGGTTGGGCATGACCATAAGAATGAGGACGTGGTCCCTTGAAGGAATGGTGAGAAGGATGATGATTAACACGTTGAAATTGAGGATAAGAAGTGCTAGGTTGTGCATCCTCATGAATTGAATTGAACATGTTTCTATCATGGTAAGCCATTATATAATCAAAATTCTCAATAATATGGAAAGAAGCACACAAGTTGGAATGGTTACCTTGATTTTTATGTTTGATCCTTGGTGAATTAATGAATTTTAATAAAGTTTGAATGATTCACACAAAGGGGGGAACCTAGCTTCAATATGATTTGAACTTCAATGCCAACTAGGAACCCTCTCTCACCGTATAGGCCAACTAACTCGGGACTTCAAAAGGGTACAACCTGCCCGGCGTCCGTGAGGGAATCCACGGGTGCGGGGACTTACGGAGGCTTGGAAAAGGGATTTCCAGTCCAAAGAGACGGAATGCTCAATGGAGGGTCGTCCCGATTCCAAGAGGGTGTGTGGATCCTAATGAAGAGGAGGAGGCTCCCAACCCAAATGCAAATATGTGTAAATGCAACAGATGTATAACAGAATATAAAATATGAAAAAAAATAAACGGGGAAGCACGGCGAAAACACAGGAAGAAGACGCCCTGGGGCAGGGCGCTACTAGTCAAAAAGACGCCCTGGGGAAGGGCGTGAAACACTGTGGGGGGCCCACAGGCAAGGTAAAACGCGCCCTGGATCAAGGCGCTAAAACTAAAAGAAACGCCTCTGGAGAGGACGTTAAAATGCACCAGATGCCAACCAAGTCAAAGAAACGCCCTGTGGTGAGGCGTTACAAAGGAAAGGACGCCCTTGGGGTAGGGCGTCAAATTATAAAACGCACCCTGATGTGGGGCGCTACGCAACAAAGAAACGCCCTGCTCTAGGGCGTGAATTCTCAGTGTAGGAGATATGAATAAAAACGCCCTGTCAGAAGGCGTTACTCATGAAAGAGACGCCTCTGACAGGGGCGTGAATTAGCTTCCTTCAGAAACTCTTTCACGGCCAGAAATGACAGAAGCACTCACAGCAGCAGGGCAATCAACAGAATCATGCTCATCAAAATTTTAAATAAGTGGAAATTTTAAAACAAATCTATTCAATTGACAAATCACTTAGGGGAGAGTGCAAAGCACAATGGAGGGTGCCCGAGGGGCACAAAGGAAAGGGTACCGAGGGTACCAATGGGAAAGGGCACACGTGGGTGCCAAAGGGAAGGGGGTAATCAAAATAAAAACAAGAAAGGGTCCCACCGTGATCGCCAATTTGTAGATCTCTTTAAAAATCCACTTAAGGAAAATATTAAGAATAAAAAGCAATAATCAATAAACAATAGTGGAGATGAAACATGCACGAGGTGCTAAAAGGAGGTTGTGATGTGATCGCCAGAGACACGAGGGTCTCAAGTGGAGATGATAAGGGGAAAGTGATCGCAAATACCTCAAATGTGCGGTTGATTGTGAGTACTCCTTTTCTCTTCAAATCGGCCGGCCGACGAAGAGAGTTCTTCAACTTGGTTACCCTTGCAAAAAAAAAGACACACAACACAAAAGAATTGGATTAGAAATAATGTGTGTGTAGCATCAATTCTTAATAAAGATGAGCATGAAAATTGATTAAGAACACACCTTAAGGGTATTAGCCCTTAAACCCCTATGCAAAGAGGGTGTGGGAGATGTATGATGAATGCAAATAATAATAAAAAAGGGGAGGTCTCAATATGATGATTGAGAAAGAATTATCAATAACAATGATGCATGCATGTGAATTATGAACTAAAATAAAAATAAGATAGGGGAGAAGGGGAATAGAAAAATCTGATTGTTTGGCTTTGATGCTCGATGGGGAGAAACTTCAAGAGGGATGAAGAGGTTGATCGTGAGAAGCCCTCCTTAGCCAAAGGCCACCTTCGGTTCCTGTAAAAAGAAACAAAAGAAACAAACAGAAGAAAAGGGAGCAGAAGAAGAAGAAGAAGAATAGAAGAAAAAGAGAAAAAAACAGAAGAGAAGGGAGACGGAAGAAGAAGAAGACAGCAGCAGAAGAAAGAAAAAAAAAGGAAGAAGAAGAAGAAATAATAAAAACAACAGGGAAGAAAACCTCCGGCATCCAACCCCTTAACAGAGCTAAATGCTCTGTTTAAATAGAATTGGATGAGAGATAAGAAGGCAAGAGTCCTACGAAGGGGAAGGATAAGAATGGGCAAGAGCCCAAATCAAGTAGGCATCTATCGAAGCAAGGACTCTCTGGGGAAAGGGCTGCGAAGGCAGACGGTGAAACACGCCTTAGGTCAGGGCGTCAATTTACGAATTGACGACCTACGCATAGGGCGTTTCTCAAAAACACGCCCTGCACAAGGGCGTTTCTCAAAAACCAAATTTAGAAATAAAAACTCCCCATATTTGAAAAATGTAAAACACGCCTTAATTAAAGCCACGTTTAAAAACACGCCCCTGAGAAGGGCGTTAATTTCAAGAGCTCAAATGGGGAAGTCGGTCAAAACCAAAAGAATTAACGCCCTCAGGTGAGGTCGTCCTTTCTTTAAGAAACGCCCTAGATTAAGTCATGTTTTAAGAAAACACGCCCTTACCCAGGTCGTAAATTTAGAAAATTCATAAAATAGATAAAATGGGGGAGAAATAGATAAAATGGGAAGACACGCCCTAGACCAGGTCGTGTTTCAAAAAAAACGCCTCTGATGAGGGCGTGAATTCAGAAAATAGAGATAAATGCCCAGAAAATCCAGAAAAATAAGAAATGAGGGAAAAATAGGAGAAATTCAAGAAAAGTGGGAAAAACCACTCAAATAAGCTGATTTGAGGGTCAAATGGGACATTACAAGGCAATATGAGATGTACTCATAATAACGTCAATTTTGGCGTGTCTACAGCATTGAGCAAAGTCTATACAGACTTCAGCGTCTTATGCAAAGTCCATACATTGCACTGTGCATCTTTCGTTGAACTTCCAAGTCTATACATTGAAGCAAAGTCTATACAGCCATCAGTGATCTCCCAAGTATGTACATCCAACTGTTCATCTAAGTCTGTACATTGGAAGTTTTACCTACGTTTTCCTTCAAGTCTATACATCGGTAATTTTATTGTCATTTCCCTTGAAGTCTATACACTGATCGCTTTACCGTCGTTTCCATTGGAAGTCCATACATTCGCTGCTTCTTTGTTCAAGTCTATACAGCCTTTCATCTTGAAAGTCTATACATCGGGAAGTCTTCACATTGGCTGTTGAATGATGTGCAAGTCTGTACACTGGCCTAGCATTCAAGTCTGATCATTGGCCAAGTCTACACATCGACATTGTAGCATGCATTTCGTAAAGTCTATACACTGCATGCCTCACTCTAAGTCTATACACTCATGAGTGTCTCATCAAGTCCATACACTGGCTTTGAGCTGAAGTCTATACAGTGCCTCAGGCTGAGCAAGTCCATGCATTGGCTGCTGTTCTTTAGAGTCTGTACATCGCAGTGAGTTGAAGGTTGCCTAAGTCTGTACAGCCGTTGGCTTCTTATATGAAGTCTATACATTGAAAAAAATCTATACACTGCTTCAGCTTTGTCTTCAGATAGTCTGTACAGAGTTCTTCACTTAAACTGATGACTTATCCGATGCTCTGTCTGACAAGGATTCTTACCGAGATTGATGACCTGGCTCGTGATCCCAGGAGGACGAGGTGTGCAGATGCTGACACGTGGATGGAATTGCCTCGGATCTGGCGAATTCACTTGGGCGGGAATTGGGGAAGCCACGCGCCCTTATCCACCTGCTGTTGCTATATATTGAAGCCTTCGTCCTCAGTTGAAGGTTGATCGAAGCAGAAGTAGCAATAGCAGAAGAGAAGAGTGCAGAGACTTCGATCCAGCAGAAGAGAAGAAGAAAAGAGTGAAGAAAAGAAAGAGAGAGAGAGCAGAGAAGAAGAAGAAAAAGAAAGAGAAAGAGAGATCGAGAGTTGAGAAGAAGAGATCAGCTGAAGATTGTCTCAACTGGACCGTGGATCAAATCCAGGCCAGTCAGCTCTTGTAGAGAGCCACATTTGTGCTTCATTTCTTTACAGCTTTCCGGTGCTGTAGTGTCTGTTTTTCATTTTCTTTTGAACTCCTTTTTATCAAGATGTTAGTCAGCGGGTTTTGCAGAGGTGCTGCCTCTGGACGGCTAAGCTGTATTGCCCAGCGGTTTGCAGTGGAGGATTCCACTGGACAGCAAGCTATGTTGCTCAGCGGGGCGAGGAGGATTCCTCGGACGGCAAGCTGTGTTGCCCAGCGGTTGTATGGCAAGCTGTGATGCCCAGCTGTTCAAGCTGTGAGTCAGCAGAATCCACACTCTGGTTTGAGTGTGGGGTGGATGTAGGTCTGCTGGACCGAACCACCTAAAAACCTCTATGCAGTGGTTTGATTTCTTCATCTGTTTTATTACTTCCGCTAGATGCTTGCATAGGGGCGCTTCATGTGTTTGCTTCCAGTTCAACAGAGTTGATTAGCTGCGCACGCTATCTGTTTGACACTGGTATTGTGTGTTGTTTAAATTGTCAAATTGCTGTGCTCATTAGATGTCTGCTTAGGAGTACTCTGCCTACAGGTTCACAGATGACTGAACTAGTTTTTCTTAGTTAGTTTTAGTGCTGTTATTCTGCTGTTCTGAGCATTAGAATTTCTATTTGAGCGAATATTTTTAAAGGGTATTCATTCACCCACCCTCTGAATACATAGCACCGAACCCAACACCATGAGCAAAAGACCCTTGCTTTGGCACTAACCCCGTGTCAATGAATAAACCACCTCAATATCACAATTCCCAGTCCCACTGACGAATAAACCCACGGCCCGAACCTTTCGTTCGAGGTTATGAATAAAAAGACCTTTCCACTCTGGATCGGACCCTTCGTCTGGCTAGAGAATAAAAGATCCCTCGTATTGTCGGCAACCCCGACACCGTAAAAGAACCTCTTTGCTTGGCTCGGACCTTCCGTCCAAGTCAATGAATAAAAAAAAGAGGAACTTCCTTGCTTGGCTTGGACCTTCCGTCCAAGTCAATGAATAAAAAAAAAGAGAACTTCCTTGCTTGGCTCGGACCTTCCGTCCAAGTCAATGAATAAAAAAAAAAGAGAACTTCCTTGCTTGGCTCGGACCTTCCGTCCAAGTCAATGAACAAAAAGAACCTCCTTTACTTGGCTCGGACCTTCCGTCCAAGTCAATGAATAAAAAAAAGGAGAGCTTTCTTGCTTGGCTCGGACCTTCCGTCCAAGTCAATGAACAAAAAGAACCTTCTTTGCTTGGCTCGGACCTTCCGTCCAAGTCGATGAATAAAAAAAAAAAGAGAACTTCCTTGCTTGGCTTGGACCTTCTGTCCAAGTCAATGAACAAAAAGAACCTCCTTTGCTTGGCTCGGACCTTCCGTCCAAGTCGATGAACAAAAGAACCTCTTTGCTTGGCTCGGACCTTCCGTCCAAGCCAATGAATGAAAAAAAGAGAGAGAGCCTTCTTGCTTCGCCCGGACCTTCCGTCCAAGTCAATAAAAAAAAAGAAGAGAACATCCTTGCTTGGCTCGGACCTTCCGTCCAAGTCAATAAATAAAAAAAAAGAGAACTTCCTTGCTTGGCTCGGACCTTCCGTCCAAGTCGATGAACAAAAAGAACCTCCTTGCTTGGCTCGGACCTTCCGCCCAAGTCGATGAACAAAATAACCTCTTTGCTTGGCTCGGACCTTTCGTCCAAGCCAATGAATGAAAAAAAGAGAGAGCCTTCTTGCTTGGCCCGGACCTTCCGTCTAAGTCAATAAAAAAAAAGAGAACTTCCTTGCTTGGCTCGGACCTTCCGTCCAAGTCAATGAACAAAAAGAACCTACTTTGCTTGGCTAGGACCTTCCATCCAAGTCGATGAACAAAAGAACCTCTTTGCTTGGCCCGGACCTTCCGTCTGAGCCAATGAATAAAAAAGGAGAGAGCCTTCTTGCTTGGCCCGGACCTTCCATCCAAGTCAATGAAAAAAAAAATAAAAAAAGAAGGGAACTTTCTTGCTTGGCTCAGACCTTCCGTCCAAGTCAATGAATAATAATAAAAAAAAACATCCTTGCTTGGCTCGGACCTTCCGTCCAAGTCGATGAACAAAAAGAACCTCCTTGCTTGGCTCGGACCTTCCGTCCAAGTCAATGAATGAAAAACCCCTTTGCCTTGGCACTCACCCCGTTCCAATGAATAGACCACGTCAGCTCCCGACACCCTGTCGGCACCAGAAAATAAACCCTTCGCTTCGAACGTTCCACCCGAAGGCATTAAATCCATCCCACTCCGTCAGAGCCCTCTCAAAAGCATTCGGCTTGGACCTCCCATCCGAGTCGATGAATGAACAACTCTCCTAAACCCAGCACGAGTCACCAACTCCCCCCTAGGATTGGCCTCATCTAAGTCATTTTAGGCCTCTTGTCGAAGTCGGTGCATAGACCCTTCGTTCTTGCTTCGGTATCTACCCCATGCCGATGACTAAACCCCTCCTCACTCAGGCTAGACATCTCAGTCCGTGTGTGCATGCGGTGAAGCGATCCCCTCATGCCTTCGCTGAAAGAGTGAGCGCTTTCCCGTGAATTCGCATCGGACCAATACCCCACTTGCTCAGAAGAACAGATATCTTGTCAAAGAACCCTACACTCGTGGGCCCCGCACACTCGTCCCTCGCTTGCGCCGCCCACGAGTGGGGGGCATTTGTGGACGTCAAAAAATGTCGAAGAGGATCATACGACATGCACATCTCCACACTCGAGAGCAAGCCGAAGATGGAAATGCCAAACAAACCTCATGCCTCGCCCGATCAGGACAAGAACTCGCTTAGTGGTCCGCTACCCGTTAAGGAAGCCCCCTAGGCGGAAGTTACGGCTACAACTCTCCAATCGGGCATGCTGAGAGCAGAATCAGAGAAAAGTCAGGAACCCTGGCACAGTCTCGGCATACATCGAAAGTCACGCAAAGTCTGGGACTGAGCCCCAGAAGCTACAAACAGAATATTATGAAGGCCATACATTACGACTAGAACATTCTGGGAACGCCAACATTCGAATAAATGGCTGCGACTTCGAAAAGAATCCATTTGATGGTTAAAATGGCGCGGAAGGGCATTAAACCGGCATGCTCTAAACCGGCGCCCCCTTCAACATCCTAATACGGTGCCCCTAAAACTGGCGCGCCCCATTTCCCATTCGCCCTTGCTTGGGCCTTAAACCAGCGCGCCCCTCTAACAGGCCTTAAACCGGCGTGCCCTCCTTACTATGGTTATCTGGCATGCCCCCTGGCCGCGCCGGTTTAACCCCATTCTGTCCCATCTGCCCCCCGATACTCTATTCTCCTATCAGATTCGGGGCAGGTTCTAGGGGACATAGCATTCAATGCTACCGAGCTCTGTCTCCACATCTGTTCGACAGCGCAGCGGCGAAGGCATGGATCGACAGTGGAAGCAGTAGAAGATCTCTCGGCAAACCCGAAACATCCCATCCTAGGATAAATGCCAACGTACTACGCAAATCGACAGACGACACCACGGCATGTCAACTCTGGATGCCTCAACGAACGAGGAGGAAGATGGCGGGAGTTCCTTCCGTCTGAGCGAAGAAAGGGTAGCCGGCTATATATACTCTGCATGTTCGACAGAGAGAAGAGGATGGGCTATTGAAAAGAGAAGAGAAAAGCTCTGGAACCCCCTGGCTGGCCATTGAAGAGAAGAAGAAAAAGAGAGAAGAGAAGCTCCATTCCCCGGCGCCCGTGAGGTGAAGAAGAAGAGAGTGAGCGTGAGAGAAGAGAGGTGAGCACGGAGGGGGAGAGCTTGTGCTCTGTTCCCCCTTCCCGTCCATGTATCTCTTTCCTTTTCCCCTCTGCAATGTATTTCTCTTCTTTTGAGATGAAAATCTCTTGGGTTTGAGCCGTTTCCCCCCTTCGGTGGATGAATAAATAGAAGGCACTTTTTGGCAAACACGATTCTTTGTCTAGCTTCTTCTTTCCCTCTTTCACCCTATATTCATCTGGGGTCTTTGAAGCCTGCCTTTCCGTGGCATGGCCTTCGAAAGAAACCCACATGAGGGATGAACATTCATGGCCCTCTTGAGGCACACATTTGTCCCACTTTGAGGAATCACCACCAGTAAGCTGCTGGAACTCTTGAAGGCTTGTCCTCGAGTCTCCACATGCACTTATGGGTTAACGGAGGCCTTACTCCGAGTTTTGAGGTTCACCCCGGAGTAATCCGTTTGGTGTTCTCCATTTTTCTCTGGCAAGAGTTGGTCCGGGGGAGATGCTGCCCAAATTTTGCCAGATGAAGAACACATAGGAACAAACAAATCAAACTAAACTCTCTGAGGGCCGGAGCTGCATGTGCTTGAAGCCTGTGATCAAACTGAACCTATGAACAAGCCGGGCTCCTTCATGTCTGAAACCCTGGACCTTTGAGTTCCTGCACAAACACTTCTAATAAAACATCCAAACTTTCATGCCAATTCACCTTACCAAATAATCAAACACTTTCTATCAACTTAATCCACCGATTCAGTGAACAAACCAATCAACAGATTAACTTGCAGTTGAAAGAAAGAAGAAACAGGGCCAACAGAATAAAACAAAGCCTCTTTGGAGCTAATCCGGCGCGGTCCTAATCCGACGGGGGCTAATCCGGCGCGCTACCCCCCCCCGCGTCGGTTTAGCCCCACACTCAAATCCACTTTCCAAATCTTGGAATGAATAGTGCCCTGGCCCCTCTTCTTGCACCCATTAAACCGGCACGCCCTTCTTCCCCTTTGGATCCCATTAAACCGGCGCACCCCCCCTTTCACCTCCTATTCCGACGCGCCACTTCAACATTCTAAACCGGCGTGCCCCCTTGGCATTCCCTTAACCGGCGCGCCCCCCTTTGGCTTCCCCTAATCCGGCGCGCCCATTTTCTTCGTTAAACCGGCATGCCTCATTTAAAAAAAAGGGGGGGCGATTAACTAAATAGAAGAAAGGTTTGAAACTAATGACTAAAATAAAAGAAGGGACCTAAACTAATAAATAAGAACGAAAGAACATGAATCACCCTCATGAGAATAAACAACTTAATGAATCACTCTTATAATCAAAATTTTGTTCCGAGGGCTCCGCCCCCGGAAACCCCCGCAAGGGGCACTGCCCCCTTGACCCCCGCGACCTGACCGCGTAGGTCAATCCGCGTGCGAGGGCGCACGTTGACGAGTTCGGGCTCCGCACTTAACAATCCGCTTCCTCGGACTGCGTTTGAAGAGAAAAGTAATGATGCCCCACTAGATCGGACTTGGATCTCGGGAGCCCTCGCCCAAACGTGACCATGATCCGATCTTATCCCGGGCCAATAGTTCGTTAGCTCGACCCGTCTTTATCGGGATCCGATCCCGCACCTACATTAAACTTGCCGTACCTACGGCAGACATCCGTACGGTTTTATCGTCATCCTCGACGCTACTAATACGGACTTCCGTTCGAAAAATGAATGGTCCGTTAGTGATCGACATATATGCCGGGATCCAATCCCGCACCCACATGAAACTTGTCGTACCTACAGTAGATATTCATATGGCTTTATCATCGTCTTCGATGCTTCAAATGCGGGCTCTTGTCCGAACAATGAATGGTCCGTTAGTGACCGACATATATATATCGGGATCCAATCCCGCACCCACATTAAACTTGCCGTACCTACGACAGACATCCGTGTGGTTTTATCGTTGTCTTCGATGCTTCAAATGTGGACTCTCGTCCGAACGACGAATGGTCCGTTAGTGGCTGACATATATATCGGGATCTAATCTCGCGCTTGCATTAAACTTGCTATACTCACGGCAGACATTTGCACGGATTCGCTCCCATCACCGTCTTGTTTTCTATACGGACCTTTGTCCGAACATAAAATGGTCTGTGTATGACCGACAAAATCCGAATGGAACAAGACGGCTCTCGTCTTCACTGAACCCTACGTATGGGAATATCAATAAGACCTTCGTGAGTCACGTTTGGACCTCGGGTTCACCCAACCATGGTCATCGCCTGACCCACATCCTAGGCCTATAACCGGCTATCTCTGTACACATCTTTGTTTTGGAATCTGGTCCCAGGACATCCTCCCGTTGCCCCCTTTGGCACCGGAAATATTGACGATGCCCACGCGAGCCCAACTTCGACCGCGGGGGGGCCCACCGCAGTATGGTCGTAGCTCGATCTCGCACCGGGCCAATAAGCTCGTTGATTTTTGACCACTCTAACCAGGATTCAACCGAATGTCTCCTATCCCTTTGAACAATAAACTTACCGTACCCCGGCATACATATGCTCCAGTTTTCCCCGTGATGATCACGATTCTCTGAATTCGGACGCTCGTCTAAATATCAAAATGGTCCCTTGAGTGATTGATGTAATACGAATACTTGCTTCCCTAGACATAGGCTTTCCGACTTATTCGAGACCTCTATCGACTTGTTTCTCTCGATATAGTTTCCTAGCCATGAGGCGTTGATTCCCGGCGATTAATCAAGGGTGTTCCTCTCTCCGAGGGGATGTAAATAATGCCATGACCTTTATGGCACGGCGGGTTTCGATCCTGACATGAACCACACAATCGTTTGATTAGTCAGATCGAGTGCACAATAAATCGTCACTTTGTGACTGGCACGCCCACGCACTTAATAAACCCAATGAACAAATAAACAATGATTTTAAATAAAAAGTGCGTCCACAAGTCTAGCACGCCCGGTGGGACTGGAACCACCCTTCATCTCTTCGCCGGGATTCGGGGCCTCATGGCCTCCTAATAAACGATGTTTGTCTGCTTTGATGAATTGCAGGTGCTGTCTTTATTAGTCCTATGAGGAGAAAAGTCGGACTAGGCGCAATTGTCTTTGTGACCTCGGGGACACTACTCCGAGGCATATGCAGCTTCCAGGAATCATGAAGGCCGCTAAAAGAAGAAAGAAAAGAAGTAGGAAAAAAAAGAAGAGAAAGAATTGGCGAGAGAGGGTTGTACGTCCATATCCGTCAGAACCTGCACTGAACAAAGATTACCACTGTGGGATTGATGCGGTGGAGCGAACCACTCATCCCCTCCCTGAGGGGGTGAGCGCTCTCCTGCACACCCACTTTGGTCTATTACACAAAAAAGAGAAGAATAAGATACGAAAAGAAAGGACAAAAAAAATTGGCAAGCATGGCCGACCAAGAGAACGAGAAGAAGGACGACATCCCGCCCGGCTCTAGGAGGGTCCAAGCCCGCGGTGCAATGCCCCGGCCTATTCCTCCTCCCTGCTACCCCTATCTGGCATAAGACGACCCCTCGAGTGGCTGTTAGAAGATCTGGCAAGTCGCAACTATAGCTTGATGAATTCCTACCCGTCGTGGGGAATGCTTTATAGCAATGAGGCCGAGCACGGCCACGAATCTAGAAGAGAGCATTCATCCACCCCACCATAGGGGTGTAAGAAACAAAAGAATACACCCCGACTCAAGGGCATTTGAAGAAGTAACATACCCCACCACGGGGGCATGGAAGCCGTAAAGAATGCACCTCAGCTTACGGGGATCTGAAGAAGAATTACACCCCACCTTGGGTGCACAAGAAGCAAGCATCCCCCAGTGTGTCAGGGTAGAAAAAGAAGAATCCACCCCGCTCTGGGGCATAAGAAGCGAAAGATACACCCCGCTTAGGGGGCACGTGAAGAGAATACACCCCGACTCGGGGGGCATGTGATAAGAATCTACCCCAACTTGGGGGTATAAGAAGAAACAAAGTTACACCCCGGCTTCGGGGGCACGTGAAAATAATCTACCCCGACCTGGGGGCATAAGAAGAAACAGAGTTGCACCCCGGCTCAGGGGTATTCGAGCAAGAAATATACCTCGATATGGGGGCACATGAAGCATGCATCCACCCTGCCATGGGGGCATAAGTGTTAGGGTGCTAGGCCTGGATACAGAGGGGGGGGTGAATGTATCCCTCTAGAAAATATGGCCCATTTTTAAAAACCTAAAGCTCAGATATGCGGAATTAAAACTAATGAGCTTTCCAAGATGAAATGATAAGGCAATCAAATGAACAAATAGTTGGACTGCAACAATGCAACCACCTGATCAACCAGAAACGAATGCAGAGTAAAACAACCCAAACACATTTAACAGAATATAATGCTCAAAAATAACTCTCTAGATAATGCAACAGGCCAAACATGCACAACCTGTGAATGGGAGGTAGAAGATATGGAGCTAATGCAAGGTAAACCACTGCACAGATAATTTTTAGGTGGTTCGGTCCTCCAGACCTACATCCACCCCTCACTCCCAACCGGAGTGAGGCTTCCACTAGTAACACTAGCACAGTAGACTCAGTCTGCAACAAATACTGCCAAACAGCTTGACCAGGGGAACAACCTCCCCTCTTCCTCCCAACCGGAGGGAACCCACAAGCAGCACCCAGCTACTTGCAACCGGAGATCAAATCTCCCTTCTCCTGACCCACCAGGAGGAATCCACAAGTAGCATCCAGCTACTTTCCACCGGAGATCAAATCTCCCTTCTCCTGACCCACCAGGAGGAAACCAATACCCAATAGGGCAATCGGAAGAATCACAAGGAAATGTAAACGAAACTAAGAAAAGGAAAATACAGTAATCAGAAAACTGTAGCTATGGTAGCACAACCATGGCTCTCAACTAGAGCTAACTGGGATGGATATGATCCACGGTACAGCATGAACAAATATTCAAGTAGCTTTGCTTCTCTTCTCACTCTGCTCGAGCTCTCTATCTCTTTCTTTCTCTTATGCTTCTTCTCTTCTCTCTCTTTTCTTTTCCTTTCTTCTTCTGGATCGTGGAAGCTCTCACTCTTCCTCTGCTTTAGTCGATCACGATCGGTCTTATTCAGACAGAGGAGTCTTCCTTATATATCAGCAGCATTTAGGGCGACATGCGCTCTCCACGATTCCCGCCAAGAGGCCTCAGTCCACGTGTCAGCATCCTGGTACCTCGTCCAACCTGGGATCACGAGCAAGTCACCTCGGATCACGTGCCCTTCATTAGCACGTTCAGCAACTACAGTCTGGTGGCGTCAACTCACTTGCTCCAAAAGGTTGACGCAGCCTTCAAGGGCATTCTACCAGCAAGACTTAAGTCTGCTACGTTGACTCCATCAGCCTGCTGCGTTGACGCATTGATACATTCCAGCGAGCAACCAGCCTAGCCTTTTTAACTGCTGCGTCGACGCTTCCAACCCGTGGCATTGACGCATTGATGATCCAGTGATCAAGTCTTCAGCAGATGGGCGTGCTGCGTCGACGCTCTCATCATGCTGCGTTGACGCATTGCTGTTCCAGCTGCTGAAATTTGGATGGCTTCAGCCTTCTTGCGTCAAGGAGTGCGTTGATGCATTGTGCAGCTGCGTCCACCCTCTGGGCACCTTGTCGATCCATCAAGCTGCTGCGTCGACCCAACGAGCTACAGCGTCGACGCTGCCAAGGTACTCCAGAGGTTGCAAGGAGATACTTGAACTGCTGCGTCCACGCTGCCAGTTGGTGGCGTTGACGCACGAACATGTACTTCAAGCCTGTCTTGCCTTGTATATTAGCGTCTCTTAAGCCACTACGTCGACGCTGCTTCATAGTGGCGTTGACGCATCGAGCACCCTGCATCCTTTTGTTCCTTGTATATTGGCTTCTCTTAAGCCGCTGCGTCGACGCTGCTTCATAGTGGCGTTGACGCATCGAGCACCCTGCATCCTTTTGTTCCTGTTAAACATTCATTAAAACTTAAGTGTCTATATCACTTAGCTTATCGTTGTCATCATCAAAACCAGGAGTACAACAATCTCCCCCTTTTTGATGATGGCAACTCTGGACTGTTTTAAGGGTGAGGCACCAAACAAACGCATGGACAGGTATCTAAGATTCAAGAAGCTTCATTATATTGTATCACAGTTGTATCATTACATTGTATCACAGTTGTATCACAGATAAATCACAGGTAAACTATATGCTATCATTCATCAATGCGTTTGTCATTACAAAAAGAACTCAAGCTACTTTGCGTTAAACTCTTTTCTCCCCCTTTGACATCATCATGAAGGGGGCAATATGTGATCTGGCACGAGGCCTCAATTGAAAAATCTGGCATGACTGGAAGAAGATCTGCGAGCCCTTGGTGGTTGACTTGGAGTAGAGTGAGATCGTGGAGTGGTAGATTGATCTATGCCTAGCAACGTGCGAATGTCTTGAGATATAGCAGCTAAGTCATGTTGCAGTGTGGTCCTCACATGTGCAATAGCAGAAGACATATCATCTTGGACATTTTTGGTGTTCTTTAGTAGATTTCCAAGAGAGTTAAGCGTGTCTGTCACAGTGTCAATCTTGCTTAAAATAGCTTTGATGCATTGGGGAAGAGCATTAACAGGACCCTTGATGGTTTCAACAGCAATCCTCACATCAAAACAAAGATCAGTAATCTTGGCAAGGGATTGACAAAATGAAGATTGATTGCTGTGTATGTCGGTCACCAATGTTGATAGTTTGTCAAGTAGAGATGATAGGTTTTTCAAGACGGACCTTGTAGCTTGGTCAGATAGCATCTTGGAGAGTAAGAATTTTTGCCACTTGGATAAGACAGAGACTTCAAATTGTATAACCTGAGCAGTCAGTTTGTTGAGATGATAATTTGTAAACTCCATTAGCTTGTCCATCTTTGCATCCTGACGCTGCAGCATCATAGACATGTGAGCAAACATCTCTTCAACAGTGGCTGGTGGTGGAGCTGCATCAGAAGTTGGAAAAGGCCTCCTATAAACAACAATTTCCATTGTAGGTGTAGAGCCACTGGGTTCCCCAGTTTCCAACTGAGGGCTTGATGATCTCACAAATGTTTCTTCAACTTCATGCTCTTCTCTTACTGAACTACCATCTGGTCTGCCTTCTCTCACCACAGGTGGAATTGGTATCTCTGTCCTGTTTACTTGACTATCATCCATAGTGACTGTTCTTGATGCCTGTCCTGTCTCTGATTGAGCTGATTTCTGACTGGGAAGGATTCTAACAGCCTTACCATCAATGACTTGGAAGCCCATAAATCTCTGAACGTAAGACATGGAATATATGTTTCCTTTGGGGATAACATGTTTCTTTTCAGTTCCAAAATCCACTCCTACCTTTTTGAAAATTGATGTGAGGTGTGCTGCATAAGGTAGTGTTCTAGAGTGGTGAAGACAAGTTCCAATTGTCTGAACTACAACATCAGTTAAAGAAATCTTAACTTCCTTTAGCATGCAGTACAACAGGAATCGCTGCATATATGTGACTCTTTCTCTACCACTGCTTTGAGGTGTGATGATAGACGTGCATATGTGATGAAGTAGTCTGACAGATGGTATAAATCTATTAGCTTTCAGACTGGACAGGTATGTCTGTTTCACGTCAGAGGGGTCTTTGGTTAACCCAGTCAAAACAGCAAATGCCTCATGTTCATCTAGCTCATACCAATGAAGCTTTGCTCCTCCCATTGGTATTTTCCAAACTCGAGCAAGCAGGGCACTAGTTAACTCAAAATGAACATTTCTAACAGTGGAGGACAATTTGGGAATCTTCGGTTCATATTTCAAATTCTGATAAAATTCCCTAACGAGTGTAGGATAGTAAACAGTGTGCTTCGTCACAAACTTCCACCAGCCTTGAAATTCTAATGCAGGCCGTACCTCAGGAAATGCAGTCAATAGCTCTTCATCGGAACTTACAATGTACCTGGGGATAAGAACTTTGAGAGGTTCTTCTATATTGATGACAACAGAAGACCTAGATTTCTTCTTCCCCGTTATACCAGAAGAGGTGTGTGGTTCAGCTGAAATCGATTTTGAGGACTTTCTTCTCTTGATCGGCGGACTAGGGCTCCGAGGACGTCTCCCCTTCTCCTTTCCTTTGCGCTTCCTGGAAATAGCTGTAGATGGTGTCGCTTCTGGAGGGTTGGCCACTGGAGCATCAATCGCATCCTCTGTGAGTGAGTCCATCGTCAACTATGTCGCACTCAAAACCCTCAAGTTCTGCTCCATCAACAGCTTTCCCGACTGAGCACCCTTGCCGAAGATGATCGGAGACAAGAAATGGTGTGGGAGGGTGTTTGGAGAACACGGAAGGTAAACCGTCCAAGGGTTTCGAACAGAGTGGAGACGAGTGGCGGTCAAGCTACTCTTTTAAAGAGACTACGAAGACCCTTTTAGTAAACGGTTCAGCCGGTTCAAGTCGGTGAACCGGGTTGAAGAAAGTTGCATTAGAGGCAATGCGTGGACGCCAAGGGACATTGCGTCTACGCAGTGAGACATATGTGAGTAGAAAATACAAGACAAGTAGTCAGAAATGTTGTGCATCCCTTTAGTTTTGATGATGACAAAGGATATGTGTGATTAATCTATTTTAATAACACAACACATGCAAGATTGATTGATTGCGTCTTCACATGATGGATGTGTCCAATTCAATGCAAATCTGATAGTTCAAGTTATTTCAGGTTTACTAAAGTACTAATGAAATCAACAAATCAGAAGAAATGTCAAAGGTTGCTTGTCGACCAGAGAAGTGGTCATTGTCGACCAACGAATCCAACCAAACACAGCTCAAGTCATTTTTCCTCTGTACGCGCTCTGGTTGTCGACCAGAGCCCTGCTCGTTGTCGACCACGGAACAGACAGAGCATCAGACAGAACTGCCAGTCATCTGGACATTGCCCCTTGTCGACCAGTGACAGGGCTATTGTCAACAATGAGCGATACGAGCATCAGCCTGAAGAACCAGCCGTCTGGACACTGCTCATTGTCGACCAGAGACAGGGTCGTTGTCGACCACAAGCGGTATAGCGTCCAGAACCGAATTCCAACCGAATTCAGTTTCGGTTCCTTGAAACCTGAAGGTTGTTGTTGCAGGTTGTTGGGCTGTTCAGAGGATAAGATTCCGCACGGGATTCAAGGAGAGAATCTTGCTAAGAACCGGTCAAACCTTTTTAAGATTCTATTTAATCTTCTCCCTGGTTTTTAGCGAGTAACCCAACAGGTTTGCACTTGCGCGGGAAACAGCTCCGAGTTTGATAAGAACTGGTGCAAAAAGGAGAAGAAGACAGAGAACTGAATAGGGGAACACAGAGTAGAAGAAAAAGAAAGGATACACTCACGAAGATACTCTGAAAAAGGAAAGAAGGAGTGGCTCTTCAGAAATCACAAAGACTGCACAAGACCAAAGGCATCTTCATTGCTGCAGAAGAAAAGACCGACTCAAGACAAGCAAGACTCTAGCAGCATCGTAGCTGAAGGCAATCGTCTGGAAGTTCCACAGGGAGTCTATTCTTGTTATCTGCAGTCCCAGGCTGAACTCTTTTCTTTGATTCAAACGCTCTTGTTCAGTCCTGTTGCATTTTTTTGTTCTTTTCATTACATCAAGTGTCAAGCTGTGAGGCAGCAGGTACAAGCTGTGTGTCAGCAGGAAGAAGCTGTGTATCAGCGGTGTATTGGTTGAGATCAGGAGTTCTCATTTAGTGAAGCCTTGCTCAAGTTGAGCAAGGGGTGGACGTAAGTCTCGGGAAGAGACTGAACCACCTAAAAATCTTGTCTTGTGGTTTTGCTTGTGGTGTGTGTTCTTCTTATTGCTTGCTGTCACGGTAGTTATCAGTTTTATCTTTGCAACCCATAGTTTGCTTAAGGTCTAGCCGATCTTTGGTTTATAAATCGAAAAAGGGGCTAGATCTATTCACCCCCCTCTAGATCTATTCAGTCCGTACTCAACACGTGGTATCAGAGCTAGACTCTCCGAAAATGTGGTCTAACAACCAGGAGAGACCTAGCGGACTGAACTCTAGAAGTC
The DNA here is from genome assembly GCA_022559845.1 of Amorphophallus konjac. NCBI lineage: Eukaryota > Viridiplantae > Streptophyta > Magnoliopsida > Alismatales > Araceae > Amorphophallus > Amorphophallus konjac. The sequence continues at coordinate 144,317,781 of CM040122.1, forward strand.
TAATGGCTGGGGGACACTCAGTAACTAGACCACCATACTTTGATGGAAATGATTACTCATACTGGAAAAATCGTATGCAGGTGTTCTTGAGAGCACAAGATCATGAGATGTGGAGAGTAGTGAGCCGCGGACCCTATGATCTGCCCGAAGATGAGGATACCTGGACCAGAGAATAGGTCAGAAAATCAACCATCAACTGGGGAGCTATGAACGTAATGCAATGCGCACTTCACCCCACGGAGTTCTCAAGAGTCTCACAATGTGCAACAGCCAAGGAGATGTGGGATCGACTCAAGGTCATCTATGAAGGTACTTCAGAGGTAAGAGAGTCCAAAGCAAATATGCTAGTCTCAGAATACGAAATATTTAGAATGAAAACTGACGAAAGCATTTCTGAGATGTATGCCAGACTAGTACAACTAACAAATAGCTTAAAGAGTCTAGGGAAGACCTACAAAGAGCAGGAGCTTGTGAGGAAAATCTTAAGGTCCCTCACACCTATGTGGCATACCAAGGCCACAGTAATTGAGGACTCAAAAGACCTCACAACTATGACTGTGGATGAACTGGTAGGTTCCCTAATGGCCTATGAGGTCAATCTAAAGAGAAAGGAAGATGAGGGCAAGAAAAAGAAGTAGCTCGCCCTGAAGACTAAAATAGGCACCTCTGAATTATCTGACACTGATAACTCATCTAGCACAGGTGAGGAAACTGGCGAGCTAGCCATGCTAACAAGAAAGTTCAGAAGGTTCCTGCGGAAGGAAGGTAGGGGATTTAAAAATCCTAAGGGCACGGTAAGGAAATCATCCCAGTTTAAGTTTGACAAAAACAAAGCTTCATCTAACAAGCTTGTTTGCTACAACTGCAGGAAACCAGGACAGATGAAGGCTGAATGTCCAGAGGCTCCTAAGAAATCAAGCTTCAAGTGGAAAGGCAAGAAACCAAAGGCAATGATAAGCACATGGAGCGAGGAGGAGGAAAGTAGCGAAGAGGAAACAACTTCCGAGGAAGAAGAAGAAAACACATGTCTAATGGCCAAAGGAGACAGCAACGATTTTGAGGTAACCTCCCCTTGTCAAGACTTTTCTAGCTCAGATTGGGAAGAAGCCTATTCAGATTTACTTGATACATATGAAAGAATAAGAAAGGAAAATAAAAGTTTGAAGAAGAAGGTTAATCAGTTCAATAATGACAGCAACTCAATTGCCAACAGAACTGAACTAGAATTGGAAATCACCACCTTGCAAAATAAACTGAATCAACGCGAGATAGATGAAGAAAACGTCAAAGGGATATTAGAAGAAAATGAAGTACTGAAAAACACAATTGACGAGTTAAAAATAAAGACTCAAGAATATGAACAGGAAACTAAGCTAACTCAAGAAAGAAACAACTCACTCAAGGAAGAAAACAGTAAACTTCTGAAAGAAATAGAAAGAATCCAAAGTGAACTAAAAAACAAACAGGAAACATTGGAAAAAATGACTAAGGGTGAAGAAAACTTGAACGCGGTGTTGGGAATAAAAGTAAACTTTCAGAAAGAGGGATTAGGGTACAACCCATCAGCTAGAAAGGAATTCCAACTAAAAACGTTAAATGAAAAAGCTGACACAAAAGGAAAAGGCCCCTTGATAAACCAATATCAAAACAAACAAAAGGACATAGCTGAAAGTTCCTCTAAACAGACTAATGTCACCTTGGAAGAGAGGAACTCTAAAGGAAAAATGGTCAATCTACATCAGCTTAAAAACAACAGCCATATCAGACGAGAAGGTCAAATTCACAGAAGTAACCAGACAAACAGAGCATTAAATCATGTTAATAAACCCAAACCTGTAAAACAACTTGTCTGGAAACAGGCTGGTCGACAACAGACTCCTCCTATGTCGACCAGAGGATCTGCCAGAACAAGTGCTGGCTTCTGGAGAAACCCTGGTCGACCACAGACATACCAGATGTCGACCAGACACACAAACAGAACTCACAACTTCTCTCAGCTGAAACAGAATGGAAATTGGAATTTAAGAAAATGGACTCAAAATAGAGGAACATTAAATCAAAAGGAACACAACCTGAATAAGTTAAGAAACGAAAAGACAAACTGTTCTAATAAAATTTGGGTTCCCAAGATGTTGTTACAGCAGTTTCATGATTTCACAAGCTATCTTGGACCCGGGTACCAATGGGGTCCAAAAGTTTCTGTGTAATTCGTGATGCAGGAATGTCTGGCAGCCATGCACAACAAGTGGTACTTAGATAGTGGTTGCTCAAGACACATGACAGGAGACAAGACCAAGTTCTCCCAGCTAAGCTCAAAAGATGGAGGTTATGTGACGTTTGGAGGAAATAACAAAGGCAAGATTATCGGAAGAGGTAAGATAGGTAAGAAACCTTCAAACTGTATTGACAATGTTTTGCTGGTGGATGGACTGGAATATAATTTATTGAGCATCAGTCAACTATGCGACAAAGGCCATAAAGTAGTATTTGACTCCAAGACCTGCAAGATTATTGAACCAAATTCAGATGCAGTCAAGTTTATGGGTGAGAGAGTGAACAATGTCTACATGATAGACTTGGATGATCCAGCCCACTCCAACTTGTGCCTAACCGCCGAGAAGGAGGACTTGACCTGGTTGTGGCACCGAAGGCTAGGGCATGTTAGCTATAGGGTGCTGCACAAACTTGTGAAAAATAAAATGGTTCTTGGTTTGCCTGAAATTTCGTTTGCTCAAAATGTCAAAGTATGTAAAGCATGCACCCAAGGAAAGCAAACAAGAAAATCATTCAAAGGTAGAATTGAAAGTCAGTCATCTAGACCCCTAGAACTTGTACACATGGACCTTTTTGGCCCAACAAGAATTGCCAGTCTTAGTGGTAAGAAATATGGTTATGTTCTAGTGGATGATTTTTCCAGATTTACATGGGTAATGTTCTTATCACATAAAAGTGATGCTTTTCATGAATTTCAGGAATTTTACAAAAGAATGAAGCAGGATGGTAAGTCCAAAGTGTGTACAATCATATCTGACCATGGGGGGTAGTTTGAAAATTCTGATTTTGATGTATTCTGCAGAAACAAGGGCATAACCCACAGATTCTCCTCACCAAGGACACCGGAGCAAAATGGAGTTGTAGAGAGAAGGAACCGCACTCTTGTCGAGATGGCTAGAACCATGTTGGTTGAAGCTAATCTTCCAAGGAAGTTTTGGGCTGAGGCGGTCAACACAGCATGCTACATTGTAAACCGGGCAATGGTAAGACCATCTAGTGCAAAAACTCCATATGAAATGCTCAAAGGTAAGAAACCATCTCTAGCTCATCTTAGAATCTTTGGTGCAAGATGTTTCATTCATAACAATGATAAGAGAGTCTTGGACAAATTTGAACCAAAGAGTGACTCAGGAATATTCTTGGGCTATTCTGACCGATCAAGAGCCTATCGGGTTTTTAACACCAAAGATCAAATTGTTGAAGAATCCCCTCATATCTCATTTGATGAAGTTAATGATCTTATTAAAAATGAACAGGTCAGCAAGGAAGAAGAAGATGGAGAATTTCTGAAAGACAAAGAAGAACCGATGGAGAATGAAGAAGCATAGAATGAAGAAAGAAACCAAGGTAATTCCAATGATCAGACCGAAGGAGAGATCATCTCAGATCTCACAATGCAGAGAAGGATATTTCATAAATCAATCCAAGTACATAAAAGAAATGTTGAAGAAATTTGGCATGGAAAGCTGCAAGCCAATCGAGTCACCCATGGGTACAAGTGCAACCTTGGATGCAGATATAAAAGATAACATGGTAGATGCCAAGAAATATAGAGGTATGATCGGATCCCTACTATACTTAACTGCATCAAGGCCAGATATTCAGTTCAGTGTATGCATGTGTGCTAGATATCAGTCTAGTCCTAGGGAATCACATTTAGGAGCTGTCAAGCGTATCTTTCGATACCTTGCCGGCACCCAAGAATTGGGTTTGTGGTATCCTACATATTGCAAACTAGATCTGATTTCATATTCGGATGCTGATTATGCTGGTTGCAAAATTGATAGGAAGAGTACTAGTGGTTATTGTCAATTCCTAGGTGGATGTTTAATATCATGGGCTTCTAAGAAGCAGCACTCTGTGGCACTCTCCACTGCTGAGGCTGAGTATGTCGCAGTAGGGAGTTGTGGTACACAGGTTATGTGGATAAAACATCAACTCCAAGACTACAATGTAGATCTTGGCTGTGCACCCATTTTATGTGACAACACTAGTGCTATTAACTTGTCTAAAAACCCCATTCAACATTCTAGGACAAAACACATTGAGATCCGTCATCATTTTCTGAGAGATGAGGTATCCAAAGGAAATTTCATGCTTCAATTTGTAGAAACTGAAAAACAATTGGCAGATATTTTCACTAAACCCCTTAACAATGACAGATTTTCAACTCTAAGAAGGGAGTTGGGGATATGTAGAATATCTCCTGAAAATTCTTGAAATGCTCATATTCATGTGTTCTCTGTATAGCTTTCTGTCATTTCTGTAATTAGACATGTCAGTTAGATCTCTGGTACTGATTGTGTTTAGAAGCTCTGGTGTCGGCTGTTACTCAAGCAACTTTCTGCAAATTCCTGGCAATGCTACTGGTTAGCTCTGGTGGTCGACCCAAGACAGGGCACTGGTCGACCAAGGCATCAAGACAGGAAACTGTTTGGTTCTATGACTGCGCAGATGTCGACCAAAGACAGCTCCATGGTCGACAATGGATCTGTAAGGAAGCAAATGTCCACTTTAAACAGGTTCCTGGTTAACACTAGTTCTGGTAGGAAATCTTCTGGATTGTTTAAACTGTTTGAGCTCAGATTCATCTTCACTCATTCACCATCATCCATACTTCCCATTCCCTGTGTCTTTCTATCTCATCCTGGCCAACATTACTTCTTAATTCAGCATGGATTATCAAATTGAGGGGGAGAAAAAGTGTAAACTCATTCCTTGATAAAACATTGAATAACCTAACCATATCTTCCTATAAAATCACCAATGTATTCAATAAGAGTAGAGGTTGAGTGTAGTAATGAGGATTTGGACTGTACTACTTCAATAAATTCAAACCATAACTATGATTCTGTCACATGATTTTGGAGACTTATGATTGTTAGTAGTAAGTCGGTTTCTCTACCTGTGCCCGTTCTGAACAGTTAATATAAATCCAAAAATATAGCATGAATGCACGTGGAATACGCCATAACTCTGTCTTCATGGTAGAGCAATGGATTGGATTCTGAGAAACTACTGCCTCCCATCTTAAGAAAAAATGGATGAAAAATAAGTGAGAGGCATGTGTGTCATGAAGAATCAATCTATCTCTGCTACTATCAAAAATTATTGAAACTGGGCATACTGAGTAACTGGGGATATTGGCGTCTGATAAACGTATATCCTCACGGATCAAAGGCGTGTCCCAGTTAAAAGTGGAATGGTTAGGCATGCTAAGTAGCCGAGGTTTCTGGCGTGTAAAAAGTGTGTCTCCTCGTGTAGAAAAGCATGGGATAAACCTGACCACAGCTTTCAAAATGATTCCAAAAGGAAACACTCAAAATTATCCAAAAGGCAGAGGAAAATGGTTGACCAAAGGTATGGCATGCAAAGAAAAGTTGAAAAGACTGTTCAGCAAGCACAGCTATTAAAATCATCTCATGAAATCTATTATAAGTTTAAGAGGTCATGTGGAGGAAATTAGATATGGGGCGTAAGCTTATTGGTGCAATACTTTCAAATTCAAGTGAATCACTAAGCCCACTCTACTAGTTTACAAGGTGGTCTTTGCATAAGGGTGGAGAGGTTACATAAATGCTTCATTAAGGAACGGATGTACACTTCAATAAATCCCCCAAATTTAATTCGGCTGATTTAATCCTGGCCCTTCGTTTTCAGCATTGCGCTGGTTCCACTACCCTAGAATCTATGACCCAGATCTTATTCACTAATATCCTGCCCTACAAATTGAACCGACTGGGTCCCTACTCTTCTCACCCTCGCCGTTTTCACCCTTCACGGTCGTCCTCCATCTCCAGTCCCCTTTCGACCCCTTGTGCATCCCTCTCTCTCGCCTCAACACACTCTCTCGCTACCTTCCACCATGAATCCGTCACGTGCTCAGAGGTCGTCCAAGCGAGCAAGGGATCAGGTTCCTGCCGAAGCGTCGCCGCCGTCCAAGCACTCCAAGCAGAAGGCCACGCAGGGTCAGCCATCGACCACTCGACGGTCGACAATGGATAAGACAGCAACCTTAGATATGCCCATCGTCCATCCAGTCTCTGGATCACTGAAGCCCCGGACCATCCTGTCCCCAAGAATAGTAGATTTCTCCGATCAGAAGCTGATGGAGATGTTCCCAGAACTGCTGGAAGTTTTGGATGCCCAAGGCTGGACAGAGTTTGTCTCTGCACATACTATGTATTCCCCACAGCTTGTGCAAGAGTTCTACCACAACCTGCAAGTCGTGGATGACAAGGTCTATACAGTAGTTCAGGGTGTCGTCGTCAGCCTCGACTTCAAGCTACTCCACAAGGCGCTGAAAATTTCCAGGCATGGTACTGCCTTCAATCCTGAGGATTTTGACTTCAAAGCAGCATATGCCGTGGTCACTGGCCAACCAGTCCCTGAGGTCCTTCCAAAATCCCTCAATGCCAACACTTTCCCTCCTCTTCATCGATTGCTCCATCACCTTCTTACCACCATAATCCAACCAAGAGGAGGCGCCAGGGAACATGTAAGTCGACTTCACCTATTTCTTCTCCATGGCCTCATCACACGCCAACCCATCTGCCTTCCCAAGCTCATGCAGAATACTTTCAAAACCCTCTTGCATTATCCCCTGAACTCTCTTCCATATGCTGCCCACATAACTGCCATTTTGGAAGCAGCCACTATACCCATTCCTCACGCTCCGCGCGTTGTCATTCCCAAACGGCACGTATACTCGTTCCATTACGTGACCACATTTTTGGGCTATAAGAAGGTAGGAGATCAAGTCCAGCGCACCCTACCATCCAAGGGTAAATCCAAAGCACCGTTGTCTCCCTCTTCTCCACCACAAACACCAATTCATGTTAGCCCTGCTGCAACCCCTCCACCTGAGGTGATTCCCACTCACACTCCCACTTTTACCACCACTGCTACCCATCCTCCACCTTCACTCACTATTGTGCCATGGCAACCAGGCACTGCAGCCACTCATGTTCCATCTACGTCTGTTCCACCTACCCATGTTCCCTTTACCTTCGCTCCGTCTACTTCTGCTCCACCACCTCCTTCCACCTCCAACACTGAGTCTCACGGAGTGCTTCTCCAGATAGCATCTCAGCTGACCTCACTCACAACTTAATTCCAATCCTTTCAAGAAAGTATGAATGCTGCAACCGGGCGCTTGGAGCTGAAAGTCCAAAGACTAGAGCAGCAGATGGAGACCAGGTTCATCAAGCAACAGGAACACTCAGAACATGCTAGCTCTCGGTTTAACAGACTGGTTGCCACATTAGCTAAAGTGTCAGCAGAGATGGGTACACGCATTGAGTTCACAAACCAGCAGATTAAACAGAATCACCATGCTACTATCTCCGAGATCCAGAAGCTAAGGCTTTCTTATGCACACATAGTTGACAAGCTGGATCGGATGGCAGAGAACGTGAAGCCCGAGACTTCTTCGTCCTCCTCGGAGTGAATGTCTGGATACTCCTCTTTTTGCTATTGACAAAGGGGGAGAGAGTCTATGTGTGTCATTGTCTGTCTAGGTGTGTCTAGATGTCAAGTCTTTGCCTTTGTTTTCATTCATGTAATTCGTGTTATGATACTTTTGAAAGGCATATCAAATGAATTTTCTGGCTGAAATCTGTGATAATGATATATGTTATGATAGTTTCTGAATGGCATATCAAATGCATTTTCGGGTTGAAATAATCTCCTGATTGTCACAATGACTCATGGTTGTCATCATCAAAAAGGGGGAGAATGTTGTGCATCCCTTTAGTTTTGATGATGACAAAGGATATGTGTGATTAATCTATTTTAATAACACAACACATGCAAGATTGATTGATTGCGTCTTCACATGATGGATGTGTCCAATTCAATGCAAATCTGATAGTTCAAGTTATTTCAGGTTTACTGAAGTACTAATGAAATCAACAAATCAGAAGAAATGTCAAAGGTTGCTTGTCGACCAGAGAAGTGGTCATTGTCGACCAACGAATCCAACCAAACACAGCTCAAGTCATTTTTCCTCTGTACGCGCTCTGGTTGTCGACCAGAGCCCTGCTCGTTGTCGACCACGGAACAGACAGAGCATCAGACAGAACTGCCAGTCATCTGGACATTGCCCCTTGTCGACCAGCGACAGGGCTATTGTCAACAATGAGCGATATGAGCATCAGCCTGAAGAACCAACCGTCTGGACACTGCTCATTGTCGACCAGAGACAGGGTCGTTGTCGACCACAAGCGGTATAGCGTCCAGAACCGAATTCCAACCGAATTCAGTTTCGGTTCCTTGAAACCTGCAGGTTGTTGTTGCAGGTTGTTGGGCTGTTCAGAGGATAAGATTCCGCACGGGATTCAAGGAGAGAATCTTGCTAAGAACCGATCAAACCTTTTTAAGATTCTATTTAATCTTCTCCCTGGTTTTTAGCGAGTAACCCAACAGGTTTGCACTTGCGCGGGAAACAGCTCCGGGTTTGATAAGAACTGGTGCAAAAAGGAGAAGAAGACAGAGAACTGAATAGGGGAACACAGAGTAGAAGAAAAAGAAAGGATACACTCACGAAGATACTCTGAAAAAGGAAAGAAGGAGTGGCTCTTCAGAAATCACAAAGACTGCACAAGACCGAAGGCATCTTCATTGCTGCAGAAGAAAAGACCGACTCAAGACAAGCAAGACTCCAGCAGCGTCGCAGCTGAAGGCAATCGTCTGGAAGTTCCACAGGGAGTCTATTCTTGTTATCTGCAGTCCCAGGCTGAACTCTTTTCTTTGATTCAAACGCTCTTGTTCAGTCCTGTTGCATTTTTTTGTTCTTTTCATTACATCAAGTGTCAAGCTGTGAGGCAGCGGGTACAAGCTGTGTGTCAGCAGGAAGAAGCTGTGTATCAGCGGTGTATTGGTTGAGATCAGGAGTTCTCATTTAGTGAAGCCTTGCTCAAGTTGAGCAAGGGGTGGACGTAAGTCTCGGGAAGAGACTGAACCACCTAAAAATCCTGTCTTGTGGTTTTGCTTGTGGTGTGTGTTCTTCTTATTGCTTGCTGTCACGGTAGTTATCAGTTTTATCTTTGCAACCCATAGTTTGCTTAAGGTCTAGTCGATCTTTGGTTTATAAATCGAAAAAGGGGCTAGATCTATTCACCCCCCTCTAGATCTATTCAGTCCGTACTCAACAAGAAAGACACAAGGCGTGGACGCCAAGGGACATTGCGTCTACGCAGTGAGGTTGATGTGAACAGAAGAAGCAAGACAAGTAGCCAGAGGGACATCCGTTCAAGGGATTTTCTTAAGGTACTAAGATAGTGAGATAATCAGGCTTATATTCAAGGAATTTTAAGTGTTGCAGATGGAGTTCCCATGAGAGAGATGTAAGTAAATAGGCTCTAATTCATTTAATGATAAAGAGAAGAGATAATCTTAAAACATTGAATTAGAGGCCATGAACCACTAAAGCCACCTGCCTGGAAAATAGAACTCTTTTCACACTAGAACCATTTTCATTTCTATCCCTTATATCTTTCAATTTTAAGAAGCCTTTCAGATAGAGAGAAAATTAACTGGCATTGAAGATAGACTCAGTTGAATAAGGAGCATCAGATCAACCAAACACACATGTTTTAATTGTTTTCACATTTTCAGCATTTTCAACATCTTTTTACATTTTCATTTGCAGTCAAGTATTGCTAGCATTTTGACACGGGTACACATGTTTATCAGACACCCGAGTCCCCGGTTACTCAGCATAGCAAACTATTCTGCATTGACTAACCAGAGGTGGCAACTGACTTCACGACATGCCTATCAGCACTTCAAGTGCTTGAAGGTAGTTTCTCAGTTGATAGTTACCATTGCTCTGGAATGATTTGTTTTTCTCTTGAAGACAGAGATAGTAGCGCACCTCATGACTTGCTCTTCAGCACTTCTTTGGTGCATAGGGATAATTTCTCAGTGAACAACTACCATTGCTCTGCATTATATTACATGTGAATAGATTGCATCTTTAGCGTTTATAAATAATTTCTGAGTTCATCATCAATACAATTATTAAATTCCTCTACACACATTGGTTTCTTTACTTTTGAATAATAAGGATCGAGAGATGATGAGGTCCTGGTTTTATTAAATTGTTCAACTTTTGCTCCATACATAGTGCCTAAATGGGTTCAAAAGTTCTTGAATTCAAACATCATAAGAATTATGGATCTCCTATCATTAACATATCATAGAGCAATTCAAAAAATATCTCATATTTCACAGGATTTATCATTGTAACTCCCCCTGAATTTAAGACATCATCTACATATCTCAGTGCTCTAGAGATTTTTCCCATACACGGATGTCGAGGAAGCTTTATTGTGGGATAAGAGCGAAAAGGACAAGATATATGGACAGAGCAAGTTGATGTGAGAAGGAGGTTTCCAAAGAGAGGAAGATGTAACCCTGAGATTCCAATAAGGCACAGCTGCGTTAACTCACCCTCTTCACTGCGTCAACTCATCCATCTAGACATCACAACCATTTGTTCAATTTCAGAACCCAGTTGCCCACAGCGTTAACTCAGTTTCACCATAGCGTCAACTCACTCTACCAGCCACAGACACTCCATATCAAGGTTCTCAAGGAATAAGCTGTCTGGTGCGTTAACTCTATTTCCACACTTAGTTAACTCAGTCCTCCAACCAGCAGTAACAGCTCTGTACTTTATTCAGCATTTTGTCACCACGAATTTTATCTTAAGCTAACTCCCCCTTAGATCATGCAATGTTTGCCATGAAAACTGAATCTATGAAATTGTGATACATGCACATTCAGACTGCCCTAATAAGCAAAGTGACCCATGGTACTAGGCGGAGCACATGGTCTAAAAGACCACTTCACACATAGTAAGAACCTCCAGACAGATCTCCCTGCCTTTTGGTAGCTTCCATTTAATATACCACAAAGGTCAATCACAATAATTCAACATGCAGTTCTGATTTCCAATCAATTCTCAATCTGAATTATGCACTGATATCTCAACATGTGCTCATGAGAAACAAGGCAGATTTTTAAATGTGAGCATGCATGCATGGATCAATTTTCAGCTTTTCAGATTTTTCAGAATGCAAGTTTATTCTCTTTTCAATGTCTAAACAGACAATTAAGTATGAGCATTGAGAGACATGAATGTTCATAGTGTTCAATAGATGACAAGTGTGAAGGAACACATCAAACAAGATATGCAATGAATTTCATTATAGGAAATGCAGAGAATTTACCTGAAAATTTCAGTCCTAGGGGTTTTCTTCTTGAGTGCCTTGGCCCTCTTTATTCTTCAGCTTCCAAGGCACACTTGCAGGTAAGCAAACTATTTTGCACAGATAGGCACCCAAGAAGTCTTGGGTCCTGACATGACAGTATTACTCCTAGCAGGTTTTCTCAGCACATTTCTAGCAGCATGGTCATCAGATTTCATCAAGTAGTAATTGTTCATTGAATGACCAAATTGTCTACAGTAATGGCATGAATTAGCAGATTTCAAATTCTTTTTATGCACATTACTGTTGTCATGAAATTTATTGACAGAGAAAAAGGTTTGTTTACTAAAGCCGGCCAGCCAACATTCGGCAACTCTATGACCTAGCTTCCCACAGTGATAGCATGCAGAAGACTTTTTGCTAATGGCAGGGAATTTATCAGTTTTAGAATTGAATTTACTACCCTGAGCATGCCAGCATTCAATGGTCCTGTGGCCTATCTTCCCACAGTTGACACATGCAGAATATTTTCTATTTGCAGCAATTTTATTCCTATCAACATCATTACGGTTTGCAGGGGATTTAGCATGATGTGAGAAAGACATTTTCTTACCATCTTTAAACCAGCATTGTGCAATGATGTGTCCTAGTTTGCCACAGTGCAGACATTCAACTTTCTTTTTCTGGAATGAAGATTTTTTATCATGAAGTTTTTCAGCATTAATTATTTCAGCATTCAAATCATCCAGTTCTTTTAATTCACACTCATGCATCAAATGACCAATTCTATGGCAATAATAATATGACATTTTCTTTTTCTGAACCTCATGATTTCTGACATGAGTTTTCCTAACATGCATTTCACTGGCATTCATGTCGTCTTTTCCTTTCAGTTTGCATTCATGCATTTGATGACTAGCTTTATGACAATTAAGGCATGACATGAGTTTCCTATTAGCATGAGATTTAATAACATGATGCATGTAAGTAGTAGAAGCCATTTTGTTCTTTCCCTTTTGTTTTTCAGTTGGCATCAAAATTCTTTGAGCAGCAAATTGAAACACTGAAGGATTGGCTGAACTAGCAGAGGCAACATTTAGAACAGCTGAAGTTTGAATCTTATTTTCAAAATTCTTTTTCTTGGTTGGATTATAGCCCAACCCTTCTTTTTGAAAATTGACTTTAACACCTAGCAGTTTATCTAGATTTTCTTGACCATGAACAAATTTGGACAATGAATTTTTTAAGTCATGAATTTCATTTTCCAAGGAGGTGATTTGTAACTCACAGTTGGCAATTTCTTGCTCACTGCAATTCACACATTCAGTTAACACCTTGTTAGCAGTTGTATATTTTTCAATTTCTTGTTCCAGATTGCTCAATTTTTCAGGAGTTTCAATACAAACCGTTTTTCCTTTTTCTAAGGTTAGAAGTCTCTCAGACATTGCACTGTTTAACAGCTTCAATTTTTCAATTTCTTCTTTGAGCTTATCATTTTGAACCAATTCATTTATTAGAAGCTGGTCTTCTGAATTGACTTCATACTTTCTTCCATTTTCAGTTTGTTTCATTTCTCTTTGTTGTGCTTCACACTCTTTCTTTAATTCTATGTTTACAGATTTTATGGCATTCATTTTTTCAATCAGCAAATCATTATCTTGTTTGAGTTTCTCAAATTCTTTATCTTTTCTTTTAGCAGATTGTTTTAGAGAGTCATTTTCAGATTTTAGCTTGCTTAGTTCTGAGTTAACAGAATCCTGATTCTTTTTCCTTAGCAATTTAACTTGACTCTCAAGCTCACGAATTTCAGATATAGAATCATCATTTGTTTGTTTCAATTTTAATCAATTTTGACATGAAGAGGAATTTACATTGTTTAACCTAATACCCTTTTTCAATTTCTTATGTTCCCTTTTTAATTTTTCATATAGCCCCAACAAGTCAGCATAAGTATTTTCCCAATCATATGAAGTATAGTTTTCAAAGGAATTTACCTCATTATCATCATCATCTTCATCTTGACTGCTGCCTTGATTATATCTGTCTGCCATCATGCAGCTGTCCTCATTTGCCCTGTGAATTTTCTTCAGCATATCCAAGATGTCTTTAGCGGACCTGCAATCATGAAAGCAAGACCATAGAGCTCTGTCAGTAGCTACTTTCATCAGATTAAAGGCTTCCTGATTTTCTCCGTCCTTTGATCTGTGTCTGTCGGTCCATTTGGACACTTTCGTAGGTAAGGTGTGAGGACCTTGTGAAATTAATTTCCACAGATCAGGATTAACAGCATTAACATAAACATGGAGAGCAGTGTGCCACTGATTAAAATCAGAACCACTAAAGACGGGTGGAGGAGCCATTGAAACAAATACAAGGTAGATTCAATGCAACAGGAATAATGATTCACTAGAAACAAATTAGCACCTAAGACAGTAAGATCGGATCTGCAGGTCGCTGGACCTTCTAAGCAGACACCGCTCTGATACCAATTGTTAGGGTGCTAGGCCTGGATACAGAAGGGGGGTGAATGTATCCCTCTAGAAAATATGGCCCATTTTTAAAAACCTAAAGCTCAGATATGCGGAATTAAAACTAATGAGCTTTCCAATATGAAATGATAAGGCAATCAAATGAACAAACAGTTGGACTGCAACAATGCAGCCACCTGATCAACCAGAAACGAATGCAGAGTAAAACAACCCAAACACATTTAACAGAATATAATGCTCAAAAATAACTCTCTAGATAATGCAACAGGCCAAACATGCACAACCTGTGAATGGGAGGTAGAAAATATGGAGCTAATGCAAGGCAAACCACTGCACATATAATTTTTAGGTGGTTCGGTCCTCCAGACCTACATCCACCCCTCACTCCCAACCGGAGTGAGGCTTCCACTAGTGACACTAGCACAGCAGACTCAGTCTGCAACAAATGCTGCCAAACAGCTTGACCAGGGGAACAACCTCCCCTCTTCCTCCCAACCGGAGGGAACCCACAAGCAGCACCCAGCTACTTGCAACCGGAGATCAAATCTCCCTTCTCCTGACCCACCAGGAGGAATCCACAAGTAGCATCCAGCTACCTTCGACCGGAGATCAAATCTCCCTTCTCCTGACCCACCAGGAGGAAACCAATCCCCAACAGGGTAATCGGAATAATCACAAGGAAATGTAAACGAAACTAAGAAAAGGAAAATACAGTAATCAGAAAACTGTAGCTATGGTAGCACAACCGTGGCTCTCAACTAGAGCTAACTGGGATGGATATGATCCACGGTACAGCATGAACAAATATTCAAGTAGCTTTGCTTCTCTTCTCACTCTGCTCGAGCTCTCTATCTCTTTCTTTCTCTCTTCTTTCTCTTATGCTTCTTCTCTTCTCTCTCTTTTCTTTTCATTTCTTCTTCTGGATCGTGGAAGCTCTCACTCTTCCTCTGCTTTAGTCGATCACGATCGGTCTTATTCAGACAGAGGAGTCTTCCTTATATATCAGCAGCATTTAGGGCGACATGCGCTCTCCACGATTCCCGCCAAGAGGCCTCAGTCCACGTGTCAACATCCTGGTACCTCGTCCAACCTGGGATCACGAGCCAGTCACCTCGGATCACGTGCCCTTCATTAGCACGTTCAGCAACTACAGTCTGGTGGCGTCAACTCAGTTGCTCCAAAAGGTTGACGCAGCCTTCAAGGGCATTCTACCAGTAAGACTTAAGTCTGCTGCGTTGACTCCATCAGCCTGCTGCGTTGACGCATTGATACATTCCAGCGAGCAACCAGCCTAGCCTTTTTAACTGCTGCGTCGACGCTTCCAACCCGTGGCGTTGACGCATTGATGATCCAGTGATCAAGTCTTCAGCAGATGGGCGTGCTGCGTCGATGCTCTCATCATGCTGCGTTGACGCATTGCTGTTCCAGCAGCTGAAATTTGGATGGCTTCAGCCTTCTTGCGTCAAGGAGTGCGTTGACGCATTGTGCAGCTGCGTCCACCCTCTGGTCACCTTGTCGATCCATCAAGCTGCTGCGTCGACCCAACGAGCTGCAGCGTCGACGCTGCCAAGGTACTCCAGAGGTTGCAAGGAGATACTTGAACTGCTGCGTCCACGCTGCCAGTTGGTGGCGTTGACGCACGAACATGTACTTCAAGCCTGTCTTGCCTTGTATATTGGCGTCTCTTAAGCCGCTGCGTCCACGCTGCTTCATAGTGGCGTTGACGCATCGAGCACCCTGCATCCTTTTGTTCCTTGTATATTGGCTTCTCTTAAGCCGCTGCGTCGACGCTGCTTCATAGTGGCGTTGACGCATCGAGCACCCTGCATCCTTTTGTTCCTGTTAAACATTCATTAAAACTTAAGTGTCTATATCACTTAGCTTATCATTGTCATCATCAAAACCAGGAGTACAACAATAAGAAGCAAAGACCATACCCCGCTTTGGGGCATAAGAATCGACAGAATCCACCCCCGCCATAGGGCATAAGAAGAAACATACACTCCACCCTGGGGGCATCTAAAACAGGACAAACAACATTCCCCGGTTTAGGGGCATTTGAAGAAGAAGTATACCCTGACACGGGGGGTAGAAGAAGTAAAACATACCCCGGCCCGGGGGGCATAAGAAGCAATAGAGTTTCACCCCGGCTTGGGGGCATTCGAAGCAGAAATTACACCCCGCCATGATGGGCACATAAGCCATAAAGAATACACCCCGGTTTAGGGGCATTTGAAGAAAAGACATGCCCCGGCCGAGGGACATAAGGAGCAGAAGATGCGCCCCGACTTAGGGGCACGTGATGAGAAGTATAGCACGCCATAGGGGCATAAAAAAAAGAGCAAGAATGCACCCTCGCCTAGGGGCATAGATACAAAGAGACATACATCACGACCTGAGAGCATATGAAGAGAGGTATACCCCGGTTTAGGGGCATTTGAAGAACCAACATACCCCGCCACGGGGGCACGGAAGCCATGAAGAATTCACCCCAGCTTAGGGGTATTCAAAAAAATCTACCCCAGCTTAGGGGCATTTGGGGCAGAAACTATACCCCACCATGGGGGCATGAGAAACAAAAACTATACCCTGCCTGGGGCACACAAAGGAAGAAACACACCCCTGCTCTAGGGGCATAAGAAGCAGAAGCTACATCCCGCCCTGGCGGCAGAAGAAGCAAAAGAATCTACCCTGGTTTAGGGGCATTCGAAGAAGAACTACACCCAGCCATGGGGGCATGAGAAGCAAGGAATGTACGCCACCTTGGGAGCATAAGAAGCATAAGTTACACCCCGTCTGGGGGCATAGAAGCCATAAAAGATACACCCCGGCCTGGGGGCACATGAAGAGAATCCACCCCGACTCGGGGGGCACATAAAGCAAAGGTTACACCCCGACTTAAGGGGAATACAAAGAGAAATATACCCCACTCTGGGGTGGAAGAAGCAGAAGAATCTACCCCAGCCTGGGGGCACGTGAAGAAAAGACACACCCTGCCTTGGGTGCACAAGAAGCAAAACACGCCCCTCGTGGGAGCACGTGAAATAAAGATGCCCTCCCCCTTCAGGGGCATAAGAAGCAAAAGATACACCCCGTGTCGGGGGCATGTGAAGAGGAAGAGACCTCCTTTTGTAGGCATAGGAAGCAGAAGAGGCACCCCAGCTTAGGGGCATTTGAAGGAGAAACATACCCCGCCATGGGAACATATGAAGAGAGGTATACCCTGCCTTAGGGGCATTTGAAGAAGAAACATACCCCACCACGGGGGCATGGAAGCCGTATAGAATATACCCCGACTTATGGGGATCTGAAGATGAAACATACACCCCGCTGTGAGCGACGTCACGCGGTTCGAGGAGCGAAGAGGACGCGGAGCGCGCGGGCTCCTTTTTGTTTGTTGCAACACAAAAATAAGCGAAAAGAGAAGGGGCCACCACGGGAGATTGCTCCGGCGGGGCGAGCGGGACAAATGTAATATGGCAAGATATGGGGGTTAAACGGCCATAGCGGGAAGTGACTCACCGCGGCCTCGGGGGGACGGGGATGGTGTAGAAATCAAATAGCAAGAATTGAAACGGCCATTGGGGAAGTGACTCGCCGCGGCCTCGAGGATATGAGCAGATAAGAATATGACATAATATAAGGAGAATATAAAGAACGGGAATTTAAACGGCCATTGGAGAAGTGACTCGCCGCGGCCTCGAGAATATAAATAGATAAGAATATAACAAAATGTAAAGAGAATATAAGAACGGGAATTTAAACGGCCATTGGGGAAGTGACTCACCGCGGCCTCGAGAATATGAGCAGATAAGAATATAACAGAATATAAAGAAAATATAAGAACGGGAATTTAAACGGCCATTGGGGAAGTGACTCACCGCGGCCTCGAAAACAAAATGTGATCGCCAGGGGCCAAAAGACCCCAAAATAAAGAAAGTGATCGCGCCTACCTCAAGAGCGGGAGATGGCGGGTTGCTTCTTCCTCCCCCTTCGGCCGGCCGACGGAGAGGGCTTTCCTTGGGTACCCTTGCAAAACAACGACAAACAAGTAACGAGTGGATTAGAAAGATGAAGGTGTAGTATTCAAATCCTTGCGATAAAAATAATGAAATGATGGTAAGACACACACCTGGTTGGTGTTGTCTTTTAAACCCCTCTCGGACTCGAGTAGGAGGAAAATGAGATGATGGATGCAAAAAGTATATTTGAAGAGGCGCCCTTATAAAGGGGGATAGAGGATGCGAGATGATGAATGCAAAAGAACTATGAAGAAAAGGAAAGGATTGGCTTATTGGATGTGCCGATGGTGAAATCCGGCGGAGCTCCGGCAGCGTAGGGACGACGTGGAAGCGCGGTGGATGAAGACGACCTTCCTCTCGCGAGCGTGGGCACCCGAGAAGCCGGCAGAACCTCCACCTACAAAAGACCCCACGGGTTAGAAATGACTCCGGTAGCCTCTGGGCTCCGGCAGCCTATCGGATCTCTTCGAAGCTCCTCCAGAACTGAGGGGGTGGGCCTCTATTTATAGGGCTCCGGAGGGTGGAGGCGTCCAGGACCCTGGACACCTCCATCAGGGCAAAAAAGATATTTTATTCTATTTTTATTCATTTTTCTCGAATATTTTCATGGAGGCGTCCAGGGTCCCGGACGCCTCCATAAGTCCCACCGAACTCCACCGAAAGTCGCACGTGGTTTAACACAATGCGTGGTTTTGGAGCGGCGACCCGTGATTTGGAAATGGGCGCGTCCAGCCGGCTGGACGTCTCCACAATTTGGATTCTTTCACACACGACAAACCATCGTTCGGTGGGCGGGGCCCCGTGAGTGAGTTGATGGAGGCGTCTAGGGGCCTGGACGCCTCCAAGAAAATATTTTTTTGTTTTTTTGTTTTTTTTTATGCCAACTGGCATTTTATATTTTATATATTTTTTTTCATGGAGGCGTCCAGGGGCCTGGACGCCTCCATTAATATATCATTTTTTGTGTATTTTTGGTTTTAATAAATAAATTAAAGTAATGGAGGCATCCAGGAGACTGGACGCCTCCATTAAGACCCTCCCGGGTCCGCGGCAGCTCCCCGACAGGCACCCTTCCTGATTCCGGAATTTTTTGGCGTGTCTGAATGGTGTTGATGCCATCCGAATGCTGCAACGAGACGATTCCGGATGCTGAGAAGGGCGGAAGAAGACTCAAGAAAAGGAAGCACTCGAGCGATTCAAAATGCGTAAGCCATCGCGGGGCGTCGTATAGTAATATGAGACTTTCTCAGGAGACGTCAGGAATGGCGTGTCTACAGCTACCCCGCCTTGGCGTCTGCTTTGCAAGGGAGCGACACATAGTGGAATGGTATCGAAGTGGAGTGAAATGAAGTGGGAGCGGACTGATAAGTCGATGCCAAGGTGTGATGAGACACGCTTTTGACGTTACTGTTTGGAATCTTTCCTGAAGTTTCAATGAGGCGACCTTGAAGAAGGTCCTTCAAATATTGACGATTGCTTGGACGGAGATCAAATAAGGGAGGGTGAGATGTGTGCTCAGGCACGAAAAATAAAGGAGACCAACTTCTCGGTGTGGAAGTACCTGGGTCATAAACCCGCAGGTTTCACCTTTGGTGAGCGGTTACCAGCCAATGTGGAAGTGCTGCGGCCAAGGTGGGTCAAACAAGGTAAAAAACAAAGGAATATCTGAGGGTCTGTCCAAACAAGGGTCTCCTTTGGAAGAGCAGCGTAGGACCGTTTCAAGGAAACTCAGTATTTCATTCGGAGTGGAATATCTCATATTTATAAGAATTGAAGCATAACGACTTTCACAATCGAATTACTTGAATGATCTTCTGTAATAAATCAAAGTCCTATATGAATGCATGCTGGGTTAAAATAAAAATTTAAAACAAACTAAAATAGAAAATAGCCAAGGATAATATTGTCAACTTGTTAAGAACGGGTCAGGATACCGATCCGGTGAGCCGACACTGGGCTGGGGCCCGTTTATCCGCGCACCAACTCACTGAATGGAACCGTCGTCCCCATGCTATCACAAGTTAACGGCCTATCCGTACAACCCAAATTCTTCTGGGATCATCACTATTTTTTTGTTGAAGGGGAACTCAAATCCCAGATTCGTTCGGGCCGTAGGGTCCTTGACATATTCTAGTAGCGTAGGTATCATATACTATGATGCGTGACAAGGTGGGACCAACCAATGAAAGGTGGGATAGGAGGCAGGACAAAGACATCCGTTAGTAAAACCTGCACAGACCAGCAAAGGTTAGCAACATCATAAAGTAGCAGAATCATAGCAGAATCGCACCACAGTACAAAGGAGATCCAGACAAAATATTGACAAGAATATGTACTGATGACCTGCGCCGAGCAGCTGTGGAGTTATTATTACCTCCCCATGGGGAGAGCTCGGCATTGGCGACCCGCGATGGTGCCGCTAGCCAGGCGGTGGGAACCCATCATGAGTGCGGCACCCCTAACCTACCAACTGATGGTGCTAAGGCGGGAGGTACAGGAGTTCCCTGCATCGATGGTGAACTGGAGACCCTACTCAGACATGGTCGATGCCGACCAGCCGTGGGTTCTAGCAAGTCGTGCCTGGTTCGGACGGGAATTGTGGATGCACTGCCTGAATGAAATCGAGCCACTTCGGCTACGATTGGTTATGAGGACTTTGGGACTGGCTCAAGAATGGGTGGATTCAGCTGCGCCACCTCGCGTTGGGAGAGAGACGCGAGGACCGGCGACCTGCATTGACTAGCGCGTGCGGTTCCCTGAACAGTATGAAGATTGGCAACGGGGTGGCACGATTGTAGAATCGCAGGCATGAGATAGCGAGGATTACCTGCGTCTATACAAGATAAGGTACGCAGAGCGGTTCCAACCCCGGGGACTTGCGGAGGTAGGTCTCCCTTTTTTCTCTTTTCTTCTTTCTCCCTTTTTTGGTTTTCTGGTGGAAATGCTGACTCGTATGGCTGCAGGATATCCGTGATACGATGATAGCGACTTTACGAACTCGCTTGGCAGAGATGGAGCAACGGTTGGGCGATGCCCGCGGAGCTATAAGCGCCTTGGTAGGTGTACAGTGCGTTCCTAATTAAAACCCCAGATTCCAGATGTTGGCTGCTAATTCACGCGGTCGTAGCATGCCCAGATTGGCGCGGCTTCCCCAGCGATGGGAGTAGGTGGTGCCTCTTCCATCTTATGGATTCCCACCTCAGAACTTGACTTGTTTCATGAGCAACTTGCTCATGCCACGCAGCGTGCTACGGAGGCAGAAGGGATGCTCTGTATATAGGTAGAAGTTTCAGTGTTGAGTTCTCTTTGTTTATGCCTTATCGCGTATCTGAGATGGTACATCTGGCAGGAAAAGGAGACGGAAGACGTGCTTGCCCAAGCTGCGCAGAGGGCGGCTAGGGTAGCAGAGCTGGAGGGGGAACTGCAGCGTCGTCCAGATGATGACTCTTCCAGGGATGCTATGGAACTGAGGATCACTCTCCAGTTGGAGAGGGAAGACCGTGAGAGAGAACGTGCAGAGAGAGAAAGAGACGCAGAGAGGGAAAGAGCCAACAGATTGACTGAAAGGGAGGAACGAAGGGCCATGGAGGCCCTACTATTCGAACTCCGAACCAGCCTTGGTCTTGATGAACAGTGGCTGAGAGATGGTGAGGAGCGCTACCGAAGAGCACGAGAGTGTGGGTTTCGTGTTGGTAGCTTCTCTGCTGTTTCCGTGGATCAACGCCGGGGTGTGGGAATAGGAAGGGGAGTACAGAGCGGTAGGAGTACCGCTTTTCATAGTTGGGTAGCACCTTTGAGAGCGTTTTGCCCGGAGAGTAGTGAGATGAGTAATGCAGAGAGAGAGGGCGGAACTTGATGTAATTTTTTTGGTTTTTAGAATAAAATACAAGGTTCAGTTTGTTTGGTTTTCACCTTTACTTCTGTTGCTTGAATCCCTGCACACATCACTGAAACAAACAAATCAGAATTTTTGTTCTGACTTGGCCCCTTGCTCAATAAGCAAATGGTCACTATGACTGTTCTTGATAACTGGTCAAGGGGCCAAGCCTTTATTAACGAAGGCAAGGGAAATATGTGGTGATGATAAATGAATGCAAGCGGTATTAAAAGTGAGATGCTGCATGCAAATGCAATCATGCAAAATTGATTTGTTTTCTTTTTTATATTTATCATAAAAAGATATTTTTGTTTGCAAATATGTACATTTTCTCTTTTCCATTTTTTGTTGTTTTTATCATTTCAATTTTTTTTGTTGCTAACGCCTGGCAAGCACCCAAATGGCACCTAACCTACGTGAGAACAGGGGTTTCTTACTAACCTCCCAGGTATTCTAAGTGCACATCTAGGTTGATTCGGGCCTCTAGACCCCTCGAATGATGATCCCGCCGGCTAAGACTTACCCTGATGACAATACCATCATGCCATGCTTAGGCTCCCAGTCGCTTCCGACCACAGGGATTCACCCAAAAGGTGTTCGAGGTAAGAGATTTGCCCGACCCGGGTCTGTTTCCTCACAACTCTAGATGGTATATGATGGAACACCCTGGAACCCCAATGACCAACCGCGCGACGCTGACCCGGAATCAGACGCCGTCGCACCCATAGGTGATGCGCTTGCATTGGCCTAAGCCCGAGGTTAAACAAGAAGACATCAAGGTGGTAAACAAGGGTCTTGACCATCCAGAAATACGGAGACTCCTTCGCAGCGATAGCTTTTACTTTTCAAAGTAGGCAACCAAATGTGTATATTAAAATAAGGTCGCAGACCCTGGGCAGTTTTCACCCTTCAGAAACTCCATCGAACCTTCATCTTTAGAGGGAGAAGGAAGAGTGTAGGGGATAAACCTCCTGAGAGGACCGGCAAAGCCGTTAACCCGGCGAGCGAATAAGGGCCCATTAACTCTTTCCTTTCGGACAACTTCGGACCAAATCTCGAGCATTTACATTCCATAGCCCCCCCCCCCCCCTCTTGTGGATTCAAACTTTTACTTTGAGGGGTTCCATTTATCGCATCAGGCACGGTCACGACCAGGCTCTTGATTTTGATTTTGTATTTCTTTTTGTGAGGGAGATATAGTCGTTTGACGTTTGTGGGCTCCCTTTCGTATGCCTGCGGGGACACTGGCCTCTTCTCGTGCTCTGATCGATGCTCGAGGAAATGGATCCTACTCTTGCCCTTGGGGTTTGAGTTTCGGTTTCTCATGCTCAGCGTTTTAAGGGCGCCGACTGTCTCATTTGGTCGAAGAGAAAAGAATAAAGATTATAACTTCCGGAGATCTTCTGGGTGGGGCCCCACCGTAGGTGATGCTACCGACTTTTTTGAATAAAATACATAAGTGAGCACATGTTAGCTTCCTTCGAGCGAGCATAGGCCGACGTGGCCAGACAGGGATCTCCACGGTTCTGGCAAACCAAGACCCTGTGCCTACCAAGCCTTAATGGGCCCTATCCTATCATGAAAGTTAGATGCAGTGACTTGACTACATGGTGACCACCAGGTATTGGCATTTTGAATTTTCCATATTTTTAGTGGTTTTCAATATTTCTTTATTTGTGATGTTTTTTATCTTTTCATCATTTTTTTGTTTTGTGCTAAGGGTAGTATTTCTTAAGATAAAGCACATTCCAAGGGTGGGATAACTCGGTCCGTTCGGCGTTGATTAGCTTGTAGGCGTTGCCAGGGTACACGGCTTGAATTACATATGGTCCTTTCCAATTGGGTTGGAGCTTAGAACGCGGCCCTCCAGGTTTGACAAAAATTCTTTTTACGACCATCTCACCAACTTTGAATTTTCTCTCAACGACTTTCTTTTGGTAAAAGCGAGCGAGTCTATTTTGATACACACGCGCATGCTCGGCAGCGGCCAGCCGCTTCTCATCCAAGAGTTCCAACTGGGCGAGGAGTGAATTACGACGATCGTCGAGGGGAAATTCCTCATTCAATTATACCCTAAGAGAAGGGATCAGAGTCTCATACGGAACTACCGCTTCCATACCATAAGTAAGGGCAAATGGAGTCTGCCCGGTGGGGGTACGGATTGAAGTGCGATAGGCCCATAGGGCTTCGATAAGTTTTTCTGGCCAGTCTGAAAACTTACTAGACTCGCAGGTTTTTTTGATGATTTTGAGCAATGTTTTATTGGTGGCCTCCGCTTGGCCGTTACCTTGTGGGTAATAAGGCGATGAATGATGCAAAGCAATTGCGTACCTTTTGCAGGGGTCGTATAGGTCCTGAGAAATGAACTGTGGCCCATTGTCGGTGACGATTGTGCTTGGGACTCCGAATCTGGCGAGGATGTTCTTCATGATGAACTTGCAGACTGTTGACGCCTTGATTTCCACATAAGCTTCGGCTTTGGCCCATTTGGTGAAGTATTCCATTGCAGTAAGGATGAAAGATTTCTGCTTGGTGAGGGAATTGGGATCACCTAGGGGACCAATGATGTCGAATGCTCACATGGAGAAAGGCCACGGGGAGGATATTGGATGAAGTGAGGAAGATGGTGAATGGATTTTATCGGCGTGAAGATGACACTTGACATACCTACGGACATAGACAGCACAATCCTCTTCCATAGTGGGCTAGTAAAAGCCTTGCCGAATGATCTTCTTGGCGAGCATCTGACTATTCACGTGGCCACCGCACACACCCGAGTGCGTCTCCTCTACACATTTCCAAACCTCATCGTCATCAAGACATCTTAACAGAATACCAGTAAGGCTCCTCCTATAGAGTAGACCTCCAACCAATGTGTATTTCTGAGCCACCCTTCTTATGGCTTTCTTGTCCTCTGTGGTGGCCCCTTCAGGATAAGACTGATCTTGGTAGTATTTGATGATTTCATAGAACCATGGTTTCTCTTCATCAGCCAGTTCTTCTTCAGCCTCTGCCAACATGATTTCCCTCTTCTCAAGGATATCTTCCTGCAGGATCTTCCTTGCTATCCTGTCTTTGATATTTACGTAGGAAGCATCATCGATTGCAGGGGCGTGAAGTTTGTAGATGGAAATGGACTCAAATCATCTTTCTAGAGGGAACCTTATGGATGATGCCATCGAGGTGAGGGCATCGGCCAGAATATTCTGGTGACGAGGGACATGAACAAAGATCAGTTTGGTGAACAGTTTGGCAAAGGCAGCAGTGAGTTCTTGGTATGGCTTGAGTTTGGGATTGTGAGTGCGATATTTAGTGAGCACCTGGCGAAGGATGAGTTAACTATCACCTACAACTCACAACTCAGTGATACGAAAAGAATGAGCGAGTTCTAGGCCAGCTAGAAGAGCTTCATATTCGGCTATATTGTTAGTAACTGGAAATTTGAGCTGGTATGCCAATGGGAATGTGAGGCCTTCAGGTGACAGGAGGGCGACGCCAATTCATCTCCCTTGAGAATTCAGAGCTCCATCAAAATATAGCGTCCACATTGGCTCATCTGATTGGTTGACGGACATTAGTTCTTCATCTGCAAACTCTGATTGGACGGGATCGAACTTGGGATGAGGATGGTGAGCGAGATGGTCGGCTATGACATAGCCTTTAATCGCCTTTTGCTGGATGTAGGTGATGTCGAACTGAGAGAGAAAACTTTACCAGCGTGCTAGCCTATCCGTAAGGACGGATTTCTCCAGAAGAAATTTGATAGGATTCATTCGAGCAATCAAGTGGACCTCATGAGCCAAGAAGTAGTGCTTCAATTTCTGCACTACCCAAACGAGGTCAGCGCAGGTTTTCTCCATGACGGTGTACTTCTGCTCACAGGGATTGAGAAGTTTGGACAAGTAATAGGTTGCCCGTTCCTTACCTTCTTCATTAGCTTGTGCGAGGACGGCTCCCACGGAGTCATCCAAGACTGAGACGTAAAGGATCAGAGGTTTTTCTGGTTTGGGTGGAATGAGAACGGGTGGACTAGCCAGATATTCCTTCAACCCTTCAAAAGCTTTCTGACATTTAGAATTCCAGTGGAATTCTACTCCTGGCTTGGTCAACTCGTAGAGAGGTCTACACCTTTGTGAATGTTGGGACACAAACCGACGAATAAACTGCAACCTCCCGATTAAACCTCGGACTTCCCTCAAATTCTTGGGAGGCGGCATATCCCTGATAGCCTTGGCTTTGTTGGGATCTATCTCGATCCCTCTTTTACTCACAATGAAACCCAGCAATTTACCCGACGACACACCAAACACACACTTCTTCTGGTTCATTTTCAATTGGAACTCCCTTGACCTCTGCAAGACCTTAGCCAAAACTTCTAGATGTTCCATCCTGGTCCTTGATTTCACCAATAAGTCATCCACATACACCTCCAGATATATGTGCATCATGTCATGAAATATGGCCATCATCGCTCTTTGGTAAGTAGCTCCAACATTCTTTAATCCGAACGGCATGACCACGTAACAATATGTTCCCCAAGGGGTAGTGAATGACGTCTTCTCCTGGTCCTCTTCTGCCAAACGAATTTGATTATATCCTGAAAATCCATCCATGAATGAGAGGGTCTCATAACCTGCTGTGTTATCGATCAACACATCAATGTGAGGCAAGGGAAAATCATCCTTTGGACATGCGCGGTTAAGGTCCCAGAAGTTGATACAAATCCTGACTTTCCCATCTTTCTTTATGACCGGGACAATGTTCACCACCCATTGAGGATAAAGGACGACTCTAATGAACCTGGCTTTATGGAGTTTATCGACCTCTTCTTTCATTCTCAAAGCCATCTGAGGGTGGAAACGCCTTAACCTTTGTTTTACCGAGACGGACCCTAGTTTTAGGGTTAAACGGTGTTCGACCAAGGTTGAATCCAGACCCGGCATATCCTCGTAACTCCATGCAAACGTGTCCTTATATTCCTTGAGAACCTCAATTAATGCCTCTTCTTCAGAGGGTGGTAAGTTGTCACTTATGAGGATGATCCTAGGGTCTCCCTCAGTTCCCAAGTTGACTTCTTTGGTGGATTCTTCTACGGCGGTTGACGGCTCGTCGAATCTCTTTATTCCACTAGCGTATGCGCCCGCCGCATCCTCATATTCTTCACCCTCATCTTCAGTGGGGCATTCTTCATCCGTGATCTCGTAGACTCCATACCCTTCATCAAATGCACAGTAGCCCTCACATTCTATTTCCGGTAGCCGGATGGGATTTTCTAACAACTGGGGGATGGCAAGAAGGGCCTGACATCTGGCGGCTAAATCCAGAAGGAATCGACGAGGGATCTGCCTACCCTTGGATTTCTTCCTAGGTACCACCCTTGACCTATCATTCCTAGATTGATTGACAATATTTACAAAAGAAGACGAAGACGAAGAGGATGGTGTAGAATGTACAGGAGAAGACCCCTCAGAGGAGGGGTAGAAAAGGTCGCTCATCGGACCTTGGATGGGTGGTCCGCAGGGTGGGACGCACCCGTGGGAGATGTAGGAGGTTTCCTCAACGAAGATGTGTTGTTGAGGAGTTTGAAAATTGATGTTTTTTTTCGTTTTTAGTTTTAATGACAAAGCAGTGAAAAGAGATTGGAGGAGAGAGAAAAGTGGTTATGGCTAGAAGATTGTGAGGCTCATAGAGTAGATCATGGTTGAAGACCTGGCGCGGGTTGAGAAGCCCGCGTAGGTATGTAAGCAGAGAAGAGGATCTGGGAAGATCATCAGATAATTGTCTGGCCCAGGAAGAAGATATCAGCAAAGGCTGAGACGAGTGGATGGAGAAGATGGCGGCTAATGAGCCGTCGGCGGCAATGTTGAGGACGGATGAAGATCCGTCGATGACAGGGTCCTTCTGGCGAGGACGAGTATAGTTTGGAACCTTGGCAAGAGTGGTAATATTCTATGGTACTCCGGAGATCAATGGTGGTCCTTCCAGCTGCGGAGACAAGAACATCCTTTCCAGTGCAACGAAAATGTCCCGTATGTCGAACCATTTGTTCCACTCGCATTCCGGATCTTTGATCTTGCCTCTTTTGGTGATCCTCGGACATTTTTCAGCCAAATATACAGCATGTGATCCCCCACATGCTTCTCGTGGGTAATCTCCCATCTGAACAACGGGCCCTCTGTTGAAGTGGTTTGATAGAGTCCATGTGAGGGGCTTCCAATCCGCCCTGAACGGTCCTTTGAAGGCTAGGCCAAACCTGCGGTTCGGCCTAATTTCCTTTGGCGGTTTGAGCCTACCCTGTAACCGTGCGCCCAGACCTTTACCCTGTTGGTAGCCGATGTTCCTCATAATCTCCCAACCTTTGGAGTGAAAAGGGAGATATGATGTTACGGTTGTCCTGACCGGCTCCCTTGGTGCTAGTGGAACGTGAGATAGATCACGCACGTCCAGCAATGACAATATGGGCCGATGAGATGGCCAAACAGAGGGCAGAGAGGTGTTGACAACATCCACCGTGTGAAGGACAGGTGTACTGACCACTTTAATAATCCTCCCATTGTAAGGAAACTTCAGGCACTGATGGTTGGTGGAAGGCACAACGTCCATGGCTTTGATGTAAGGGCGACCCAGTATAGCCTTGAATGTGGGGTCCATATCGAGGACATGGAATTCCGTGGGAATTGACATGGGACCTAGTTCTGCCTTCAGAATAATCATCCCCTGCGGCGGCCTTTTGCTATTGTCATAAGCCGTGACCGTGATCGAGGAAGGTCTTATTTGTTCCTCGTTGACCCCACACAACTGAAGGGTGTCCATGGAGATCACATTTATAGACGCGCCTGTATCCACAAGACACGGGTTTATGGATACCCCATTAATTTTTATTGAAATGCACAATACATATTTTCGAGCTTCCTTGGGAGCGAGCTCGTAGTTGTGGAACATGATGGCCGGTTGTGTGTCTGTTGGGGTCAGGACGGTCGAAATCTTCTCCATGGGGAGGTCCTCATTAACCATGACTTTTTGAAGATATTCCATCAAGGCCGCCTGGTGGGATGTGGATCTTTGAAGTAGCTCCAGGATGGAGATCCGAGCAGGCGTCTTGTCCAAGTGTTTCAATAGATCATACTGTGTTCCAGGGATAGCTCTTTCTGGTTGTTCTCCATCATCCTTCTCTGGCTGAGATTGCTCAGGATTCTGACTGTTGTGGGGGAAAACCCTGTGGAAAATCCTTCCACTCCGGAGCACCATTGCCTGCGGATTTTGTACCTCTGTGGGGGTAGCAGTGGGTTTTAACAGGGATTTAAG
Source organism: Amorphophallus konjac (assembly GCA_022559845.1). NCBI lineage: Eukaryota > Viridiplantae > Streptophyta > Magnoliopsida > Alismatales > Araceae > Amorphophallus > Amorphophallus konjac. The sequence goes on from CM040122.1 coordinate 144,346,963, forward strand.
GGGTAGTGGTGGAGGAATGGTTGATGAAGCAGGGGTGATGACGGGAGCAGGGATTCTGATGAGGGGTTTGTTAGGTGGGGGCATGGTGGAGGTAGAGGGGATATCACACGGATTATGGAGGATAAGGGGTCTGGAAGGTGGAGGTGGAGATGAAGTAGAAGTGGGTAGGGCTTGAAGCGGGCAATGATTTTGAGGTTGGTGATGGGTAATGAGTGATTTTGAAGGCATTAGTGGTGATATGGTGGAGAAAGACGGGGTTATGTATGGTTGATGGATGATAAGGGGTTTAGAAGGCGTAGGGGTAAATGTGGTAGGGGTGGATGGTAAAGTGGGGGAGTGAGAGAAGATGAGAGGGTGTGAAGGCGTAGTGGAGGGTGTCGGTTGATAGGAGATCGGTGTGCGGATGAGGGGGCATAATGGTAGTGGAAATGGTGAAGGTGATACTGACGCGGGTTGATGAGAGAGAGGTGCTACCCGGGCAAGGCAAGGGTGTTGCGTGATGATAGGATTGACGGTAGAAAGAATGGAGGTACTTTCCGGGTGCCACACCTGCTCTCTCCCGACTTCTGGGAAGGAGGAGATGGGGTTAACCTGATGATTGGGCTGTTGGTGCTCCAGTAATGGATTCTGGATTATGCCCATGTTGGGCTGTTGTTGTGGGGCCTGCTGAGGCTGTTGTTGTTGTTGTGGTTGCTGCTACTGGTGTAACTACTGCTGTGTCCTATGAGGATGTCTCCTAGCCTTGGGAGCGGTGATGTATCGTCTCATTTCATCCCAATCTATTTGATGTTCATCATTCATATCATGGATGTAATCTTTGAAATGGAAGCAGTAATCTACTGTGTGTCCTGGCTGCCTGTGGTAGACGCAATATTTGGAGGTATCAACATTCGGGGGCCACACGGGCCTTTCCCTGGGTAGCACAAGTATGTTTGAGGCCATGAGGGCGTTGAAAATATCCGCCAGAGTTTCTGGCAACTGTGGATAGTAGGCTCTCTTTGGACCGATCGGCCTCCTTTCTTGCTGTTGGGGACCATAATTCCCCGGGGGTGGAACTTGGTTGTACTGAAGTGGTGGTTGTTGTTGCTGAGGTTATGGTTGTTGTTGCTGGGGTTGACGTAATGGAGGCATATTATCCTGGGGTGGATTATTTTGGGGTGGAGGATGAAGAGGGAAAGGACCTGGTTGGAGGGGAAGTCGGGGCATTTGTGGAGGTCTTGGGTTGACTGCATAGTTGGCATTGTTGACCGCACCCACTTGCTCATTTGTCACGACCCCTTCCGTGGCTCCGCCCGGGACACCAGCGCCTGTCTTTCTGACCACTTTGGGCTTCGGCGACTCAAACATGTTCATAATGGGGGAGTCTTTTAACTGGGTTTGGATGTACCGGTGTAACAACCCTGATAAAAGCAAGATTTATAAATAAATTAAATTAAACATAAAAGATAAGTGAATAAGATGACAAAGAGCTTAAATGATTAAATCATTAATCAATAGGAAAATAACGCCTTTTAGCAAGGCGCTGATTCAAAAGGCAACGCCTCTGTCTAAGGCGTTAATTTAAATAGGACGCCTATATAAAAGGGCGTCAAATCCCAAACAACGGGAAGATAAAATTAAGGAAAGGAAATGAAACGCCCTCTACATAGGCGTGTTTTACATAGGTAATGACGCTAGACAAGGCGTCAATTTAAATTCGACGCCGTTACCTAGGACGTTAATTCAGTTTATGTTCCGTTCGAACCAGGAACTTATCCAGGGTAAGTTGATAACTATGAGAAAGAGTTCGAATATAGAAATAACTCTAATATGGAAGTGTTACTTCCAATCAAACACTCACCCAATTAGGATTCTAGAAATCCTATAAATACCCTAAACATTCGAACCCTAAAGCTATTTTGGTCGAGGTTCTGCTGCTGTGTAAGTAATTAACAGCTCTTCTTCCCTGCCTCCGGTCACCGTATGAAGAATACTAATGTTCTTCATATCTTTCCTGTAGGTTGCCTACATCAAGAAGAAGCTATTCTAGGTTGAAGTACGTACAGAACTTCAAGCTTCATCTGCATCAACTTCTCTCTTCTCCTGTCATCATTGTTGCTGTTAGAAGTTCAGAGCATCGTTTCCATTTAAACCTTCACGATCCTCTTCCAGATCTTCACAAAGGTAGGTTTTCTCAGGGATTGTAGCCCAAACTAGCATATTAATAATTATAACATCATCTGTTAATACATGCATATAGATTTCATGCGTTTTGATTAGTTTCTAAAGAGTTTTTGAAAGAAACGCCCCTATCAAGGGCGCTAAATTACAAGAAAACGACCATGACTAGGTCGTCAATTTCATATTTGACGCCCTGCACACGGACGTCAATTTTTTTTAATTACCAAATACCCTGTTTAATAATTATATATCAATTCAAACATGATTCTAGATTAATGCTTGATCAATCTCTTGTAATCCTGCTATTTTTCTGGTCCTGACACTATATCATGTTTCCTGAAATTTCATCGTATCAAAATTTGTAAAATTGTGAATTAACGACTTTGTCCAGGCCGTCTTTTATTGAACTGATGCCCCATACCAGGGCACTTTCTGTAAACTAACGCCCCTGTCCATGGCGCGTTTTATGAAAATTTCCAGATTTTTAATATTCTGTAAAATTAGAAATATTGAAAGGACGACTTCTACACATGTCGTCAAATTTAATATAAACGCCCCTGATTAAGGCGTTAATTTCATGAAAAACGACTTTACCAAAGTCGCTATTTTCTGCACTACTGATTTTTCCTGATTACTGTTATTCGAGGGTTTCATTATACATACATACATATATATTGGCACTATTACTCCACTCCGTGAGTGTAGTCCCATATTTTCTACGATGATTTATCGCATTACACACTCAATTCTCATTGACATACAAGCTCTCCATTGGACATTCCATTCCTTTGGACTAGCGAGTTAGTCATAGAGACCTCCGTAAGACTCCTCGCCGCCTTAGATTCTCTCAAGGCCGACTGAGCTGGTTGTACCATAAAAACCCATTACACAATCTTTGCCATGTCCCTCTATAGAAACATGGTGATACCGGCCCTCATGTCATGCCATGGGTATGATATGAGAATTATCTTAATGAACGGGGAAGAATATGCCGTTGTTATGCTGTTCTTGTAGACCCAAATTCTATATTAAACTTGATGTTCTTGTGAACCTCAATTCTATATGAAGAATGAGGACGTATTGCCATTGAGATGCTATTCATATGGACCTCAATTCTATATAAAAGAGTGTCTCTACTTACTTATCATGGTACCCGAGTTAAGTGAACCAATTCCACCTAGTTTTATCGAAAGTGTGATTGTACCGTTATTATCGCATATTGGTGTCAAAAGTCATATTTTTGGACTCTAATCTCTCAAAGTTGTCTTACATGACTACAAGCTTGCTTATTGAAATTCCATGATGGCTATACACAAAAATGTGGATGTTAGAAATACATGACTAATGCCTGCGCATATAGGGCCCGATCTGGTCCTGGGAGGAGCACCCGAAAGTACTTGTGCCCATGGGAGTTGATTGATCACGGTATTGGCATTATACCGAAGTGCATGACTAGCTTGATTGAACATTCCACAAATCTTGTACTTGACTTGATATTACATGACTTGCGTGGCCCGAAAAAGGGTAATTACTTGCGTTCTTGAACGTGATAGCCAAATTTCATCTTGACATGATAAAGTACTTGCTTGAATATCTTGAGGTCATTTGATATAAGTTCTTGAAAGTTCATGACTAGTTCTTCCTGTTATCTTATTGTTATATCCTCTTTCTATCTTGTCCTTTTATGCGAGCATGCATAGCTATAGTGCATTCATGAAAGATGTAACTACTTAAACCCCTTGCTAGTTCCTGAGATATAATTTCCTACTGAGCGTTCACTCACTCCGTGTTTCCCTTACTTTTCAGGTAAGTCCGACGATGAGGGAAGTCAATCAGATGGGGAGAATCAATAGTGAAAGAGCTAGAGCTTTTCCAAGTGCCATCTAGCCTTTTATATATTTCTTGAGTCAAATGTGTACTTTTCTTTTTTTGAATAGAGTATTGGGTTTGTAATAGACTATTTATTATGAAGAAATAAATGGATTGGGTTATCTTTATTTTTGCGCATCTCTGTCTTTGTGTCGAATACACTACTACTCTGATTGACATGATTGATATAAACTCGTCACGCATCTCCGGGTATCTTCCGCTCTCGGGGCGTGACAATTTTTGTGGTATCAGAGCCTAGGGTATTCAATTCCTAGGAAAAACCCAAGTCCAAGGATAGGTTTTAACCCTTTAACCAGTGAGATTGGGTAGAACCAAGGGTTAAAGTTAACATAGAATGCTAGTCTTTAAAATACAAATCACGTATTAATCTAGTTATTATAATTGTTGGATAATGGCTGCCGAACGTGCTCAATGGCGCAACATGCAGTGTACGCTTCAAGGCATGACTCAGGTGCTGCAACAAGTAGCACAAGGAGGTGGACAACGAGCAGGAAGTCTCCATCAGACTTTCAAGAACATGAACCCGCCCAAGTTCACGGGTTCTACTGATCCGGATGACGCTGAACACTGGATTAGGGAAACAGAACGTATCTTCCGTGTCATGCAATGCACGGATCAGGATAAAATTTTGTTAGCTACCTTTCAGCTAGAAAGGGATGCTAGATGCTGGTGGGAATCAATAGAGGCTACTCTAAATCAAGACCAAGTTACATAGGAGGAATTCGTTGAACACTTCAACGCAAAATATTTTTCAGACCGAGTGTAGGAAAAGAAAGCTGCTGAATTTGCTGCACTGAAGCAACGATCCTTGTCAGTGGCCGAGTATGAGGCCCAATTCTCTAGATTATCTTAGTATGCTAAGCACTTAGTTAGCACCGAGAAGATGAAAGCTAGGAGGTTCCTAAACGGGCTCAGGCCCTAATATATTACCCAACTGGCACCGATAGACATTCAGGTCTATTCGGAGATAGTACGCTGCGCACAACTGTTAGAAGATGCCACAGAACTATCTGATAGGATTCGTGGTAAGGATAAGAAGGAACAAGTTACAGGATCGGGTTCTTTTAAACCCAACTTCAAGAAGAGGCCTAGCAATGGAGGTACTTCCTCACAAGACCAAAAATTTAAGAAGACCAAGCCCTTCTCTATCACTACTACACCTCCAAATATAATATGCAAGTACTGTGACAAGGCTGGTCATAAAGCCGAAGAGTGCTGGAGGAAACTTGGAGCATGTCTCCGTTGCGGGAGCCGTGAGCATCGGATTCCTGATTGCCCATTACTTAAGGATCAAACCGGTGACGGAAAACGCCCGGTAACCAAGAACGCTCGTCTTCACGCAATTAAGGAGACCGAAGAAGAAGAAGGCGGACTAGTAGAAGGTACACTGAAAGTTTGTTCCAAGTATGCACATGTCTTATTTGATACGGGTGCATCACATTCTTTTATTTCCAAGAAGTTTGCTAACCCACTACCTATGGAACCGGAATGGATGAAAATAATTTTATCTACTCCTCTCGGAAACGAAACAGATATTACTCACCATTATCAAAACTGTGAAGTCTTGGTAAAAGGAAGGAATCTTCCTATCGATCTCATATGTTTAGATCTAAAGGAGTATGATGTCATACTGGGAGCGGATTGGTTATCCAAATACTAGGCAACGGTTGATTGCCGCAATAGCAAGGTTACATTCAAGGAATTTCCAGAATTAATCTTCACTAGCCCTAAGAGTCGAAGCAAATCCCCTTTTATTTCAGCTCTCCGAGCTAGCAAGCTCATCAGGAAAGGATGTGTATCTTTCCTTGCATTTATCACAGTTAAAGAAGCTAAGGAAACTAAGCTAGAAGACATTCCAGTAGTGCAAGAATTTCCAGACGTATTTCCGGAAGATTTGCCTGGATTACCCCCACAAAGAGAAGTGGCCTTCACCATTGACTTAGTCCCTGGTGCTGGTCCAATTTCAAAGGCACCTTATAGAATGTCACCTGCTAAACTCAAGGAGTTAAATGAGCAATTGATGGAACTCATTAAGAAAGGATTCATTAGACCAAGTACTTCCCCGTGGGGAGCACCTGTACTGTTTGTAAGAAAGAAAGATGGATCCATGAGGCTATGCATCGACTATCGACAGTTGAATCATCTCACTATCAAGAACAAGTATCCACTGCCGAGAATCGATGAATTATTTGACCAAATATCTGGATCCAAGTATTTCTCAAAGATTGATCTCGGGTCGGGATATCATCAGTTAAGGATCAAAGATGATGACATTCATAAGACCGCATTCAGAAGCAGGTATGGCCATTATGAATTCGTTGTTATGCCTTTTGGACTAACAAATGCCCCTGCTACCTTTGTGCAGTTAATGAATAGCATATTCAGGCCTTATTTGGATCAATGCGTGGTGGTCTTTATTGATGATATATTGATTTATTCTAAGACCAAGGAAGAGCATGAGGAGCATTTAAGGATTGCATTACAAATATTGAGGATAAATCAATTATATGCAAAACTCAGCAAGTGTGAATTCTGGCTTGAAGAAGTAACTTTTCTCAGACATGTTATATCAAATGATGGCTTATCTGTAGATCCATCAAAAGTCGAAGCTGTAAGGAACTGGGAAAGACCGACCAATGCTAGCGAGGTCCGAAGTTTCTTAGGTCTTGCATGCTATTACAGGCGATTCATCAAAGATTTCTCTAAGATCGCCGTGCCACTTACGAGGTTAACTCGCAAGGAGATCCGTTATGAATGGAGTGAGGAATGTGCAAGAAGCTTCCGAACTCTCAAGGATCATCTTACTACAGCTCCTGTCTTAGCTTTACCAGTAGAAGGAGAGAAATTCGAGGTATACACTGATGCTTCTGGCATTGGCCTCGGATGTGTTCTAATGCAACAAGGAAAGGTTATAGCTTACTCTTCTCGTCAATTGAAGAAGCATGAAGAGAACTACCCCGTCCATGACTTAGAATTGGCCGCGGTAGTATTTGTACTGAAGATATGGAGACATTATCTCTATGGAGTGCAGTTTACTGTATACTCCGATCACAAGAGTCTCAAATATCTTTTCTCACAGAAGGAACTGAACATGAGGCAAAGACATTGGCTAGAATATCTCAAAGACTTCGACTTCAATATACAATATCATCCCGGAAAGGGTAATCATGTAGCAGATGCCCTTAGTCGAAAGCCAAGAGCCCTGTTAGCCAATTGTATGATTCAAGAATGGAGGTTGCTGGAGCAATTCTCTGAACTCAATATAGGCATGGACACGGACCCTAGATGTGCCACATTATCTCATATAAGCATACAGTCAGACCTATTAACTGAAATACAAGCACTTTAAGATAATGACCCAATGTTAGTAGAGATCAAAGGCAAACTGGAAGGACAATCGGATTTCCAAATAACTTGTGAAGGAAGATTAATATTCAGGAATAGAACTTGCATACCGGATTGTCCCGAGGTAAAGAAGAAGATCTTAGATGAAGCTCATAGATCAAGGTACACGATTCATCCTGGATCTACCAAAATGTATCAAGATGTGAAATGGAATTTTTGGTGGCCCAACATGAAAAGGGAAATAGCGGACCACGTGTCGCGCTGTCTCACGTGCCAACAAGTCAAGGCAGAACACCAAAAGCCTGCTGGAAAACTACATCCCCTAGATATTCCTAAGTGGAAGTGGGAGAATATTAGTATGGATTTCATCATGGGTCTATGTAAATCAAAGGGAGGACATGATGGAATATGGGTTATTATTGATCGATTGACTAAATCAGCGCATTTCTTGCCAATCAAGAGCCGATGGTCAATTGATGTTCTGGCTGCATTGTATATCAAGGAGATAGTCAGATTACATGGTATTCCTGTTTCAATCGTGTCTGACAGAGATCCTCGTTTTACTTCTCATTTTTGGAAGGGACTACAACATTCGTTGGGAACGAGACTTAACTTTAGTACAACTTTTCACCCTCAAACGGATGGTCAGACCGAGAGAACCAATCAAGTAGTCGAAGATATGCTAAGAGCATGCATTATTGATTTTGGTGGAAACTGGCATGATCACTTACCTCTGGTCGAATTTGCATACAATAATAGCTACCAGGCAAGTATACAAATGGCACCTTTCGAAGCCTTATATGGAAGGAGTTGCCGATCACCCTTATGCTGGGACGAAGTTGGAGAGAAACAACTGTTAGGTCCAGACATGGTAAGGGATACTACCGAGAAGATACAATTGATCAGAGAAAGACTGCAAGATGCTCAGTCTAGACAAAAGGCTTATGTTGACACAAGAAGGAGAGATCTTGAATTCCAAGTTGGAGATCATGTATTTCTCAAGATATCGTCTGGACGTGGAATATGGAGATTTGGTGTTAAAGGCAAGCTTACACCAAGATTCATCGGACCCTTCGAGATACTGGAACGAGTTGGCGAGGTTGCTTATCGCATCGCATTGCCTCCTCAACTGTCTGATGTACATAATGTATTCCACACATCAATGTTGAAGAAGTATGTACACGATCCATCACATATTATTGATCATGGAGAATTAGTGATCCAGAAGGATCTCACATATGAACAGAAGCCTATGAAGATACTAGATCGTGAAGTACGTACCCTAAGGAATAAGGTTATTCCCATGCTTAAGGTACAATGGAATAAGAACTCAGAACATGAAGCTACATGGGAGACCGAGGAATCCATGAGGAAGCGATTCCCAGAATTATTTTAAGGTATGAACTCTACACTCTCCACTTATATATACTATTGAATTTGGGGACCAAATTATTTTTGGTAGGGGAGGGTGTAACAACCCTGATAAAAGTAAGATTTATAAATAAATCAAATTAAACATAAAAGATAAGTGAATAAGATGACAAAGAGCTTAAATGATTAAATCATTAATCAAGAGGAAAATAATGCCTTTTAGCAAGGCGCTGATTCAAAAGGCAACGCCTCTGTCTAAGGCGTTAATTTAAATAGGACGCCTATATAAAAGGGCGTCAAATCCCAAACAACGGGAAGATAAAATTAAGGAAAGGAAATGAAACGCCCTCTACATAGGCGCGTTTTACATAGGTAACGATGCTAGACAAGGCGTCAATTTAAATTCGACGCCGTTACCTAGGACGTTAATTCAGTTTATGTTCCGTTCGAACCAGGAACTTATCCAGGGTAAGTTGATAACTATGAGAAAGAGTTCGAATGTAGTAATAACTCTAATATGGAAGTGTTACTTCCAATCAAACACTCACCCCGTTAGGATTCTAGAAATCCTATAAATACCCTAAACATTCGAACCCTAAAGCTATTTTGGTCGAGGTTCTGCTGCTGTGTAAGTAATTAACAGCTCTTCTTCCCTGCCTCCGGTCACCGTATGAAGAATACTAATGTTCTTCATATCTTTCCTGTAGGTTGCCTACATCAAGAAGAAGCTATTCTAGGTTGAAGTACGTACAGAACTTCAAGCTTCATCTGCATCAACTTCTCTCTACTCCTGTCATCACTGTTGCTGTTAGAAGTTCAGAGCATCGTTTCCATTTAAACCTTCACGATCCTCTTCCAGATCTTCACAAAGGTAGGTTTTCTCAGGGATTGTAGCCCAAACTAGCATATTAATAATTATAACATCATCCGTTAATACATGCATATAGATTTCATGCGTTTTGATTAGTTTCTAAAGAGTTTTTGAAAGAAACGCCCCTATCAAGGGCGCTAAATTACAAGAAACCGACCATGACTAGGTCGTCAATTTCATATTTGACGCCCTGCACACGGACGTCAATTTCTTTTAATTACTAAATACCCTGTTTAATAATTATATATCAATTCAAACATGATTCTAGATTAATGCTTGATCAATCTCTTGTAATCCTGCTATTTTTCTGGTCCTGACCCTATATCATGTTTCCTGAAATTTCATCGTCTCGAAATTTGTAAAATTGTGAATTAACGACTTTGTCCATGCCGTCTTTTATTGAACTGACGCCCCATACCAGGGCGCTTTCTGTAAACTAACGCCCCTATCCAGGGCGCGTTTTATGAAAATTTCCAGATTTTTAATATTCTACAAAATTAGAAATATTGAAAGGATGACTTCTACACATGTCGTCAAATTAAATATAAACGCCCCTGATTAAGGCGTTAATTTCATGAAAAATGACTTTACCAAAGTCGCCATTTTCTGCACTACTGATTTTTCCTGATTACTGTTATCCGAGGGTTTCATTATACATACATACATATATATTGGCACTATTACTCCACTCCGTGAGTGTAGTCCCATATTTTCTACGATGATTTATCGCATTACACACTCAATTCTCATTGACATACAAGCTCTCCATTGGACATTCCGTTCCTTTGGACTAGCGAGTTAGTCATAGAGACCACCGTAAGACTCCTCGCCACCTTGGATTCCCTCAAGGCTGATTGAGCTGGTTGTACCATAAAAACCCATTACACAATCTTTGCCATGTCCCTCTATAGAAACATGGTGATACTGGCCCTCATGTCATGCCATGGGTATGATATGAGAATTATCTTAATGAACGGGGAAGAATATGCCGTTGTTATGCTGTTCTTGTAGACCCCAATTCTATATTAAACTTGATGTTCTTGTGAACCTCAATTCTATATGAAGAATGAGGACGTCTTGCCATTGAGGTGCTATTCATATGGACCTCAATTCTATATAAAAGAGTGTCTCTACTTACTTATCATGGTACCCGAGTTACGGGAACCAATTCCACCTAGTTTTATCGAAAGTGTGATTGTACCGTTATTATCGCCTATTGGTGTCAAAAGTCATATTTTTGGACTCTAATCTCTCAAAGTTGTCTTACATGACTACAAGCTTGCTTATTGAAATTCCATGATGGCTATACACAAAAATGTGGATGTTAGAAATACATGACTAATGCCTGCGCATATAGGGCCCGATCTGGTCCTGGGAGGAGCACCCGAAAGTACTTGTGCCCATGGGAGTTGATTGATCACGGTATTGGCATTATACCGAAGTGCATGACTAGCTTGATTGAACATTCCACAAATCTTGTACTTGACTTGATATTACATGACTTGCGTGGCCCGAAAAAGGGTAATTACTTGCGTGCTTGAACGTGATAGCCAAATTTCATCTTGACATGATAAAGTACTTGCTTGAATATCTTGAGGTCATTTGATATAAGTTCTTGAAAGTTCATGACTAGTTCTTCATGTTATCTTATTGTTATATCCTCTTTCTATCTTGTCGTTTTATGCGAGCATGCATAGCTATAGTGCATTCATGAAAGATGTAACTACTTAAACTCCTTGCTAGTTCCTGAGATATAATTTCCTACTGAGCATTCGCTCACTCCGTGTTTCCCTTACTTTTCAGGTAAGTCCGACGATGAGGGAAGTCAATCGGATGGGGAGAATCAAGAGTGAAAGAGCTAGAGCTTTTCCAAGTGTCATCTAGCCTTTTATATATTTCTTGAGTCAAACGTGTACTTTTCTTTTTTTGAATAGATTATTGGGTTTGTAATAGACTATTTATTATGAAGAAATAAATGGATTGGGTTATCTTTATTTTTGCACATCTCTGTCTTTGTGTCGAATACACTACTACTCTGATTGACATGATTGATATAAACTCGTCACGCATCTCTGGGTATCTTCCGCTCTCGGGGCGTGACAACTGGGCCCTGTCATAGAGTTCCTCCATTGTAGTAAGTTTATTCATGGCCAAGACGTGTCTGAACTATGGAGTTGCATTAGACACAATCATCTTCACTTGTTCGGGCTCGGAGAGGGTATCCCTTATTCATTCCGCCAGAGATCTCCATCTATCAACATAGCGGACAAAATCCTCCTCGGGCTTCATCTTTTCGGCCACTAGGTCAGTAATGGAGAGTGAGGGACCGACCCTATCCCTATATTTCTGCAAGAACCTTCTCTGGACTATTTCAAAATTCTCGGCCTCGCGGGGCTCCAAAGAATAGAACCACTCTAGCGCGGGACCATCCAATGATCTTCGAAAGAGGTATGCCAGGGACCTCTGATCGTTTTGCCAATAGGAGGACTCATACATGAAATCCTTGAGGTGAATGAAGGGGTTGCCGGTACCGTTGTATCTGCGGTACGTGGGCATTTCGGAGGGAGGAAGATGAATGATGGGGAGGATTGGCAAAGTAACCTCCGGGGTGGCTTTCACGCCCACCATTCTTCTCAGATTTTGAAACTGCTCGTCCATGCGATTGAACCTATTGAGGAGCGATTGGGTGAGCTCCTCTGGAGGTGAAGGTGGCACTTGCCACTGGGGGAGAAACTGTCTCTCGGAGACTTGAGGGGGGAACCCCTAATGTGAGGGAGCTGTCGGACCGCCGACAGTTGGCCTTGGCTGATGCGGTATGTGGGGAACAACGGGAGTTTGAGATTGTGACGGGAACTGGAATGAGGGTGGTTGTTGGCTAGCTTGTCCTTGAAGCGAGGGAGACTGGATGGCTTGCGCCAATGAAGGAGATGGAATGGCCTGCACGGACTCTTGGAGAGGTGCAATGGCCGGAGTTGATTCCTGAGGCGTGGGGGAAATAGATTTCCCCTTCAGAATGGCCTGGAAGGCCCGGAGCTGTTCAGAGGTAAGCTCCGTGTTGGCGAGGACGCCCAGTAAGGAAGAGATATCCTGTGGTGGGGACGTGTCCCTGGCAATAACCTGCACCTCATGCGAGGGCTCATGAGAAGGACCCGAGTCTATAGCATAGACTCGCGGGTCGGCTGACAAACCACGACTAGGGTGGTTCTCCTCAAAAGACTCGTGAGCCTTGCTCACAGTTTTCCCAGAACGCAAAAACATACACTAGCAAGCAGGTAGCAGAGATTATCAAACAAGTGGTTGCCTTACGCCTATTTTTTTGTGTTTTGATTTTGATGATTTTTTGTGTTTTTAGCTAGATCCGAAGTTCACACAAAATAGGGACCCTAGTTTATTTTTGTTTCACCGCCGTGTCAGCTAGGGTCTCTCGTCTCACCACGAATGGGATGACTAACTCCGGGGAACTTCAATGGTACAACCAACCCTGTGAACGAAGAGGAGATTCTTCGATGTCGGGGACTTACGGAGGTCCCAGTGGAGGAGATTCTAGTCCGTTGAGAGGATTTCACAAACGGAGAGTCCTTCCTTCACCGGGAAAGGGTGATCCTTAGAAAAAATGAAAAAGGATATAAAAGAGGGATGGATGTATGCAATGGAATGCTGACAGAGATATAGAGTAAGAAAACAACAGAAATAACAAACATATAATAAACACCCAACCAATCACAACTGACAGTGCTGCCGTTAGCACAACGGGGGCGCGCGAGGGTGCCAAGGTGGACAGGCATAGACGGTGCCGAACTTGCAAGGGTAGCCAAAAGGAAGCAGTAGAGGTCCCACCGTGATCGCCAATCTGTGAGCGACGTCTTGCGGTTCGAGGAGTGAAGAGGACGCGGAGAGCGCGGGCTCATTTTTGTTTGCTACAACACAAAAATAAGAGAAAAGAGAAGGGGCCACCACGGGTGATTGCTCCAGCGGGGCGAGCGGGACAAATGTAATATGGCAAGATATGGGGGTTAAACGGCCATAGCGGGAAGTGACTCGCCACGGCCTCGGGGGGACGGTGATGGTGCAGAAATCAAATAGCAAGAATTGAAACGACCATTGTGGAAGTGACTTGTCGCGGCCTCGAGGATATGAGCAGATAAGAATATGACAGAATATAAGGAGAATATAAAGAACGGGAATTTAAACGGCCATTGGGGAAGTGACTCACCGCGGCCTCGAGAATATAAATAGATAAGAATATAACAAAATGTAAAGAGAATATAAGAACGGAAATTTAAACGGCCATTGGGGAAGTGACTCGCCGCGGCCTCGAGAATATGAGCAGATAAGAATATAACAGAATATAAAGAAAATATAAGAACGGGAATTTAAACGGCAATGGGGAAGTGACTCGCCGCGGCCTCGAAAACAAGATGTGATTGCCAGGGGCCAAAAGACCCCAAAATAACGAAAGTGATTGCGCCTACCTCAAGAGCGGGAGATGGCGGGTTGCTTCTTCCTCCCCCTTCAGTCGGCCGACGGAGAGGGCTTTCCTTGGGTACCCTTGCAAAACAACGACAAACAAGTAACGAGTGGATTAGAAAGATGAAGGTGTAGTATTCAAATCCATGCGATAAAAATAACGAAATGATGGTAAGACACACACCTGGTTGGTGTTGTCTTTTAAACCCCTCTCGGACTCGAGTAGGAGGAAAATGAGATGATGGATGCAAAAAGTATATAAGAAGAGGCACCCTTATAAAGGGGGATAGAGGATGCGAGATGATGAATGCAAAAGAACTATGAAGAAAAGGAAAGGATTGGCTTATTGGATGTGCCGATGGTGAAATTCGGCGGAGCTCCGGCAGCGTAGGGACGACGTGGAAGCGCGGTGGATGAAGATGACCTTCCTCTCGCAAGCGTGGGCACCCGAGAAGCCGACAGAACCTCCACCTACAAAAGACCCCACGGGTTAGAAATGACTCCGGTAGCCTCTGGGCTCCGACAGCCTATCGGATCTCTTCGAAGCTCCTCCAGAACTGAGGGGGTGGGCCTCTATTTATAGGGCTCCGGAGGGTGGAGGCATCCAGAACCCTGGACACCTCCATCAGGGTAAAAAAGATATTTTATTCTATTTTTATTTATTTTTCCTGAATATTTTCATGGAGGCGTCCAGGGTCTCGGACGCCTCCATAAGTCCCACCGAACTCCACCGAAAGTCGCACGCGGTTTAACACAACGCGTGGTTTTGGAGCGGTGACCCGTGATTTGGAAATGGGCGCATCCAGCCGGCTTGACGTCTCCACAATTTGGATTCTTTCACACACGACAAACCATCGTTCGGTGGGCGGGGCCCCGTGAGTGAGTTGATGGAGGCGTCCAGGGGCCTGCACGCCTCCAAGAAAATATTTTTTTATTTTTTTATTTTTTTATGCCAACTGGCATTTTATATTTTATATTTTTATTTTTATGGAGGCGTCCAGGGGCCTGGACGCCTCCATTAATATATCATTTTTTGTGTATTTTTGGTTTTAATAAATAAATTAAAGTAATGGAGGCATCCAAGAGACTGGACGCCTCCATTAAGACCCTCTCGGGTCCGCGGCAGCTCCCCGACAGGCACCCTTCCTGATTCCGTAATTTTTTGGCGTGTCTGAATGGTGTTGATGCCGTCCGAATGCTGCAACGAGACGATTCCGGATGCTGAGAAGGGCGGAAGAAGACTCAAGAAAAGGAAGCACTCGAGCGATTCAAATTGCGTAAGCCGTCGCGGGGCGTCGTATAGTAATATGAGACTTTCTCAGGAGACGTCAGGAATGGCGTGTCTACACCCGCCTGGGGGCATAGAGGCCGTAAAGACACTACCCCGCTCTGGGGGCATAAGAAGCAGAAAATACACCCCGTGCCGGGGGCAAATGAAGAGAAGTATACCCCGATCTGGGGGCATAACAAGCAAAAATATACCCCGCTCTGGGTGCATAAGAAGCAGAAACTACACCCCGTGCCGGGGGCAGAAGCAAAATATATACCCCGCTCTCGGGGCATAAGAAGCAGAAGCTATACCCCGCTCTAGGGGCATAAGAAGCGGAAGCCACACCCCGTGCCGGGGGCAGAAGCAAAATATATACCCCACTCTGGGGGCATAACAAGCAGAAGCCATACCCCGTGGTGGGGGCATAAGAAGTAGAAAATATACCCCACTCTGGGGGCATAACAAGCAAGAAAATATACCCCACTCTGGGGCATAACAAGCAGAAAATATACCCCACTCTAGGGACATACAAAGCAAGAAAATATACCCCGCTCTGGGGGCATAAGAAGGAGAAAATACACCCCGTGTCGGGGGCAGAAACAAAGAAATATACCCCGCTCTGGGGGCATAAGAAGCAAAAAATATACCCCACTCTGGGGGCATAAGAAGCGGAAAATACACCCCGTGCCGGGGGCAGATGAAGAGAAATATACCCCGCTCTGGGGGCACAAGAGGCAAGAAACTACACCCCGTGTCGGGGGCAAAGAAGAACAAACCACGAGGGACGTCTCAAGCCCCTTTCAGTACGGCGAAAGCTGAAGAAAGAGCAAACCACGAGGGACGTCTCAAGCCCCTTGCAGTACGGCGAAAGCTGAAGAAAGAACAAACCACGAGGGACGTCTCAAGCCCCTTGCAGTATGATGAAAGCTGAAGAAAGAATAAACCTCTCAGCCATCGACATCCTGGTCGATAGCTCTTCAACCACCGACATCCTGGTTGGCAGCTTTTCAAAAAATATTCAAGCTCTTTAATCATCGGCTTTCATGCCGACAGCTTCTTAATTATCAGCTTTCGGGTCGACGGCTCCCCAACCATCGGTGTCCAGGCGGACAGCTATTCAAAGATGTTCAAAAAAAGGGGAATAAACAAACAAACAAAATTATTGGCGTTGAGCCAACAGCTTTCCAATTATCGGCTTCTATGCCGACAGCTATCTCATTATCGGCTTCTATGCCGATAGCCATCTCAATATCGGCTTCTATGTCGACAGCTAGCCAATTATCAGCTTCCATGCCGACATCTATCTCAATATCAGCCTAAATGCTGAGAGCTATCCCATTATCGGCGTCAAGCCGACAACTATCTCTTTATCGGCTTCTACGCCGACAGCTATCTAATTATCAGCTTCTATGCCGACAGCTATCTCAATATCAGCCAGATTGCTGAGAGCTATCTCAATATCGACTTCTATGCCGACAGCCATCTCAATATCGGCTTCTGTGCCGACAGCTATCTAATTATCGACTTCTATGCCGACAGCTATCTCATTATTGGCTTCTATGCCGATAGCTATCTCCCTCTCCCTTTACTCTTTCGCACCCCCCCTTTTCGAACCCACAGGCGACCGCACCGGCGAACGCCCGTGACCCTCTCGCCCTTCCTCTCTTCTTGGCGTGCAGCGACGTATGGCCACGGCAGAGGAGCCAGTGGCCTCGCCGGCAAGCCTGCAAGGAGCAGGATCACGGCTGCGACCCCGTCGGAGCCGAACCACGGCGGGGAGGCGCGATCCCACGGCGGAATCGGGCGGCCATCTCTCCCCTTTTCGAAGCGAAATCACCGCCCTTGGCTAGGAATCTGGAGGGGGGCGGCCTTCTTCCCGTGCTATGACCGACGAAAGCTTCCCCGCAACACGAGGAGCGCGGAGATGTCAAGCCGAGTCGACCTACGGAGTGTAGTGATGGCCGGGAAAAGGAGAGCCGCAACGCGACCCTCGGCTTGCAGGCAGTCAGAATCAAGTTTTCATCACGTTTGAGGTAGGGGGATCGATGCCCTAGCTCGTTAGATCATTCCTAATGCCATGCCCATTGTCTTTATGTTTTAAATGGCATGCCCATCGTCTTTATGTTTTTGAAGCATGCCCATCGTCTTTATGTTTTTGGAGCATGCCCATTGTTGCTGAGTTCATAGACAATGAATTGTCGTATTATGATGGTGGAATGGCAGGAAACATGTTAAAAGTTCTGATTCCCATCAATTTGGGTCGACCGGGAGGGGATCCGGTTATGATTCCCGTGGATTTGATTCTCCGGTAAGGACCATGTTTAGATTATTTCAGAGTTTGTAACGGTCCACTCATAAACTGTTTACTAACCCAAGTGGCTGACAATTTGATCGCGTAAATATTTTAAATCTATATGGCGGTGGAAGCCTCGCGGCCAAACCGTTTAGCATCACGCAGCGGTTCGTTATTTGACCGCCTAAGACTATAGCGACCCTAGTTCGACCACCTGTTCTGCAATTTATGCGTGTTTGTTTAATTATGCATTTAATATTGCATATTCACCATGTTTAAAGTATTTTAAAAATGGTGGCATATTTTATATTCCAATAGAGTTGCTTTCTCTTTCCTTGTGATGGAACCACTAGTCGTAGCCCGACGACCTCTAGTGTCGATCCCACCTGGGAGAGGTGACGGGGTAGTCCTGTTTTACGATTTTTAAGCTAGTTTTCGTGGGCCCCTGCTTAACAGTAGCGTCCTACTAGGGGGGAAAACTAGCTAGAGGCCTGACTCTAGGCACGAGCCGGTGTGTGCACACGTGGTCAGAGACTTGGACTGACACTGACGAGTGTTACTATGACTAGTTACTTGTTTCTTGTACTGTTACGCGTCTCGCTTGTCATGATCTAGACTTGCATAGATGCTTGAGACGCAGGGTAAGTCGTCAGTGGAAGCATCTGGCTTCACTTTCTGGTGGTCCTTCTCTCTCCTATCACTTGGAATTATTGAGGTTTATTCTATTGGTAGATTTAGCTCCTAACGCTTATATTTAAATTAAATTGGCATGTAGATAGTTGTTATTAAACTGATCAGATAGTGTTACAGCTTTACTAAATTGTTGTTTATTATGCCAATGCATGCTTTACTGCTTTCCTTTAGTTGGTTGTGAGGTAGGGATCCGTGTGAACCCTACTGAGTCTCTGTTGTAAGACTCACCCTTCCTTTTCAGGTGAGGCGGAGCAACATGCAGCAAAATTCCCTCATGCTTTTGGCGAAAAGTCTTAGAGCCAGCAGTGGTTTGTTAGTGGTCAGTACGTCTTCTTCCTTCTTTTGGCCGGGGTATGCCCCGTGTAGTTGTTTATTTTGACCATTGTATAGTGTAGGACTTGTGATGTATGGATCTGGACTACTTGTATAAATATACCACTCTGATATATATAAATTACTTCCGTTTAAAGTTATTGCTTTAAAATGCGCGTGTGATTGCAATTCGTTATGCATCCCCTCGACAAAACCCTCCAACCCTTACGGGGCCTCATCAGCCTCTTGGGTGGCTTCCCCAAGTTCTTGGTATCGATTTACCAGTATCTGGATCTCCGGGTCGTTACAGTTGGTATCAGAGCGGTGTTGAGGATGTTGGAACCCTAGTTTTGATAATGACTTTCTATGAATCATGTTTAGATTAAAGTGCTTAAATTTCTTCGACACTATTTATTTTGTGTGGTTCACTTGATGCATGTTATCTCATAAAAGAAATCATAGTCATTGCATGTGTTATCCTGCTAGAGATCTAGCTCGGTGCTAGTCTAGCTTAGTTCTACATTTCACATATAAGTGCTTGCCTCGGTGCAAACCTTGCCTCGGTGCAAGTCTATGTTCACACACAAACACTGTCGTTCCATTTTCATCTCGGTGCATTACTTGTCTCATACACATAAGGGGTCAGTGTATTTCAATGCAGCATGCGCATTTAGGCTCATGCATTCCTTGTATTTGCATCTCACCTTTCAAGGTCGGTGCAAGTCTTTAGGTCTGTGCAATACTTGCACAGCATGCACTGTTTAGTCTAAGTCATATAGTGTCAGTGCTTTCTTCTCCACCATCTCGGTGCAAGTTCTGTCTTGCATTTTTCTTTGTCCGTATACTCTTCTCCATCATCTCGGTGCATCTCGTGTCTATACCGCAAATCCAACTCGGTGCATCTACTGTGTTACGCATTTTTTTTAGAGTCAGTGCATTGTTCGCCCTAGACATCGCTAGAGTCATTGCATATCTTTGGTTTTTTTTCTTTGACTCGGTGCATAGTCTTCTTCTTGTGCCTCTTGGATTCATGTCCGTGCACATCAGCTACACGGGTGGTCACTAAGATTTGTAAGTCAATAGGTGTCATGCATATTTGTAAGTCAATACATTTCCCACGTCTGGTTTTATCAA
Organism: Amorphophallus konjac; assembly: GCA_022559845.1. Classification (NCBI taxonomy): domain Eukaryota; kingdom Viridiplantae; phylum Streptophyta; class Magnoliopsida; order Alismatales; family Araceae; genus Amorphophallus; species Amorphophallus konjac. Next base: position 144,366,769 of record CM040122.1, read on the forward strand.
CTCAGTGCATGCTATGTTTACTCTCTCATTACCCCGGTGCAAACTGTGCTAAGTGCTTGACTAAGTGCCTTGCATTTTCTGACAGAGTTTCTCTCCGAGGAGGGGCACATGATCCAAGGTAGATCGACCTTCGAAAGAGTGCCACGTAGAAGGCTACAACGCTTAGATGGTGACACGTGACTGAGAGCCTTCTGGAAGCCGTTTGGGCGGGAGTTCACCCTCCACACGCCCAGGGCGTGAGCACAGGATTCAGAGACAGAAGATATATATATATGTGAATCCTTTCTGAAGTCCAGAGAAGAAGAAGGTGTGTGAATGAACAATTGTGAGAGAACAGAGAGAATACGAGGTTGCAGAGAGAAGGTAAAAAGATTAGCAGCGTGCCCAATCCAGAAAAGAAGAAGAAATTAAGAGAGAGCTTGTTGGAGAAGAAAAAGATGTAGAGAAAGAGGGAGATCGTGAAAAGAATATCTGAGAGTCTGTCCACTGGTACTTGGATCAAATCCAGACCAGTCTGCTCTTGCGTAAGCTATTTCATCATGTTTCATTGTCAGCCTTCAGTAGCTGTTTCTACCATTTTTTTTTCTTTATCTTACTCATCTGTTCAAGTTGTGTGGCAGCAGAGGTCAAGCTGTAATCCTCAGCAGTCATAGGAAGGATCCTCTGGATAGCAAGTGGTGTTGCTCAGCCGTTTGTATGCAAGCTGTGAGGCTCAGCAGACGCAAGCTGTGTTGCGCAGCGTTTTCAAGCTATAAGGTAGCAGGAAGCCTCACTCGGGATTTGAGTGAGAGATAGACGTAAGTCTACAGGCAGCAGACTGAACCATCTAAAATCTCCTTGTGCTCTGTGTGGCTTGCTTGTGTTTTATGAATCGATAGATGCATGACTAGGCTCGAGTAGTTTAGCTTGGCTTTCAAATTTTACAGGTGCACATCAGTTATTCGAGTCTTGATCTGATTTAATGAGCCCTTTGCATTTGGATTAATTGGCTTTCAGTTGGTCAAAGTTTTTATTGACATAGGGATTCATTCACCCCCCCTTTGAATCCTACACGCACCATTGCTAGATCCCATAAATTGGTATCAGAGCGGTTGTCTGCACAAAGGCTCCCACGACCTGCAGATCAGTTCCCGGATTTGGTTTCGGTGCGTTTTCGTTTGATCTGTGTCTCTTATCTTTGCCTTCGATTTGTCTTGCATTTAGTTCAGTGATTTAATCTAAGGATGTCTTCGTTTGTTGATCTCCCAAAATATGAGGGTCTGAATTTTTATAACTGGCTAAACCAGTTCAGGGAACATGTGATGTAGTTTAATTCAAATCTGTGGATAATCATTGCACACAGCCCTTATGAAGTTCCAAAGGATAGATCCTTATGGAAAGCTTCAGACAGACTGAAATCCTCTGAGAATCAGAGAGCCCTGGACCTAATAAAAGGGGCGATAAATACTAATAAATTCTCTTGCATTGCCAATTACTGCAGTGCCTCTAAAGTGCTCGACATGTTAGCATCCAGCAGGAGTCGGGATGAAGTGAAATGTCTCATGGCTTCAGATGAAGATCTGATTCAAACTGAAGAAACTTCCTCACAGGTAAACTCTGACATTGTCAACTTTACATTTGAAGATTTGGTAGAGTTGAATGAACATCTCTTGATCAAGTATGATAGAATTAAATCTGAGAAAAGGAAGTTGAAGAGAGAGCTGGATATAATAAAATCTGAGAATAAGAACCTAAAAAATAATTCAATTCGAAATGAGGATTCGTGCAATGAGTGTGCATTCTTAAAGGAATTGATTGAAGACTTAGATTCTGATGACAATATGCATAAGAATCTGATTAGATCCCTGAAAGAAGAAAATGAGTCATTGGTGAAACAGAAAAAGGAAACAGATGAATCTCAAGATAAATTGATTGAAGAAAATAGCCATTTGAAGGAACAAAATAAAAAGCCGATGGTTCTTAATGCGGTCCTTTCTGAAAAATGGCTAGCTCTTGAAAGAGGAAAATCAATCTTGGAAGAAAAAGAAGTGAATATAGAATTGAAATTAACACAGGAGAATGAGACTCTAAAAAGTCTAAATTATGGTTTGCATAATCAAGTCATTTCCTGTGAAGACTACATTGGTTCGTTGCAAACTGAAATTCAAGATCGAAAGAATTCCCTAGCAAAGTTTGTTAAGGGAAAGGACAATTTGAATAAGCTCCTTGGAGCTAATGTGAATTTTCAGAGAGAGGGACTGGGTTACAGTCCCGTAATGAAGAAGGTTGATGGAAATAAATTGAAAACTATCTTTGTTAAAAGTTAAGAACAAGGAAAACCTTCCACTTCATCTGCATTTCAGTTCACGGCGAAGAGAAGTGAAGAACAAAGTAAAAATTTAAAAAATGGAAGAAAACAGAAGAAGAGTAAAAACAAACATAGAACCAAAATTTCATCTAATGTTATTAAAGTTTCTCTTGTTTCTGAAAATCGTCCTGAACAAGTGCATGATAGAAAAAGCTTCTCCTTTCAGTCACATGCAAACACAAAACCCTTTTCATGTCACTACTGTGGACAGAAAGGACATGTCATGGATGATTGCATTGTATTAGAAAATGTTGGGTATTACATTCCCATATTGTTTTTGACCTTGGTTTTGATGATAACAAAATATTGTGTGTTTGTGGAGCAAATATTTATCATGCTTTTGGAAAGGCTTAAAATGTCTATTGAAAGTACTCACTGATGTGAAAATGAATATCTATCACTTAGAGTTTCTTGTTGTTGAGCATTTGGAAGGATTGGTAAATACAAGAATGTTTTTTGTATGTTTGAGCTTCCATGGTTTTATACTCGAATGCTTAAGAGATTTAAAGTCTATCAAATGCCAAAGATGATGGTTCATGTTTTACAATTCCATTTACTTGTTGCAATGTGCATTTGAATCTGTATAGATATGGAGTTTTATGTGGAAGAATCAAGTTAAGGAGAACTCATTTTTTCATACATAAACTAACTTGATGTTTGTGTTTTTACAGGTTCAAGGATGATTTTTAAACCCTCTCATGTCAAGTGAACGATGATAATATCTAACCATTTCTTATGCTTGATTTGAATGGGAGTTTTGAGAAGTTTTAGTTTTAACTTGTCTTCACATGGCTTTATGTGTGGGTTGTTTTCAAGAACACCTTCCATGAGATGTTATTGCCTTGAATGAGTTTCTTGTATCTCTAAGATGAGATATTTGAGTTTTTCAAATGTGCTTATGTGAGCCTCATGAAACTTGTTGAAATTTGGTTTGAATGGTCCAAATACTTTGTTAAATGTATGATAATTATATCATGATTTTTTGATGTATTTTTTATGCTTAAACTTGACTAAAACTTGTGTTTTGTAAACCCTCTCTGCAGGGGTCGACCCATGGGGTCGACCCTTAGTGTTTCTGGATGGGACCCTTAGTGTTTCTAGATGGACAGAAACCAGTTGTTGCATGCTGGGTGCATGGGTCGACCCCATGGGTCGACCCACTGGTCGACCCATGGGGTCGACCCATGGAATCTGGGGTTTTGTTTTCGCTCTGCCAGTCCTCTGGTTGCCCAGGGGTCGACCCATGGGGTCGACCCATTCCGGCACAGGTTTTGCGAACCCGATTAAAACCCATTGAAAACCTTTCAAAACTTTACCAAAACACTCCCCATTAGTTACTAATCAGGTTTAGGTGTTTCTAACACACTTTGGGAGGGTTTTATGTGTCTTTTCCCCACCCCTCTATATATATCATTGTGAACTCCGAATTTGACAAGAGAGAACCCTAATGTGCTATCTTTCTCTTATCTTGTAGGTGAAGAAAGGGGGAAAAGGAAGGAGGGGCTATTGCAAGGTGGATTTCATCTCCAACAAAGCATTTCTGGAGATTGTGGAAGAAGAGAAAGAAGAGCGGATCGACGAGAGGATCAAGAGGAAGCTTGAATCACCGTCATCCGACCTCCCTCCGAACAGGGAATCGAAGAATATCATTTTCAGCCCTTTCTCCATATGGGGATTCATTTCTTCACTCTTTTCCCATCTATTCCAGTCATTTACTCTTCGTTTATGAGCATGTATTGAACATATCATTTATTTCTGAACTTTAACTCTGTGTGTGGTGAACCGTCTGTGTACGGTTGTGATCATATCTTGCCGCGAGTGTTGCGGTGTATGTGTGTGGATTGATCCCGCTGTTGGATCGTTGTGGAGATGAAGTCTCAGTGTGTGTTGGAGTATATTCTCCGTGTGCTTCGTTGTGAAGCAAGTGAAGCCTCACCGGTTCGGTGAGGGGTGGACGTAGGGAGCCCGTCGTGGTACCGAACCACCTTAAAATCCCCGTGTCCTGTGGTTGCTTGCTTGTACATTTTCTTATTCCAACACATTCGAGTGTGCTCGGAGAGATTGAGTGAACTAGATTTATTTCTGTTCAACTTGTTTTTCATCAATCTCATTAATTTCGCATATTGTTTAAAATCTGTAATTTCGTGTCGGGGACAATTCAACCCCCCCTTCTTGTCTGCGTATATTGCTATTTGGGCCAACAGAAAATGATGAGTTAAATGCATGCAAGCATACCCACACAGTTCGAAATAAGTCTGTGAAAATGCCTGATAGAGTTGTCTCCGATGCATGTTATTACTGTGGCAAAAAGGGTCATTACCTACATAATTGTTATTTAAAGAAACTGGAAGATCAAAACTACAGAAGTTGTTATGCAAAGAAACATGTGAAGAAATTTCAAAGTCAGTGTGTTAGCTGCCTTAACTGTGGAAGATTTGGGCATGTTAAGTCTGAATGCTGGTTTTTAAGAGACAGAAAAATATATCATGCTCACACGAACCATTTTGCATATAGGAGAATTCAGAATTCTGTATTCATGCATAAACCTCCCATTTGCAATAAGTGTGGCAGATTAGGTCATACTGCTTTTAATTGCTCCTGGAAAAGCTGGAAACCATCAATCTGGGGTGCTATTCATCCAGTTGGAGCCAAGAATTCTTGGAGTCCAAGGACTTTCAAATAACTCTTTGGCTGCAGGTGTGCTCCTGAAGATAAAATAAAAAAAGGGGAGCTAAATAAATTCAGAGGACTAAGGTCAATCAAATTCCACCCTTTAGTTTCCTTGTTAAATTTGTGTTTGCATAATAATCTCTGTGGAATGCTGCATGATTAATTGAAACAATTCTGATGATTGATGACATTCTCTTATGAGTAATACATATTGAGAATGAAATCCATGCAAACTTCCTGCAGAATGCATATTTTGTTGATACACTTCTGTGAACTTTAAGAAAAACAAAAACAATAATGTTTGATGGAAATCTCTGCTCACTCAAAGGGGATGCTTAGTCTATCTAAGGCAGCTGGTCATTAGAGGTATACCCGTCTGAAAAGGAGAACATGAGATTTGGTATCTCTTTTACTGGCGAGCTTTAAGTATCTGGTCTGCTGTGAGCTGATAACTCTTTTTGTGGAGTGTCACTGGTATTGGTTCAGTGAGCTAGATGCTACCGTGTGAATGTTTAAAATATTGAGAGGCTGTGTTTTGCTCTAGTAAGAGTCATTTTGTGGTGTCTGATGAATTTGGAAATACTGTTGCCGGTTCTGTCACTGGTGTAAGCTGAAGTTTTGTTTGAGAAGACTGTCTGAAGGCTGGATGATGATTTATTTACTAAGAGAAGTGCTGGTGGGTTGATGCCCGTTCAAGCTGTGGTCTTTGGAAATGCTCTTACCCTGCTCACGTATGGCATTCATCCTCCTTACCTTGTCATTGGTCTATCTCTCCTATCATTCTCTGTCTTCTAAATGTTTCTGGTTGTTCAAGTCAGGGGGAGTAGTATATAGATAAATACTGTCACCTTTACCATCTTCAATAATTAAATGCCCAGATCACTCTGAACTAAAAAACATCTTGCTAATCTAAATTGAGATATAATTTACAGTGTATGAACATTAAATCTTATCCGAATAGTTCTCACAAATAATAGTGAATGATTTCTCAATGATTTTGAAACAGTCCAAATTGGAAGCTTCTATGTAGAAGGTCTGATATCTGAAAATCTTTAGTAATCAGCCAATCTGTTGGAAACCTAAGGTTTATATGTTTGTGACGTTTTGATAAATAGATTTTTCTGATAAAAGAACTGGGAATACACCATGATATAAAATGATGAAAGAAATTTTGGCAGAGCAATGGCATGACATTTGATAAACTGAGCATCTGTTTCAAAGAAATTCAGAGGTTATGTCATGATAATTAATGCTAACTCTGTTCAACATATGAAGTACGAAAGTAAATTGTACTGAGTAACCAGGGATTCTGGTGTTTGATAGACATGTGTCCTTGTGTAAAAAAGGTGCAGTTATACTGGAATACTCATCAGAAGTTTTTCCTAATAAATAAAATGGAGGGAAAAAGGAGTAATGATATATATATATATATGGTTGACCCAAGGGTTCTTTCATTTAATCTCTATAGACTTAAGAAAAATATAAAATTGGGTTCTTCAATCAGATTTTGGCTAACGAAAAGGATCGGTAAGATTAATGACTTTAATGACTGAGTTGTTTCCCTGAATAAGCTATTTTACCTTCATTGACTTCAATTCATAAGATGTCTTGTGAAGAATTACTCTGTGAGATATAATCTCATATTCCGTAAATTACTTCTCTACGAAGAAAGGCACCTTATTTTTAAGGAAAGGGTATTTTGGGTATTGTCTACTGAAGATTGGTAAAGTTGGTAATATTCCGCTATATATGAAACCCTATCTACTTTACCATTTTACCTTTTCTTTTGAAGCTGAAGCGTCCTCTCGCTCCGTGTCTCCTTTGCGCGTGCACAACCTGTAACCCTTCGCTTCTCCAACCCATCTCTCCTCCTAGTGCACTTTCTCTGTCTCCAGGTTTCGTCTCTCCACCATCCCTACTGCCGCCATGTCTACTTCGTCAATTGTGAGCAAAGGGAAGAGGAAGTCAGTGAAGCAGCCGCACCCAGAAGATGCTATGTCCACGGTGGCCACAGGACAACTTCAAGGGACGAAAAGACAAAAGAAAGCAGCTTCTACCATGAGGAAGGGAGATATGTTTACAACGTCCACAGAGAAACCGCTACTAGTGTTGGAAGCCGGGAAGATTATACCCCCTCGGTATATTGATTTTGCTGATCAAGAGATGGCTTCGGAGTTCCCTGAGGTACTTGAGCTGTTTGAATTCCAGCAATAGAAAGATTTCTTAAGCTTGCATAGGGTGTATTGCCCTAATCTGGTAGCAGAATTCTACAACAACTTGAGGTACGATAATGCTAAGTTCGTAATCTTCTCTCTGGTCAAAGGAAAAGTGATAGAGCTATCTGAGCAGTCTCTTCACAGGATTCTAAGAGTCCCTGTAGATGGAGAGGTTGAAGGAGGGTTTACTTTTAACCTATATAATGCGTTTTCCCTCATAACTGACCTACCTAGAAATATTCATGACAAGTGGCAGACTAAGCTCGGTTATTATAACACCAACAAACTTTCTGCACCCAAGAGACTACTCTATCACATTCTCACCTCCATGATTACTCCACAAGTAGGAGGAAGGGGTAGACTGACAGATTCTCAGTGGTTCATTCTCTACTGCTTGCTAAAGAAAATCTGAATCTGTTTGCCGCACGTAATGATTCAGATTATGGGAACGTGCAAAGAGTCAAGAAGATATTTTCCTTATGCTACTCAGTTGACTACATTTTTCAAAGAGGAAAACATCTCACTAGATGGTGAAGTTGTGTCAACAATCCCCAGGAAAAAGAAAGGAACCAAACGAACGAGTACTCCTTCTACAAAGGATACTCCATTGGAAAAGGATATAGAAACCCAGGATGAGTCAGTGTCTGAACAACCCACACAAGCCTCAATCAAAGAAACTCTCATTCTTGAGTCGATTCAAAGTAAGAGTCAATCAGCTCAGTCACCCAAGGAACCAATTCGTCAGGAGAAGGATCAACCACCAGCTCAAGTTCAAGAAACTGAAGGTTCTGATGAGCAAGAACTTCAACTTGACCCAACTGCAGCTACAGCAACTGAGGCACCTCAAATTCATGAAATAGTTGAACAGAATGTTCAGGATGAGGACATCATTCAGGAATTAGACCATAATATGTATGAGATATGTGATGCTTTTGGATAGCAGTCACAGGAAAGACTAGTTACTAATCAAGCAGAGCTGGCGTAGGAAGAGGCTCTAACAGAAGAACTACCTAATGACAGAGAAGAGGAAATCATTGTAGAGGAAGAGGAAATAGCTAAATTGGTCGACGAAGTTATGAAAGAAATTGCTGAAATAATTTATGAAGGAACTGCCGATTCTGTAGTCAATGAACAAGAAAATGATCAACAAGAAGCTCAACCACCTGCTGAAGAAGCTCAACATGATCAACCAACTGGTTTAGCTCCAGGGGCAACTGAAGAAGTATCACAAGACTATGTCATGGGACCTGCCCCTCACCATAGGATGTATCCCAAGATGTCTTTCTCTCAAGCTCCTGAGTATGGTCCATACCTTGGAGAACTAATTAGTCTTGGCATACCACCTCCTCCACTCCCTGAACAGCATCATGAATACTTCACTGAGCTGCCAGATTCCAGTGCCTCTACTTCTAGTACACATGGAACAAATACTGAACCTAATCTTGTTCAGATGTTATCTAAGCTGACAGAGATTGTTCTAGATCATAATGACTTGATGAACAAACAGTTCCTGTTCCAGACTGTTCAAATAGACAGAATAGAGAGCCGAATGAAACATTTGGAAAAAGTTGTGAAATGCCAAGGGATAGAATTTTTAACTGGTAAGCGAAAGACAGATGAAACTGTAAGAGAAATTTTAGAATCTCTTATGGGTATTAGCACACGAATAGGTGACATGGTCAATAAACTTCAAGATACCCAAGTCTCCATATTCACCAATATGGGTAAAATTCTTGACCACACCTTTGATCTGAAAATTGATTTTGAACTGTTAAAGAGCACATTAACCAAGATAGGAACCACTCAGCCAGAAATCATCACAAAGTTTGAAGCTATTGAGTCTAATTTGGAAACATTATCAGAGACAGTTAAACAAGCTCTCAACAAACGAGAGTCAGTTACCTCTCTAGTGGAACGGCTAGGGAACACTGTGCATCAGAAACTTGATAGACTGCCAGACTTAATTAGAGATCTTCGTACTTCTTTATTGAACACAGCATATTCTTCAAGAGACAGGGGGAGCTACCGAGGTCACTAATCTCTCCAAATTCTCCATTTTTTGATAATGACAAAGGGGGAGAAGAGAATCTCATGTATGAAGAAGACCTCATGGATTCTGCTGGGTATATGTTGCAAAGAAACTCTGCAAGAAACTCTGCAAAGATATTGTCAAGTGGAATGATGAGATGTCAAGAATGTGCTGCTTCTAATATTTTTTTGTGTGTGAAAAGAGATGTACATTAAAACACTAATGTTTGTTTTCTTAATACTCACAGAAGCATTACTCTTACATGTTGCATATTTGCATCTTGCTCATTTACACAGTTGTTTGAATGTTGAGTTCTGAATATTGTCATGGTTTAATCATACATGACTCATAGTTATCATAATCAAAAAGGGGGAGACTGTTGGAACCCTAGTTTTGATAATGACTTTCTATGAATCATGTTTAGATTAAAGTGCTTAAAATTCTTTGACTCTATTTGTTTTGTGTGGTTCACTTGCTGCATGTTATCTCATAAAAGAAATCATAGTCATTGCATGTGTTGTCCTGCTAGAGATCTAGCTCAGTGCTAGTCTAGCTTAGTTCTGCATTTCACGTGTAAGTGCTTGCCTAGGTGCAAGTCTATGTTCACACACAAACACTGTCGTTCCGTTTTCATCTCGGTGCATTACTTGTCTCATACACATAAGGGGTCAGTGTATTTCAATGCAGCATGCGCATTTAGGCTCATGCATTCCTTGTATTTGCATCTCACCATTCAAGGTCGGTGCAAGTCTTTAGGTCTGTGCAATACTTGCACAGCATGCACTGTTTAGTCTAAGTCATATAGTGTCAGTGCTTTCTTCTCCACCATCTCGGTGCAAGTTCTGTCTTGCATTTTTCTTTGTCCTTATACTCTTCTCCATCATCTCGGTGCATCTCGTGTCTATACCGCAAATCCAACTCGGTGCATCTACTGTGTTACGCATTTTTTTTAGAGTCAGTGCATTGTTCGCCCTAGACATCGCTAGAGTCATTGCATATCTTTGGTTTTTTTTTCTTTGACTCGGTGCATAGTCTTCTTCTTGTGCCTCTTGGATTCATGTCCGTGCACATCAGCTGCACGGGTGGTCACTAAGATTTGTAAGTCAATAGGTGTCATGCATATTTGTAAGTCAATACATTTCCCACGTCTGGTTTTATCAACTCAGTGCATGCTATGTTTACTCTCTCATTACCCCGGTGCAAACTGTGCTAAGTGCTTGACTAAGTGCCTTGCGTTTTCTGACAGAGTTTCTCTCTTAGAAGGGGCACGTGATCCAAGGTAGATCGACCTCCGAAAGAGTGCCACGTAGAAGGCTACAACGCTTAGATGGTGACACGTGGCTGAGAGCCTTCTGAAAGCCGTTTGGGCGGGAGTTCACCCTCCACACGCCCAGGGCGTGAGCACGGGATTCAGAGACAGAGGATATATATATATATATATATATATATATATATATATATATATATATATATGAATCCTTTCTGAAGTCCATAGAATAAGAAGGTGTGTGAATGAACAATTGTGAGAGAACAGAGAGAATACGAGGTTGCAGAGAAAAGGTAAAAAGATTAGCAATGAGCCCAATCCAGAAAAGAAGAAGAAATTAAGAGAGAGCTTGTGGGAGAAGAAAAAGAGGGAGATCGTGAAAAGAATATCTGAGAGTCTGTCCACTGGTATTTGAATCAAATCTAGACCAGTCTGCTCATGCGTGAGCTATTTCATCAGATTTCATTGTCAGCCTTCAGTAGCTGTTTCTACCGTTTTCTTTTCTTTATCTTACTCATCTGTTCAAGCTGTGTGGCAGTAGAGGTCAAGATGTAATCCTCGACAGTCATAGGAAGGATCCTCTGGATAGCAAGTTGTGTTGCTCAGCCGTTTGTATGCAAGCTGTGAGGCTCAGCGGACGCAAGCTGTGTTGCACAGCATTTTCAAGCTGTAAGACAGCAGGAAGCCTCACTCAGATTTGAGTGAGGGATGGACGTAGGTCTACAGGCAGCAGACTGAACCATCTAAAATCTCCTTGTGCTCTGTGTGGCTTGCTTGTCTTTTATGAATCGATAGAACATGACTAGGCTCGAGTAGTTTAGCTTGGCTTTCAAATTTTACTGGGGCACATCAATTATTTGAGTCCTGATCTGATTTAATCAGCCATTTGCATTTGGATTAATTGGCTTTCAGTTGGTCAAAGTTTTTATTGATAGAGGGATTCATTCACCCCCCCTTTGAATCCTACACGCACCATTGCTAGATCCCATCAAAGGATATGTATAAGGAATTGAAATTGCGCTAGTCCAGAACAAGTCCATGTGAGTCTACTACTACTAGCTTAGGTTGTTTTCCGTGATGACTTATGGTTTTCTGTTGCTTTTGTGTTTCCGTTAGTTTAAAATGCCGCCTCGTTGAAGGGCACGTGTACCTAGGGAGGAAAGTGGCACTTCTCCTCCTCCGACTAATATACCAGCTCAAGTTCAAGCTGATCCTGCTCCTCAAGCTGATTTGCGTCCAGGTGGCCGTGGCAGGGCATTAAAAGACTTTTTATTATTCCACCCACTGACTTATGAAGGACAGGCAGATCCCGATGCAGTTAGAGTGTGGCTTGATGCAACCGAATGTGTGTTCTATTCAATGGAATGCACGTAGGATGAAACATTCCTGTTGGGTACCTTTCAACTTCAGGCTCGTGTGGTGGACCACGGAGTGGGAAGTTGCTTTCCGATCTCGTCCACTTCGTCAGATAACTTGGAGAGAGTTTGTCACAGCCTTCGAACGCACTTACAGTCCAGCTTACCTCAGAATGGACAAGATGCACCAACTCATGGAACTAGCTCAAGGTGACATGACTGTGCTGCAATATCGGAACAAGTTCATGGAATTGGGTCGATATGCGCCCCATATTCTTGCTGATGAAGGTTTGAAGACCGAGTAATTTCTGTGAGGTTTGAAAACAGAGTTGAGGCAGCCCTTGATTGCAACCAGAGTAGAAGAGTTGGATGCAGCATATCAGGCAGCTGCAGCTCTAGAACTTGAAATGGCAAGATCCCGAGGGCGCACTCAAGCGGCGTCAGTTCAGCCGAGTGTGCAGTTTCAGCAAGTCAGTCAGCTGTCTGTGGTAGGAGTTCCATCTGCTGTACCTACTTCTAGTGGTACTTCTTTTTCTAAACCCAAATTTAAGAAATTCGAGAAATTTAAGAAGTGGTATGGCAGTCAAGCACCTTCGGGTACCGTGCAGCAGCAATCAGCACCTTCTTTTCAACAGCGTCAAGGCTCAGTGGTAAGTCAGCCGAGACTGCGTCCGAGGTGTGGTGGGAACCACCCAGGCAAGCCGTGTTCGATGCCGGTGGTTTTCTTTCGTTGTGATCAACTAGGGCATGTGATTTGAGACTATCCTCTGAGGCCACAATCGGTGCAATTTTCTCAGTCCTCTCAACGACAGCAGCCTCAGTTCAGACCTCCTCCACCACCTCAACCTCAGTAATATTATCCTCAAGCTTCAGTGCCTTCTTCCCAGCAATCTACTACAGCTGGCAGAAAGCAAAAAGGGAAGGTCTCTCATATAACTCGTGCTGAAGCGGTGGCATCTCATCTCATGGAAGGTACGATTATGATTTATGGTCATGCAACTCATGTTCTATTTGATTCAGGTGCTTCTCATTTGTTTATTTCTGAAGATTTTATTGCATGCATTGAGGAGCCGACATCTGAAATAACTTGTGAGTTGCTTGTGGAATTACCTTATGGGGATTTCATGTTCACTCCCCTTTTTCTGGAAAAGACTCCTATTGTTATTGGCAATCAGCAGTTGCCAGCTAGATTATATGCTTTGCAGCTGGTTGATTATGATATCATTCTGGGCATGCATTGGTTAGAAGAGTATGGAGCCGTGGTTGATTGTAGATCCAAGAAAGTCTATTTCCAGCCACATGGGAAATCATCATTCTATTTCCAAGGTATTCGATCTCGTTCTTCTCGCTTGATTATTTCTGCTATTCGAGCCTACAGATTGCTTAATGCAGGTTGTCAGGGATTCTTAGCTTCGGTGGTTGCTGTTGAGGCACCACAGCAGGATATCAATGCTATTCCTATGGTTTATCATTTTTCTAATGTATTTCCTGATGAGTTACTAGGCTTACCTCCTCAGCGAGAAATAGAAATGGAGATTGAATTGATTCCAGGTACAGCACCTTTAGCAAAGGCACCTTACCGTATGGCTCCAGCCAAATTGAAAGAATTGCGAGCACATCTATTAGAATTGTTGGAAAAAGGCTATATCCGTCCCAGCTTTTCTCCATGGGGTGCTCCAGTCTTGTTTGTAAAGAAGAAAGATGGAAGCCTAAGGCTATGTATTGATTACAGGCAATTGAATCAGGTAACTATCAAGAATAAGTATCCTCTGCCTAGGATCGATGATTTATTTGACCAACTTCAGTCGGCAAGTGTCTTTTCACGAATCGATCTTCGATCTAGTTATTACCAATTGAGGATTCAGGAATCTGATGTAGAGAAGACTACTTTTAGCACGAGGTATGGTCATTATGAATTCCTGGTTATGCCGTTTGGGCTAACCAATGCTCCAGCAGCTTTTATGGACCTGATGCAGCATGTGTTCCATCCATACCTGCATCAGTTTGTTGTGATCTTTATCGATGATATTCTTGTTTTTCTGCTTCTGAAGAAGAACATGTGCAGCATCTCAGGATCATGTTGCAAACTCTGCGAGATCACGAGCTCTATGCAAAATTCAATAAATGTGAGTTTTGGCTTCGGGAAGTTCACTTTCTGGGCCATGTGATTTCTGGGGATGGAGTTGTAGTTTATCCAGCTAAGATTGAGGTTGTTTTTCAATGGCAGAGATTGAAGACTGTGATAGCGATCAGGAGTTTCTTGGGTCTTGTTGGATATTATAGAAGATTCATTCAAGACTTTACACGGATTGCCGCGCCGATGACTAGACTGACACGCAAAGATATGCCTTTTGTCTGGTTAGATCAGTGTGAGCAAAGCTTCAATGAATTGAAAAGGCTTCTCACTTCTTCTCTAGTGCTGGTGTTACCTTCTGGCTCTGGTGGATTCGTGGTTTGCATGGATGCTTCTCGAGTAGGTCTGGGTGCAGTGCTGATGCAACATGGTAAAGTTATAGCTTATGCATCCCGAGAATTAAAGTAGCATGAAGAGAATTATCCAACACATGATTTAAAGCTTGCAGCAGTGATCTTTGCACTGAAAATCTGGAGACACTATCTGTATGGCGAGAAATTTGAGATCTTTACAGATCATCAAAGCTTGCAGTATGTGTTTTCTCAAAAAGATTTGAACCTTCGACATCACAGACGGATGGAATATATGAAAGGCTATGATTTCACTCTCTCCTATCAGCCAGGTAAAATGAATGTAGTGGCTGATGCTCTGAGCAGGAAGGTGCAAATCAGCCATTTACTGGTTCATGAATGGGAGTTATGGGAACAATTTCCTAGCGATACATTCAGCATGAATATTCCTTCTGATCTAATGGTAGCTGTGTGTGCTAGTCTTGTGATGACTCCAGCTATTTATCATCAGATCATGGAAGCTCAGCAGGCAGAATTTGAATTGTCCCGCATTATAATGATGCACGGTATCGAGTTTGATGAGGAGTTAGTAGTCAGCTTCTGATGCAGGCTGTATGTTCCAGCTGATGATATGTTAAGAACTACCATCTTGCGTGAAGGCCATGGATCCCGTTATGCAATTCACCCCGGCACTACCAAGATGTATCAAAATCTTAAAAGGTAGTTCTGGTCGCTAGGAATGAAAAATGATGTAGCTGAGTTTATGTCGAAAAGTTTCACATGCCAACGGGTTAAAGCTAAGCATCAGAAACCTGGAGGGATGCTTCAACCTTTAGAAATTTCGATGTGGATATGGGATCATGTCACGACAGATTTTGTTGTGGGTTTACCTCACACTTAACAGGGCTTCGATGGAATCTGGCTGTTGGTTGATCGTCTGACAAAGATAGCAAGATTATTGCCGATTAAAGTTGCCTAGACTGTTCAGAAATTGGCCGAGCTTTATATTGAAAAGATTATGCCATTGCATGGAATTCCAATTTTAATTGTGTCAGATCGTGACCTATGGTTTACTTCTGGCTTCTGGCATAGCTTTCAAAAAGCATTGGGCACAGAGTTAGCCTTTAGTTCAGCGTATCATCCGCAGTTAGATGGTCAGTCAGAGAGGACTATCCAGACTCTAGAAGATATGCTGCGATCGTGTTGCCTAGATTGGCAGGGTTCGTGGAGTAAGCATTTACCATTTGTTGAATTTGCTTATAATAACAGCTATCACTCTAGCATCGGCATGGCACCGTATGAGGCTTTATATGAGCGTTCTTGTCGTACACCTTTAAACTGGTTTGAGGCTGGTGACAGATTGTTGACAGGACCTGATATGGTTCAACAATGTGCTGATGTGGTTCACTTGATCAGGCAGAAAATGTTGACAACTCAGAGTCGACAGAAAAGGTATGCAGATCAACGTAGGCGACCATTACAGTTTGAGCTTGTAGATATGGTGTTTGTAAAAATATCTCCGATGAAAGGTGTGATGAGGTTTGGGAAGCGTGGGAAGATTAGTCCCCGTTATGTTGGTCCATTTCCTATTGTGGAACGTGTGGGCCAAGTGTCTTATCAACTTCAGTTGCTAGCAGTGATGCAAGCAATCCATGATGTGTTTCATGTTTCTCAGTTGAGAAAGTATGTTCCTGATGCATCCCACGTGATGGATAATTCAGTGTGGCCTGAAGTGACAACAGATCTGTCCATGCCAGAGTATCCGGTTTGAATTGATGATCATCGTGAACAACGATTGAGAAGTAAGGTAATCCCTCTGGTTAAGGTAGTTTGACAGCGTCATTCGGGTAATGAAGCTACTTGGGAATGTGAGGATGAAATGCATCAGCGATTTCCATTTTTATTCGAGTAAGGTAAAATTCTTTCAGTTCGCCCCTTGTTCTTCCTTTTAAATTTCGAGGATGAAATTTTTATTAGAAGGGAGGGACTGTAAGCCCCGTTCTTTAACGAATCTTTACCAGTATTAAAATGTATTTTAATCCATGAATTTAGGAGATTTTTAGGGATTTATTGGGCCTAGTTTAGTGGGCTTTATGCATATATATAAGAGTTTTAGAAATTAAATGGGGCATATATATAAGTTTGCTTAACTTAAGGTTTTTTAGCAATTAGAAGGTTTTTTTGAAAAAAAAAATATACATCGAAAGGTTTTCCTGAGAGGCGAGAACCGAGGGTTCTCTCTCTCTCTCCCTTTACTCTTTCCCACCCTCCCTTTTCGAACCCACATGCGACTGCACCGACGAACGCCCGCGACCCTCTCGCCCTTCCTCTCTTCTTGATGCGTGGCAACGTACGGCCACGGCAGAGGAGCCAGTGGCCTCACTGGCAAGCCTACAAGGAGGAGGATCGCGGTGGCGACCCCGTTGGAGCCGGACCCCGGCGCGGAGGCGTGATCCCACGGCGGAATTGGGCAGCCATCTCTCTCTTTTTCGCGACGAAATCGTCGCCCTTGGCTAGGAATTCGGAGGGGGGGGCCTTCTTCCCATGCTAGGACCGACGGAAGCTTCTCCGCGACGCGAGGAATGCGGAGACATCAACCCGAGTCAAACCGCGGAATGTAGTGATGGCCGGGAAAAGGCGAGCCGCGACGTGACCCTCGGCTTGCATGCGGTCAGAACGGAGTTTTCATCACATTTGAGGTAGGGGGGTCGATGCCCTAGCTCGTTAGATCATTCATAATGCCATGCCCATTGTCTTTATGTTTTAAACGGCATGCCCATCGTCTTTATGTTTTTGAAACATGCCCATCGTCTTTATGTTTTTGAAGCATGCCCATCGTCTTTATGTTTTTGGAGAATGCCCATTGTTTCTGAGTTCATAGATGATGAATTGTCATATTATGATGGTGGAATGGCTGGGAACAGGTTAAAAGTTATGATTCCTGTCGATTTGGGTCGACCGGGAGGGGATCCGGTTACGATTCCCGTGGATTCGGTTCTCCGGTAAGGACCATGTTTAGATTATTTCAGAGTTTGTAACGGTCCGCTCATAAACCGTTTACTAACCCGAGCGGCTGACAATTTGACCTCGTAAATATTTTAAATATGTATGGCGGTGGAAGCCTCGCGGCCAAACCGTTTAGCAGCACGCATCGGTTCGTTATTCGACCGATTAAGACTATAGCGGCCATAGTTCGACCACTTGTTCTGCAATTAATGCTTGTTCGTTTAATTATGCATTCAATATTACATATTCGCCATGTTTAAAGTATTTTACAAATGGTGGCATATTTTATATTCCAATAGAGTTACTTTCTCTTTCCTTGTGATGGAACCACTAGTCGTAGCCCGACGACCTCTAGTGTCGATCCCACCTGGGAGAGGTGGCGGGGTAGTCCCGTTTTATGGTTTTTAAGCTAGTTTCCGTGGGCCCCCGCTTAACAGTAGCATCCTACTAGGGGGAAACTAGATAGAGGCCTGGCTTTAGGCATGAGCCGGTGTGTGCACACGTGGTCAGAGACTTGGACTGACACTGACGAGTGTTACTCTGACTAGTTACTTATTTCTGGTACTGTTACGCATCTCGCTCGTCGCGATCGAGACTTGTGTAGATGCTTGAGACGCAGTGTAAGTCGTCAGTGGACGCATCTGGTTTCACTTTCTGGTGGTCTTTCTCTCTCCTGTCACTTGGAATTGTTGCGGTTTATTCTATTGGTAGATTTAGCTCCTAACACTTATATTTAAATTAAATTGGCATGAAGATAGTTATTATTAAACTGATCAGATAGTGTTACAGCTTTACTAAACTATTGTTTATTATGCCAATGCATGCTTTACTGCTTTCCTTTAGTTAGTTGTGAGGTAGGGATCCGTGTGAACCCTACTGAGTCTCTGTTGTGAGACTCACCCCTTCCTTTTCAGGTGAGGCGGAGCAACAGGCAGCAGGATTCCCTCGTGCTTTTGGCAAAAAGTCTTAGAGCCAGCAGTGGTCTGTCAGTGGTCTGTTAGTGCTCAATACGTCTTCTTTCTTCTTTTGGCCGGGGTATGCCCTGTGTAGTTGTTTATTTTGACCATTGTATAGTGTAGGACTTGTGATGTATGGATTTGGACTACTTGTATAAATATACCACTCTGATATATATAAATTGCTTCCATTTAAAGTTATTGCTTTAAAATGTGCGTGTGATTGCAATTCGTTATGCATTCCCTCGATAAAACCCTCCAACCCTTACGGGGCCTCATCAGCCTCTTGGGTGGCTTCCCCGAGTTCTTGATATCGGTTTACCAATATCTGATTTCCGGGTCGTTACAGATAGCCTTAAGGGATGAAAGAAAGAGGAGATGCCCCTCCGACCTTTTATAGGCCGAAGGGGGAGCTGATTGCCTTAAATGACTCTCCCCTTACAAGCACGGTAAAGGAGCCTTCCCTAAGACGGTTACCTCATTTCCCAACATCCCCCCCCAGCGGGACGCGAGAAGCGGCAAGTCATTTACGGCGGCATGGAAAAGTGGAAAGGTGCCAGTGACATGTCAGTTATCTGACAGATTGGCACGCGCAATATCTGCAGTGAAAATCGACGCCTTCCCCAACGACTACGGATACGGTAGTCAAATCACACCAAAAGCGATAAGAAATAATCAATTCAGCACTTAATATTGTCGCTACTGTACTTTCCAAAAAACAAAAAGGTCTTACACGGCTACAAAAGAAAAAGAAAGAAAGAGCTTGTACATCAGGCCTCGGGCCCATATCCAGGCTCGGTAGACAAGGCCCCCTCAGCACCAGACGATCTGCCCCCAGTATTCTCGGCGACAGCCGACCCAGGCACTGACCCCACTTGTGTGGCGATCGCTCAGATGAGACCGAGGACTCCTGTCACACCCCGAGCGCGGAAGATACCCAGAGACACGTGACGAGTTTATATCGATCATGTCAATCAGAGTATTAGTGCATTCGACACCAAATCAGAGATACGCAAAAATAAAGATAACCTAATCCATTTCTTCCTTTAATAAGAATATGTCTATTACAAACCCTTGCAAATACTAGACTCAATAATAGAAAAGTACAACTCTGACTCAAGAAAAATATAGAAAAAAACAGGACTGATTGACGCTTGAATAGCTCTAACTCTTTCACTCTTGACCTTCCCCTTCTGTTTGGGTCTCGTCATCGGACTTGCCTGAAAAGTAGGGAAAACACTGAGTGAGCGAACGCTCAGTAGGAAATTATATCTCAAGAGCTAGCAATGGGTTTAAGTAATTACATTTTTATGAATGCACTATAGCTATGCATGCTCGCATAACACGACAAGATAGAGAGTATATTGACAAGATAACAAGGTGAACTATTCTTGAACTTTCAAGAACTTTATATCAAATAAATGTCAAGATGTTCAAACAAGTATATTCATCATGTCATGTCGAGAATTTGGCTATCACGTTTCAAGCAAGCAAGTATATAAATTACCCTTTTTCGGGTCACGCAAGTCATGTCATGTCAAGTCAAGTACAAGATTTGTGGAATGTCCAATCAAGCTAGTCATGCACTTCGGTACAATGCCATACCGTGATCATTACAACTCCCATGGGCACTAGTACTTTTGGGTGCTCCTCCCAGGACCAGATCGGGCCCCATATGCGCAGGCATTGATCATGTATTTTGACATCCACTTTGTGTATAGCCAATATGGAGTTTCAAGGATAAAGAACTTGTATGAACTTAGAGGTAGATAGCATTTCAAGGATTTGAACATGACAATAATGACGATAATAACGGTGTAATCACGAGTATCGATAAAACTAGGTGGAATTGGTTCCCTAACTTGGGTACCATGACAAGTAAGTGCCCACAAGTAGATGGTCACTCTTTTAATATAGAATTGAGGTCCACAAGAACATCATAATAATGTTTGATATAGAATTGGGGTCCACAAGAACATCACAATAATGGCATGCTTTCCCCGTTCATTAAGATAATTCTCATATCATACACATAGCATAACATGAGGGCCGGTATACCATGTTTCTATAGAGTGACATGGCAAAGTAGTGTGATAGGTTTTCATGGTACAACCCGCTCAATCGGCCTTGAGGGAATCCAAGGCTCGAGGAGTCTTATGGAGGTCTCTATGACTAACTTGCTAGTCCAAAGGAACGGAATGTCCAATGGAGAGCTTGTATGTCACTGAGAATTGAGGGGTAATGCGATAAACCATCGTGAAACATGGGACTATATTCACGGAATGGAAATATAGTGCCAGATAATATAATTATATATATATATATATCAAAACCCTCGGTTAACAGAAAACAATTCAAAATAGTAACACAGGAAAATAGCGACTTAATCTAAGTCATTACTTATCAAATTAACGCCTTCTATAGGGGCGTTTATTTATGATTTGACGACTTTTACAGCGGTCGTCCATTATATATTTCTATTTTGCAAAATCTCTAAATTCTGGAATTTTAGTAGAAAGCGCCTTTAACAGGGGCGTTACTTTCAAATTCGCGCCCTGGTTCAGGGCGTTAGTTCTGTAAGACACGACCTTCATCAGGTCGTTAATTCAAGATGTTCCAGGAGTAATAGGAACAGGGGTAATTTCAAGGATAATAAAATTTCAGAAAGAGGAATCACACTGTCAGGAAGAGAAAAATAGCAGGATTCAACAACTATGATCATGCATTAAATTAGAATCATGTTTTGATAGACATAAAAGTTTTAAACGTGGGTAATTTAATAACTAGATGAAATTGACGACTTAATGCAGGACGTCAAAACTGGAATTAGCGACCTGGGCATGGTCGTTTCTTTTAAATTAGCGCCCTTGATAGGGTCGCTTCTTTTAAAATCCACAGAAAACCCTTTTAAAAACTATAATAAAACTATATTCATGCATGTCATGATGGTATTATTATGGAATTAAACTAGTTTGGGCTACGTTCTTGAGAAAACCTACCTGATGAATGTTCTGGTGAAGGAACGTGAAGAAGAATGATACTCTGTTCTAAACAGAGTTCTTCCGAAGCTTATGGAAACAGCTTCCTTCTTGGAGGAAGAGATCGTCTTGATGAAGAACCTCCCGTCCTTCAATTAGGCAGAAGAGTTTCTACTTACGGCAGACTTCCTGCAGCAAAGACGATGAAGAACATCAATATTCTTCATGATTATGACCGAAGGCAAGGGAAGAAGAACAATACCTGTTCTTCACGCACGGCAGCAGCAGAGCTTTCCTTCGACCAAATAGCTTATTAGGGCTCGACAGGAAGGGTTATTTATAGGGTTTACAGAACCCAATAGGGTTGGAGTTTGATTAGAACATGTCTTTCCTTGATAGAGTCCTTTCCATGTTCGATTGAACACGTATTAATCCAAAAACTTACCCTGGATAATGTCCGGGTTCGAATGGGTCACAGACGGAATTAACGCCTTACGTTAAGGCGTTATTTTTAAATTGACGCCTTGCGTTGCCGTCGTTTCTTATCAAAGCAGCGCCCTTGAGGCGGGCGTCTCTTGCTCTTTCCTTATTTTTATTTTTAGCCGTTAAGATTTGACGCCCAAGAGTGTAGGCGTCCACTTAAATATTAACGCCTTAGATGGAGGCGTTTCTTGTTGTATTAGCGCCTTTCCACGAGGCGTTATTTTCATTTTGGTTTATTATTTACTCATTTAGGCTTTTTATCATTTATTTACTAAATCCTTTAATCTAATTTGCTCAATTTAGATTTATTTCTTCTATTTTACCAGGGTTGCTACACCCTCCCCCACTTAAAAGAATTTGGTCCCCAAATTCAATCGCAAATATATATGTGTGGAGAGTGTAGAGTACATACCTCTTAAAATAATTCTGGAAATCGTTTCCTCATGGATTCCTCAGTCTCCCAGGTGGCTTCGTGTTCAGAACATTTACTCCATTGCACCTTTAGCATGGGGATAATTTTATTCCTTAATATTCGTACCTCGCGATCAAGGATCTTCATGGGCTTTTGTTCATAAGTGAGATCCCTTTGAATCACCAGGTCTCCATGATCGATGATATGTGACGGATCATGCACATATTTCTTCAACATTGATATGTGGAATACATTATGAACTTCGGACAATTGAGGGGGTAAAGCGACGCGATAAGCAACCTCGCCAACCCTTTCTAGTATTTCAAAAGGTCCGATAAATCTTGGTGTAAGCTTGCCTTTAACACCAAATCTCCTTATTCCACGTCCAGGTGATATTTTGAGAAAGACGTGATCTCCGACTTGGAATTCAAGATCTCTCCTTCTTGTGTCGGCATAAGCCTTTTGTCTAGACTGCGCTACTTGCAGTCTGTCTCTAATCAACTGTATCTTCTTGGTGGTATCCCTTACCATGTCTGGACCTAATAGTTGTTTCTCTCCCACCTCGTCCCAGCATAAGGGTGATCTACAACTCCTTCCGTATAACGCTTCGAAAGGTGCCATTTGTATACTTGCCTGGTAGCTGTTGTTGTATGCAAATTCAACCAACGGCAAGTGATCATGCCAGCTTCCACCAAAATCAATGATGCAAGCTCTGAGCATATCTTCAACCACCTGATTAGTTCTCTCGGTCTGACCATCCGTTTGAGGATGAAAAGCTGTACTAAAGTTAAGTCTCATTCCCAATGAATGTTGTAGTCCTTTCCAAAAATACGAAGTAAAACGGGGATCTCTGTCAGACACAATCGAGACAGGAACACCATGTAATCTGACTATCTCCTTGATGTATAATGCAGCCAAAACATCAACTGACCATCGGCTCTTAATTGGCAAGAAATGCGCCGATTTAGTCAATCGGTCAATAATAACCCATATTCCATCGTGTCCTCCCTTTGATTTAGGTAGGCCCATGATGAAGTCCAGACCAATATCTTCCCACTTCCATTGAGGGATATCTAGAGGATGTAGCTTACCAGCAGGCTTTTGGTGTTCTGCCTTGACTTGTTGGCAGGTGAGACAGCGAGACACGTAGTCCGCTATTTCTCTTTTCATGTTGGGCCACCAAAAATTCCTTTTCACATCTTGGTACATTTTGGTAGATCCTGGATGAATGGTGTACCTTGATCTATGAGCTTCATCTAAGATCTTCTTCTTTAATTCTGGACAATCCGGTATGCAAGTTCTATTTTTGAATATCAATCTTCCATCAGAAGTTAGTTGAAAATCAGATTGTCCTTCCAGTTTGCTCTTGATTTCTACTAATATCGGGTCATCATTCTGAAGTCCTTGTATTTCAGATAATAAATCTGGCTGTATGCTTACATGAGACAATGTGACAGATCTGAAATCCGCGTCCATGCTTATATTAAGTTCAGAGAATTGCTCTAGCAACTTCCACTCTTGAATCATACAATTGGCTAGTAGTGCTCTCGGCTTTCGACTGAGGGCATCGGCTACAGGATTAGCCTTTCCATGATGATATTGTATAGTGAAGTCGAAGTCCTTAAGATATTCTAGCCAACGCCTTTGCCTCATATTCAATTCCTTTTGAGAGAAGAGACACTTAAGACTTTTATGGTCAGAGTATACAATAAACTGCACTCCGTACAGATAATGTCTCCATATTTTCAGTGCAAATACTACCGCAGCCAATTCTAAATCATGAACTGGGTAGTTCTCCTCGTGCTTTTTCAATTGGCGAGAAGAGTAGGCTATATCCTTTCCTTGCTGCATTAGGACACATCCGAGGCCAATACCAGATGCATCGGTGTATACCTCGAACTTTTCTCCTTCAATTGGTAGAGCTAAGACTGGGGCAGTAGTCAAGTGATCCTTGAGAGCTTGGAAGCTTCGTTCACAATCCTCGCTCCATTCGTGACGGATCTCTTTGCGAGTTAACCTAGTGAGGGGTACGGCGATCTTGGAGAAATCCTTGATGAATCGCCGATAGTAGCCCGCAAGACCCAACAAACTACGGATCTCGCTAGCATTGGTCGGTCTTTCCCAATTTCTTACAGCTTCAACCTTTGATGGATCTACAGATAAGCCATCCTTCGATATAACATGCCCTAGAAAAGTTACTTCTTCTAGCCAGAACTCACATTTGCTGAGCTTTGCATATAGTTGGTTTGTCCTTAATATCTGTAATGAAATCTTTAAATGCTCCTCATGCTCTTCCTTGGTCTTGGAGTAAATTAATATATCATCAATGAAAACCACCACGAATTGATCGAGATAAGGCCTGAATATACTGTTCATTAACTACATAAATGCAGCAGGGGCATTTGTTAGTCCAAACGGCATAACAACAAACTCATAATGGCCATACCTACTTCTGAATGCGGTCTTATGAATGTCATCATCCTTGATCCTTAGTTGGTGATATCCTGACCTGAGATCAATCTTTGAAAAATATTTGGATCCAGATATTTGATCAAATAACTCATCGATTGTCGGCAGTGGATACTTGTTCTTGATAGTGAGATGATTCAACTGTCGATAGTCGATGCATAGCCTCATGGATCCATCCTTCTTCTTTACAAATAGCACAGGTGCTCCCCACAGGGATGTGCTTGGTCTGATAAATCCTTTCTTGAGAAGCTCCATCAATTGCTCCTTCAACTCCTTGAGTTCAGCAGGGGACATTCTATAAGGTGCCTTAGAAACTGGACCAGCTCCAGGGACTAAATCGATGGTGAAGGCCACTTCTCTTTGTGGGGGTAATCCAGGCAAATCTTCCGGAAACACATCCGGAAATTCTTGCACAACATGGATGTCTTCTAGTTTAGTTTCCTTAAGCTCCTTAATCGTGACAAACGCAAGGAAAGATACATAGCCTTTCCTAACTAGCTTGCTAGCTCGGAGAGCCGAAATGAGAGGTGACTTGCTCCGATTCTTAGGGCTAGAATAGACTAGTTCTAGAAAGTCCTTGAAAGTAACTTTGCTATTACGGCAATCCACAGTTGCCTGATACCTAGATAACCAGTTTGCCCCCAATATGACATCATATTCCTTTAGGTCTAAACATATGAGGTTGATAGGAAGATTTCTTCCTTTTACCAAGACTTCACAGTTTTGATAATGGTGAGTAATATCGGTTTCGTTTCCGAGAGGAGTAGATAAAAATATTTTCATCCATTCCGGTTCCATAGGTAGTGGGTTAGCAAACTTCTTGGAAATAAAAGAATGTTATGCACCCGTATCAAATAAGACATGTGCAGACTTGGAACAAACTTTCAGTGTACCTTCTACGAGTCCGCCTTCATCTTGTTCAGTCTCCTTAATTGCTTGGAGACGAGCATTCTTTGTTACCGGGCGCTTTCCGTCACCGGCTTGATCATTGAGTAGGGGACAGTCAGGAATCCGATGATCACGGCTCCCACACCGGAGACATGCTCCAAGTTTCCTCCAGCATTCTTCAGCTTTATGACCAGCCTTGTCACAATGCTTGCATACTATATTTGAAGGTGTAGTTGTGATGGAAAAATGCTTGGTCTTTTTGAACTTTTGCTCCTGGGAGGGAGTACCTCCATTACTTGGCCTCTTCTTGAAATTGGGTTTGAAGGTGCCGGAGCTAGTAACATTCTCCTTCTTATCTGTCCCACGGATCCTATCAGATAGTTCCGTGGCATCTTCTAGTAATTGGGCTCGTCGAACCATCTCTGAATAGACTTGTATGTCCATCGGTGCCAGTTGTGTGATATATTGGGGCCTGAGCCCATTAAGGAATCTTCGAGCTTTCATCTTCTCAATACTAACTAAGTGTTTAGCGTACCGAGATAGCCTTGAGAACTGCGCTTCATATTCGGCCACTGACAAAGATCGTTGCTTAAGTGCGGCGAATTCAGCGGCTTTCTTCTCTTGAACCCGATCTGAGAAATATTTATTGTTGAAATGTTCAACAAACTCCT
This sequence comes from Amorphophallus konjac, assembly GCA_022559845.1. Lineage (NCBI taxonomy): Eukaryota > Viridiplantae > Streptophyta > Magnoliopsida > Alismatales > Araceae > Amorphophallus > Amorphophallus konjac. The sequence continues at coordinate 144,392,940 of CM040122.1, forward strand.
CCCAAGTAACTTGTCCTTGATCTAATGTGGCTTCTACTGACTCCCACCAGCATCGGGCGTCTCTTTCTAATTGAAAAGTTGCTAGCATGACCTTCTCTTGATCCGTGCATTGCATAACCCGAAAGATCCGTTCAGTTTCCCGGATCCAGTGTTCGGCATCGTCCAGATCAGTAGATCCTACGAACTTTGGAGGATTCATGTTCTTAAAGCCTTGGTGGAGATTCCGGCTCCACGTAGTGCACCTCCTTGTGCCACTTGTTGAAGTGCCTGGGTCATGCCTTGAAGAGTGCGTTGCATGTTGCGCCATTGAGCACGTTCGGCAGCCATTGTCCTACAATTACAATAGCTATTAGTATGTGATTGCGTTTAAAGGCTTTTAATTCTATTTGACTTTAACCCTTGGTTCTACCCAAATCTCACTGGTTAGAGGTTCAGACTTATCCTTGGACTTGGGTTTCCAAGGAATTGAATACCCTAGGCTCTGATACCACAAAAACTGTCACGCCCCGAGCGCGGAAGATACCAGGAGACGCGTGACGAGTTTATATCGATCATGTCAATCAGAGTATTAGTGCATTCGACACCAAATCAAAGATACGCAAAAATAAAGATAACCCAATCCATTTCTTCTTTTAATAAGAATATGTCTATTACAAACCCTTGCAAATACTAGACTCAATAAAAGAAAAGTACAACTCTGACTCAAGAAAAATATAGAAAAAAATAGGACTGATTGACGCTTGAATAGCTCTAACTCTTTCACTCTTGACCTTCCCCTTCTGTTTGGGTCTCATCATCGGACTTACCTGAAAAGTAGGGAAAATACTGAGTGAGCGAACGCTCAGTAGGAAATTATATCTCAAGAGCTAGCAAGGGGTTTAAGTAATTACATTTTTATGAATGCACTATAGCTATGCATGCTCGCATAACACGACAAGATAGAGAGTATATTGACAAGATAACAAGGTGAACTATTCTTGAACTTTCAAGAACTTTATATCAAATAAATGTCAAGATGTTCAAGAAAGTATATTCATCATGTCATGTCGAGAATTTGGCTATCACGTTTCAAGCAAGCAAGTATATAAATTACCCTTTTTCGGGTCACGCAAGTCATGTCATGTCAAGTCAAGTACAAGATTTGTGGAATGTCCAATCAAGCTAGTCATGCACTTCGGTACAATGCCATACCGTGATCATTACAACTCCCATGGGCACTATTACTTTTGGGTGCTCCTCCCAAGACCAGATCGGGCGCCATATGCGCATGCATTGATCATGTATTTTGACATCCACTTGGTGTATAGCCAATATGGATCTTCAAGGATAAAGAAGTTGTATGAACTTAGAGGTAGATAGCATTTCAAGGATTTGAACATGACAATAATGACGATAATAACGGTGTAATCACGAGTATCGATAAAACTAGGTGGAATTGGTTCCCTAACTTGGGTACCATGACAAGTAAGTGCCCACAAGTAGATGGTCACTCTTTTAATATAGAATTGAGGTCCACAAGAACATCATAATAATGTTTGATATAGAATTGGGGTCCACAAGAACATCACAATAATGGCATGCTTTCCCCGTTCATTAAGATAATTCTCATATCATACACATAGCATAACATGAGGGCCGGTATACCATGTTTCTATAGAGTGACATGGCAAAGTAGTGTGATAGGTTTTCATGGTACAACCCGCTCAATCGGCCTTGAGGGAATCCAAGGCTCGAGGAGTCTTATGGAGGTCTCTATGACTAACTTGCTAGTCCAAAGGAACGGAATGTCCAATGGAGAGCTTGTATGTCACTGAGAATTGAGGGGTAATGCGATAAACCATCGTGAAACATGGGACTATATTCACGGAATGGAAATATAGTGCCAGATAATATATATATATATATATATATATATATATATCAAAACCCTCGGTTAACAGAAAACAATTCAAAATAGTAACACAGGAAAATAGTGACTTAATCTAAGTCATTACTTATCAAATTAACGCCTTCTATAGGGGCGTTTATTTATGATTTGACGACTTTTACAGCGGTCGTCCATTATATATTTCTATTTTGTAAAATCTCTAAATTCTGGAATTTTAGTAGAAAGCGCCTTTAACAGGGGCGTTACTTTCAAATTCGCGCCCTGGTTCAGGGCGTTAGTTCTGTAAGACACGACCTTCATCAGGTCGTTAATTCAAGATGTTCCAGGATTAATAGGAACAGGGGTAATTTCAAGGATAATAAAATTTTAGAAAGAGGAATCACACTGTCAGGAAGAGAAAAATAGCAGGATTCAACAACTATGATCATGCATTAAATTAGAATCATGTTTTGATAGACATAAAAGTTTTAAACGTGAGTAATTTAATAACTAGATGAAATTGACGACTTAATGCAGGACGTCAAAACTGGAATTAGCGACCTGGGCATAGTCGTTTCTTTTAAATTAGCGCCCTTGATAGGGTCACTTCTTTTAAAATCCACAGAAAACCCTTTTAAAAACTATAATAAAACTATATTCATGCATGTCATGATGGTATTATTATGGAATTAAACTAGTTTGGGCTACGTTCTTGAGAAAACCTACCTGATGAATGTTCTGGTGAAGGAACGTGAAGAAGAATGATACTCTGTTCTAAACAGAGTTCTTCCGAAGCTTATGAAAATAGCTTCCTTCTTGGAGGAAGAGATCGTCTTGATGAAGAACCTCCCGTCCTTCAATTAGGCAGAAGAGTTTCTACTTACGGCAGACTTCTTGTAGCAAAGACGATGAAGAACATCAATATTCTTCATGATTATGACCGAAGGCAAGGGAAGAAGAACAATACCTATTCTTCATGCACGGTAGCAGCAGAGCTTTCTTTCGACCAAATAGCTTATTAGGGCTCGACAAGAAGGGTTATTTATAGGGTTTACAGAACCCAATAGGGTTGGAGTTTGATTAGAACATGTCTTTCCTTGATAGAGTCCTTTCCATGTTCGATTGAACACGTATTAATCCAAAAACTTACCCTGGATAATGTCCGGGTTCGAATGGGTCACAGACGGAATTAACGCCTTACGTTAAGGCATTATTTTTAAATTGACGCCTTGCGTTGCCGTCGTTTCTTATCAAAGCAGCGCCCTTGAGGCGGGCGTCTCTTGCTCTTTCCTTATTTTTATTTTTAGCCGTTAAGATTTGACGCCCAGGAGTGTAGGCGTCCACTTAAATATTAACGCCTTAGATGGAAGCGTTTCTTGTTGTATTAGCGCCTTTCCACGAGGTGTTATTTTCATTTTTGTTTATTATTTACTCATTTAGGCTTTTTATCATTTATTTACTAAATCCTTTAATCTAATTTGCTCAATTTAGATTTATTTCTTCTATTTTACCAGGGTTGCTACAACTCCCGACTCCCCTATTCGCTCGATGTATAATGGGAAGAGTCGGTGGAACCCTAGTCCAAGTCATAGTGTTTCCCGGAAGGAAAAACAAGCCTAGTCGCTTGGGCCTCGGCCTCTATGATGGCCCGATTGAAGCCTTGGGAGAGCCCTTCCGAAGGGCCCGACGGTAGCCTGACTCATAATAGGGGAAGGTAGTCTGCTGAAGAGCCGCGTGGTAAGCCTCTGAGCATTTATGTTGCTCGAGCGCTTCCACCCCGGCCAGCTTCGCCTTCCTCTCAAGCTCGACTATCCTCTGTTCTGACTCGGACAGCTTCCTCTCGGCCTTAGTCCACACATCCTTGGCCCCCCGGACGCGGCCCTCGAGCACCTCCCGCTCAGCCTTCCATTGCTCGTCGCGCTCGATTTGAATCCTGCGCTCTGCCTCCAGGAGCTCATTCTTCCAATCGACCATACGACGGGCCTGGGCCAGCTACTCCACCAACGACCGAGCCTCCGCCTGGCTCGACTACACCTATGCCCGGAGCGGGGCCACCTCCCATCGATGGTCCCCTAGATCGAGGGTCAAACGCTCGACCTTTCGATCAAGCGAACCACGGGCCCATGAAAGAGTCTCCCGCTTTGACTCCGCCCGAGCGTACACCCCCACTGCCTCAGCTCCTAGCTGGGCCAAGATCAGGCCACCTTCCATAAGTTGCTCGAAAAGCGTAGAAGGGGGACCCTTCCGGAGTTTCTCTCATACGGCTCCTAAAGCTATGGAATGGCACCTCCGTTTCAGAGAGGCCCGGACGCTAAAGGCACTGGTCGAGGGAGGGGAAATCCTCTCCAGAGCTGCTGAGATTGGGGCACCTCCCCCGAGCGATCCCGCCTCGGGGGCCCCACCGGTTAGCTCGAGTTGGGCAGCCTCGCCACGTACCTTCCCGGCCTCGGTCGGCTGTGATTGAGTAGCTTCATCTTGCGACCTTCCAGCCTCAACCAGATCGGACTAGACCCCTCCAACTGGCGCCCCCTATATTTCGCTCGGTGCCCCGACGCCCGCCATGGCCCCTCCGTCATCCGCTCCCTCTTGCTCCATGGAGAGAGAAGGCAACAGAGGAGCCTCATCGGCCGGGCAAGCAACCTCTGCCTTCCTCGCCCGTTTCTTCTCGACAGACAGCGCTTGTAATGAAGACCTCAGCAACTTTGCCACGGGATCCTTGTACTAAACCCCCCGGTGTTTTGAAGCGTCATCCTGGGTGACCTGCTTGCCCTTGTCTCGGGCACGGGAGGAACCCTCCGAAGCTTGAAGATCACTCGGGGCCGGTGTGTCATCCACGTCGATAATCTCCAGCTCGGCTGGCGGTGCCTCATCCTTAGCCGCTCGCCTCAGGTCTGAACGAAGGAGAGCAAATTGTGAGAAGGAAGGCACTCACCTGATAAGAAGAGAACAAGCCCCTGATACCCTTACCTGTCGACAATAGTGCTCGAGAAAGGTACTCCTCGATGTTGGATGTGGTCACCAACTCAGCAATCGCCCGTCGATTCTGCTGAAGGATAGCAGCATCCCTCTCCACCTCCGGGGAGACCTCTGTTTGCTTCGAAGGGATGTTTGGGTGATAGTTGGGCAACGTCAGAAAATTCCAAACTACACCGACCGCGAACGCGCCCACCCAGAAATATTGGGTCTTCCTCCCCTTATGAGAAGAGTCCTTCATGGAAAGGGACACGCAACTCCTCTTTCGCTTCGCCTGGATGAAGAAGAAGCCCTTCCCAGCATAAAGGTTCTCCTTCAACTCAAAAAAATAATGGAAGAGGCCCAGCGAGGTATTCACCCCACACTGGCCACAAAGGAAAATGAAGGAGAAGATGTGGGAATAAGAATTGGAGGCCAGCTGAACAAGAGCCAGCCGGTAGAACCTAAGCAACTCGGCGACAAAGGAATGGAGGGGCAGGTGAAAGCCACACTTCCAGGCCAAGAGGAAGGAACAAAAGAGGCCGGAATGAGTGGCTAGACTAGACTCATGTGGCTCAAGCGAGAGGAATTGGAATCGCCAAGGCAACCCATACTGGTTCTCCAGTCGCTTCACGTCAGCCTCCCCTAGCTCGCTACGGAGAGGCTCCGACAGTACCAAGAAAGGCCTTGGGGCCTGTCCTTCCCCCCGCCCCTCAGCCTCAGGATTTTGGTCCGCCATGGAACAGACGTTTTTTCCCATCAGGTTATTCCCCCAACCAACCTCAGATCAATAGAATCAGGCTGGTTGAATCAAAAATAAATGTAGATTGTCCCAAGTTGATAAAGCCTGTTGCTAACTTACCCAATTGGCGGGCGATAAAAGTAGTCAATTTCCAGAGAAAATAAAGTATTCTTAATACCAACACATGAATACATCTTCACTAAATTAAAAGCCTATATACTATGCAAAAAAACCAAAACTTAGCACAAACTTGCCCCCTCAACCACCTCCCTCTCCAATACATATTCATGGTGCATCAAATAGCATATTAAACAAATGAAATAAAGGACAAATGTCATACCTCCTGGGTGCAATTTACCACACCTACATAACCAAGTCTAAGAGGAATGACATTCCCCAGTAGAAAATTGCAAGCATCAGTACCTCTATCCATAATATCCAACTGAAAGAGGACAAGATAACTTGTTAATGGTAGCACTCAACAGATATAAACATGATAAAATAACAAAATAAAAATTATCTGTGAATGGGACCTTTGTGATAACATCAATTGTTCGAGAACCTGTCCATGGATAGCATGAGAAAGTGTTAGACCACTCAAACACAAAGTTTTCCCTTAGTCAAAGCAAACTCATTCTTAGACTAGATTTGATACAAAAAGCCCAAGATTTTACCATTTGGATCAGCGATCCTTGCCATCTACAAAGCATCTAAATTTGCCAAATCTGATTTTGCTGGCGTAATAACTAAAATTATACATATTTCATGTTTGATCATTGTTCTGATTCGTGCCTCAATATCACTTGGCTGGTCACCAACTGGCACTTTTGTTATTCCAGGCAGATCCACCAATGTAATATTAAGTACATTTGGTGAGAAAATCTTTAAGCGGATTTTTTCATCAGAGACTCCCTTGTTTCCTCCTGCTTCCCTATATGTTTCAACCTGACAATCAAATAAAAGTAAGCTTGAAGCAGCATAAAGAGAGAGTCTCATTAATGATAATGGTAATAAATCCATGGGGAGTGTGTGTCCCTACCTGTTCAGGACACCCAAGTACACAGGCCGGAAGAACTAACTACAATATGCTATGCCATGCCTAAAATGCAAGAATCCTCAAGGTTGATATGCAAATGGCTTTTCTTGAGGTCTAGATTGCTTACTAAAGGAAAATTGTTTCAAAGCAATCAAAAGAAATAAAGTTCTGAGCAAAAACCAAAAAAAAGGAAAAGCAAACTAGTCTAACCAAACTAACCAAGTAATACATGCCTGGGAGAATGACTAAGGTCAAAAGGAACACTGTTTAGATACAACTTCTAATTTACCAAAAATCCGTTGCCTGGTAAAACTATAAAAAAAGGAGAAAATGAAGCATTCAATTACAAGTCAGAAGTCTACATATGCTCAGCGAATTCCCCAAAATGATGATTGTTAATGGGTCATTGGTTAAGCCCTTATTGGGCCTTAGAAAAAAGAGGCAATGAAGCATTCAATTTCAACTCAGAAGTCTAACATATGCTCAATGCAGTCTAGGAGGTATGATGCCAAAAACTAAAGAATGACAAAGGAATAAATAGACTCATGAACCATTGCTGAAGGAATCAATAAGAGCAACCAAGAAAATGTCATCAGGGAACCATTGCTGAAGGAATCAATAAGAGCAACCAAGAAAATGTCATCAGCAAATAAACATAATAAACACTATCAATCTCCAATAGAGAGCATCAAAAGGAGGACCAAGCATCCCACAAAGAGGAGAGGATGCCAAACACCAGAACCATAATGATTAGGCAATGATGAGATCATCATCTATTCAAAGATAGAAAACTTTGCAGATAAAGAAAATCTATAAGAAACGACAACAACAAAGAAAACCAATGAAACACTTAAATAAGCACCAACAGAGAGCACTGAATGGAGACCAATCAGGTATCAACAACCTATAGAGGAAGAATAACAACTATCGAAAGCAGAACAACAAAGACAGCCACACTGAAATTGCTTCTAGTCAAAATAAAACATGATGTCCAGTCCCAACACAAAGGCACATGTCACAACTTTTACATTAACATGAAAAATTAGGCACTGACAGCAACATGCATACAGATAGACAGAGCACGAACAAACCAACACAAAAAATTCCACAAAGTCACATACAAAAGAATAAAATAACAATCATACTTTGGATTGGATTGTAGAGAATAATCCATACATAAGCCTAATGTCAATCATCCGATACTTTTTGAAAAAAAATTGACTTTTTCATCTCAACTCTTTCCTTAATATCCAAATAGGAAATCAAACCCTTCAAAAGAACTTCTACACTAGGCTATCTCTCTAGGAAAGAAATTCTCCAACACTCCTAGTGACATTACCAAGCATGATGGAGATGATACAAAATACTGATGAGTAATATGACCTTATTATCAACCATAACAAGGTTTCAGCTAAGCCTTAGACAACGTTGAGCCTTCTAAATAAGGAATCAGTGTGCGGGCGTTCCTTCTACAGCACTGGTTGGCGGCGGCCTGTTGTGGTAGGAGATCTCAGCGGCTACAGAGATGAGTAGGGCTAGAGAGGTCAGCGCCATAGGTAGACGCAGGCAACTTTGTGCGTAGGAAGACCATCATGGCAATGAGTGTGAGAACTATAAGCTGAAATGGGAAAGAAAAGAGGTGGCTTGGGTTAAATAGAGCTTGATATGTTTTGGAACTGAAGGTGCTATCTTTGCAATATGTTCGAAGATATATACACTCACCTGGACAATTTTGAAGATGTAGATGAAAGAGTTCTTCTTCATGAGCAACCTCTCCCTTGTGATGTCAGCTTTCAGCAATTCCATCTTGCCAATTCCAAACTTGGACTTGGTTAGAGTAGCAGGATGGTTCCTGCTCCTATCGAATGGAGTGCTCAACAATCAGAGGTCCCGGGTCAGGAAGCAATCAGAGGTCCGATCGATCGCCATGGAACTGATCTGTGACAAGGATTTAGGTGTGGGCTATGGGGGCAAGGGAAAGGAAGGTGGGGAGTGTGTGTCTAAACTGCTCACCGCTCCATCCGGTTGTCTAGCGTGAGGAAGAACTTCTCGTTGTCCTCCTCAACATTCTTGACCAGCTTCTCCAGTAGGTTCTGCCTCTCCTGGAAGCCCAGGCTCTAGATGTCCACCTCTTGGATCTCGCTAGTGACGCCGGTGAGGATCCCCTTCCTTAGCCAATCGTAGGTGGTCAGTTTCTAGAGTACCTGAAAAAGGCCTGGGGGCTCCTGCGGCTGCTGAGGAATAGTGAGGGGGGAGAAGGGGGGCAGGGAGGCGATGAGGTAGAGGGGTAGAGGATAATACACCTTGGAGGCCGTTGTGGATGCACTTTTTATTTAAAATCATTGTTTATTTGTTTATTGGGTTTATTAAGTGTGTGGACGTGCCAGTCATAAAGTGACGGTTTATTGTGCGCTTGATCTGACTAATCAGACGATTGTGTGGTTCATGTCGGGACCAAAACCCGCCGCGCCATAAAGGTCACGGTGTTATTTACATCCCCTCGGAGAGGGGAACACCCTTGATTAATCGCCGGGAATCAGCGCCTCATGGCCAGGAAATTATATCGAGAGAAACTAGCCGATAGCGGTCTCGAATCAATCGGAAAGCCCGATGTCTAGGGAAGCAAGCATTGTTGGATATTGTGTTTTGATGATGACAATATTATGTTTTGATGATTGTTGGATAGTGTGTTTTGATGATTGTTGGATATTATGTTTTGATGATGACAATATTGTGTTTTGTTGATGACAATTCTGTGTTTTGATGTTGACAATCACTATGACTCATATGTTTGATGTCATATGTGTTTATTTTATTCAGTACTTGTTACATGCATTAACTTTGAGCATGGCATAGTTAGCACATTGCTTAAGTATGTACAGTGGTGCATGTCCGAACATCCATGGTTCAATGTGTAGACTTCCTTATATGCATCTGTGCATTCATTTGTCTGGCTGAATAACACTAAGTCTATACATCGCCACATTGTGCATGCATCGTTTAGCAAGTCTATACATCGCACACTTGCATGTTCATCAAGTCTACACATTGCATTGTCTCATGTGAAGTCTGTACAGTACTCGCCATCATGCTACTGCTAAGTCCATACATTGGCCAAGTCTGTACAGAGTCTTTTGCATCGTTCATCAAGTCCATACATCATCCCTGTAGCTTGCTGAGCTCAAGTCTGTTCATTGGCAAAGTCTGTACAACCACCGTCTCATTCAGCGTCTCTGTGCATGCATCGTGTCTCTCTAAGTCTGTACATCCATTTGTCTGCCCTGCACACATAAGTCTATACACTGTCCTGTAGCTTGCACGAAGTCAAGTCTGTACATTGGCCAAGTCTACACATCGCCTCCTTGCTTCAAGTCTGCACATTGGCCAAGTCTGTACATCGCCACTTGTTCATGCATATGAGCAAGTCTATACATTGTCTGGTCATCCACACTTGAAGTCTGTACATCCACAGTCTCAGTTAAGCCTTGAAGTCTGTACATCCAGAGTCTCAGTTAAGCCTTGAAGTCTGTACATCCACAATCTCAGTTAAGCCTTAAAGTATGTACATCCACCGTCTCACTTGAGCTTTAAAGTCTATATATCGCAGCGTCTCATGCAGCGTCTCATGCAAGTCTATACATTGAATCATGACAAAGTCTATACATTGTTCATGCATATACAGTGACTTGATCGCCAAGTCTATACATTGCTTCTTCATGCATTCGCTTCGAGTCTATACATTGCATGCTACTAAGTATGCACATCGTGTCTTCATGAAAGTCGATGAATGCTCACTGTCTTGCTTACATGAATAAAGACTATACATCCGTTTGCTAGCATGTTTGCACGAAGTCTACACATTGTGTGCTCCATGCTCACCAAGTCCATTCATTGTCATTGCTGCATGCATTTCGTCATGTCTGTACAGCCCTTGCTTAGGTGAAGTCTGTACATCATTGCAACTCTTTTGCTTCATGCTCGACAAGCCTGTACAGCCTGTGTCTGCATCAGTTCATAAGTCTATACATTGTCTTCTGCACAAACACTAAGTCTACACATTGTAGCATGCAAGATCAAACAGAGTCTGTACACACTTCAGCACTTAAAGTCTGAACGTTCTTCAACAGAGTCTGTACACACTTCAGCACTTAAAGTCAGAACATCCTTCGTGAGGACTGTACACACTTCAGTGCATATTGTGCATCTCCTTCAGACGAAGTCTATACAATCCTTTCTAAGCCTTCAAGTCTATACACTCGTTTTCAAGCCTTCAAGTCTATACACTCGTTATCACCCTTCAAGTCTATACACTCGTTATCAAGCCTTCAAGTCTATACACTCATTTTCAAGCCTTCAAGTCTATACACTCGTTATCACCCTTCAAGTCTATACACTCGTTATCAAGCCTTCAAGTCTATACACTCGTTTTTAAGCCTTCAAGTCTATACACTCGTTATCACCCTTCAAGTCTATACACTCGTTATCAAGCCTTCAAGTCTATACAACGTCTGCACATTACATACTATAAAGTCTGTACAAGGTGTCGACATTAAACTGATAAGTTTCTCTCTGTCTGACAGTTACTATTCGTGAAGCTTATGAACGGCACGTGATCCGAGGTTGGCATCTGGCACGTGATCCGAGGACAAAGAGGGCACAAGCCCTGCACACGCCCTAATTGCTGCTGCTATAAATATGAAGCTTCCTCCATCTGGAGAAGATGGATAAAAATAGACAAAAAGAGTGATCGAGATAAGAAGGAAAGAGCTGCAGAGAGGCAGAGAGCAGAAGAAGAAGAAAGAAGAAGAGTGAGCCAGAGAGCAGAAGAGAGATCAAGAGATCCAGCTTAAGAAGAAAAAGAGAAAAGAGAGCTTGCAGGAAGAGAGAGACAGAGAGTCGAAGAGGAAGAGAAGAAGAAGATTTCATTCTTCTGGCATTTGGATCAAATCCATGCCAGACTGCTCCTTGGAGAGCTACATCATTGTGGACTACATCTCCAGCTTTCTGATTGCTGTATTTTTCCTTTCTTGTTTTTGTTTACACTTCCATTATGTTTCTTCCGATTCTCTAGTGAGGTATTGATTCAGGAGAAGGGAGACTTGGAGTCTCCGGTTGCTAGTGGCTGGTGTTACTAGCGGTTTCCCTCTGGGTTTCAGAGGAAGAGAGACTTGGGTCTCTGGGTTCCCATTCGGTTTGGAAGAAGGGAGGATTGGTCCTCCGGTTGCAAGCAGTTGGGTGTCGTTTGTGGGTTCCCTCCTGGGTGGAGGAAGAGAGACCTCGGTCTCTGGTTTGCTAGTGACTGTGTGTCACTAGTGGTTCCCTCCGGTTGGGAGGAAGAGGGGAGGCTGTTCCCCTGGTCAAGCTGTTTGGCAGCAATTGTTGCAGACTGAGTCTGCTGTTCTAGCCTTGCTAGTGGAAGCCTCACTCCGGTTTGGAGTGAGGGGTGGACGTAGGTCTGTGGACCGAACCCCCTAAAAAATCCTGGTGTTCACTTGTGGTCTGATTTTCCTTATGTATTCTTTTCATTGCTGCGCTCATTAGATGATTGCTTAGGATCGTGTGAGGGCTAGTCTTGCTTTGATCCTTCTAAGTATTTTCCGCATATTTTTGCAACAGTTTTTAATTTCGCATATCTGAGCTTTAGAGTTTTAATTACGCAATATTTGAAGCAGGATACATTCACCCCCCCTCTGTATCCGGGCCTTGCATCCTATTAAGCATTCGAAATATGTCGGTCACTCAAGGGACCATTTCGATATTCGGACGAGCGTCCAGCTTCAGAAAATCATGATTGTCATGGGGAAAACCGGAGCATATGTATGCCGGGGTACGGCAATTTTATTGTTCAAAGGGGCGGGAAACGTTCAGTTAAATCCCGGTTAGAGCGGTCGGAAACCAATAAGTTTGTCGGCCCGGTGCAAGATCAAGCAACGACCATACTGCGGTGGGCCCCCCGCGGTCGAAGTCGGGATCGCGTGGGGGTCGTCAATATTTCCGGTGCCAAGGGGGGGGGGCAACGGGAGGATGTCCTTGGACCAGATCTGAGAACCAATATGCGTTCGAATAGAGCGGGCTATAGGCTGAGGATATGGGTCAGGCAATGACCATGATCGGGGCGGACCCGAGGTCTACGCATGGCCCACGGAGGCCTTATTGATATTCCCATGAAAGGGTATGGGGATGACAAGAGCCGCCTCATTCCGTTCGGATTTTGTCGGTCATACACGGGCCATTTTATGTTCGGACAAAGGTCCGTATAGAAAACAAGATAGCGACGGGAGCGAGTCCGTGCAAATGTCTGCCGTGAGTATGGCAAGTTTAATGCAAGCACGGGATTAGATCCCGGCATATATGTCGGTCACTAACGGACCATTCATTATTCGGACGGAAGTCCGTATTAGTAGCGCCGAGGACGACGATAAAACCGTGCGGATGTCTGCCGTAGGTGTGGCAAGTTTAATGTGGGTATGGGATCGGATCCCGATGAAGACGGGTCGAGCTAACAAACTATTGGCCCGGGATAAGTTCGGATCATGGTCACATCCGGGCGGGGGCTCCCGAGATCCAAGTCCAATCTAGTGGGGCATCATTACTTTTCTCTTCACCAAATCGTACGAATGTCTGTCGTGAGTATGGCAAGTTTAATGCAGGTGCGGGATTAAATCCCGGTATATATATGTCGGTCACTAACGGACCATTCACTGTTCCGACAAGAGCCCGCATTTGAAGCGTCGAAGACGACAATAAAGCCATACGAATATCTGCCGTAGGTACGGCAAGTTTCATGTGGGTGCGGGATTGGATCCCGGCATATATGTCGGTCACTAACGGATCATTCATTATTCGGACGAAAGTCCGTATTAGTAGCATCGAGGACGATGATAAAACCGTACATATGTCTGTCGTAGGTGCAGCAAGTTTAATGTGGGTGCGGGATCGGGTCCCGATAGAAGTGGGTCGAGCTGATGGACTATTGGCCCGAGGTGGTTGCGGACTATGGCCATATCGGGGTTTCTGAGGACCACGTCTGATGCCACGGGGCGTCATTGCTTTTCTCTTCACGCACAGTCCGGGGAAGTGAGTCATTAGGTGTGGAGCCCGAACTCGCCATCGTGATTTTAATTATAGCAAGGGCAACTTTGATTATTGGTTTCATACTCCTTTTATCTGTTTGGTTAATTAGATTTCTTTTTATGGAAGGCACGCCGGATTAAGGAAGCAAAGGGGGGCGCCGGAATAAGAGGTGAAAATGGGGGGGGGGGGCGATTTAATGGCACCAAGAATAGGGCACACCGGTTTAAGAAGAATGCCAGGGGAGGATAGGGCGCGCCGGATAAGAGACCCAAGAGTGGGGCGCGCCGGATTAAGGCCAAGAAGAGGGGCGCTCCGGTTTTGTAGGATGAATAGTGAGGTGCGCCGGATCAAGGCTCAAATAGTAGTGAGGGTGCACTATTCATCTCAGGAATTTGAAAATGGATTTGAGTGTGAAGCTAATCCGACGCGGGGGGGGGGGGGGGGGGGGGGAGCGCGCCGGATTAACCCGCGCCGGATTAGGGGGGCGCTGGATTAAACTCTGTGGGTTTTATTTCATTCTTGTTGTGCTCTGTTTCTTCTTTCTTTCAACTGCAAGTTAATTTGTTGATTGATTTCTTCACCGAATTGGTGGATTATGTTTGTGGGGAGAAAGTTTAAGTGTTTTAATTGTTTATTAAGGTGGATTAGCATGAAGATTCGAGTGTTTTAATAGAAGAGTTTGTTGTGGGATAGTTCAGTTTACTTCAGAGGCAGCTTTAGGGTTGGGCAGTTCTTGGCAAGAAGGAGTCCAACTGGTTCATTTATTCCTGGCAAAAATTGGGCAGCACCTCCTCCGGACTAATGCTTGCCAGAGAAGAATGGGGAACACCAAACGGATTGCTCCGGGGTGAACCTCAAAACACGGAGTAAAGCCTCCATTAACCCATAAGTGCACGTGGAGACTCGAGGACAAGCCTTCAAGAGTTCCAGCAGCTTACAGGTGGTGATTTTGTGGAAGTTCCACAGGGACGGATGTTCGCCATGAATGGCTATGCATATTCACCCTTCAAACGGGTTCCCTCAAAGTTCATGCCACAGATGGGCAAGCTTCCGAGGACCCCGGGTGATGTAGGAAATTGAGAGAAAGAAAAACTAAAGGAAAAGGGAAGAGATCATAGCAATAGAACACAATACGTCACAAAAGCCTTTCCTTTATTCATCCGCAAGGGGAAAGACAGCAAAGCAAAAAGAGAGATACATCAGAGGAAAAAAAGAAAGACACATCGGTGGGGGAAGGGGGAAGAAGCACAAGCTCCTCCCCCTCCGAACTCACCCCTCTTCTCTCACAGACCCTCCCTTCTTCTTAACCTCACGGGCGCCGGGGGATGGAGATTCTCTTCTCTCTTTTCCTTCTTCTCTTCAACGGCCAGCCAGGGAGTTCCAGCCTCTCTCTTTTTTTCTTCTTCTCTTCACTGCTCACCGCCGAGGGCCCTCTCTTCTCTCTTCAATAGCCCATCCTCTTCTCTCTGTTGAACATGCAGAGTATATATAGCCGGCTGACCTTTCTTCGCTCGGACGGAAGGAACTCCCGCCATCTTCCTCCTCGTTCATTGAGGCATCCGGAGTTGATATGCCATGGTGTCATCTATTGATTTGCGAAGTACGCTGGCATTTATCCGAGGAAGGGATGTTTGCAGGTTTTCCGGAAGATCTGCTGTTGCTACTCCCCCCCATCGATGCTTGTCTTCACCGTCGATGCAACTGCGTTGTCGAACGGAGGTGGAGATAGGGCTCCAGAGCATTGAATGCCCATGGAGACAGGGCTTCAGAGCATTGAATGCCCTCTAGGCACCAGGCTGATGTGAAAATAGGGTATCAGCTGGCCGATGGGATGGCATTTAAGTTAAACCGGCGCGGTGTTGTGCGTGCCGGATTAACCACACATAAAGGGGCATGCCGGACTAGCATCATGTAAAGGGGCGCGCCGGATTAAGCATAAGCAAGGGGGCGCGCCGGATTAAGGCCCCTTGGGTGGGGCACGCCGGTTTAAGGCCCCTTGGAGGGGCGCGCCGGTTTAAGCGTCAAAGGGCTCCCTCCCAGCTTAGTGGCGATTCAGACAGATGCTTGCCCTCCTGTGTTGCTTTAGTTGTGAGCCTCCGAGTCTCGATTCAGGGCATTGAGTGATTTCTGGTGCATGCCGAGCATGCGTTCAAATTCCTGAGTTTCTTTTGATTCGACCTTCGGCATTGCCGACTTGGGAGCTGGGGCTATCTCTTCAACCCGAGGGGCTTCTTTGTTGGGTGGCGGAGCACCGGGTAGGTATTCGTCCTTCTTGGAGGAGGCACAGGGTTTATTCGGCATTTCCGTCTTTGACTCGCTCTTGAGTTATGGGACGTGCATTGTAGCGACCCAAATTTCGGATACCCGGCATACCCGGTAGGACTACCGGATACGCGTGATACCGCATGGAACCCGCGAGGCCTCCCAAGAGCGAGAAAGCTCCGAAGGGAAAAAGGCACGTGTAGAGTACATTGAAGCCACAGAGATAGTACAGTAAGTAATTAAATTTCATTAGATAGGTTTGCTAAAGTAGCAGAAATAAAATTACTTTTTAATTAACTGTTCAAATTAACAATTATATCCCAGAGTTAGTCCAAAGCTAAAGACAACAAGTCTAGCACAGTACAGTCGACAGAAAGGAAAAATGTACCAAGAAGTCGGGGGCAGCCCGATGCAGGTGCCAGCTGGCAGCAACGGCACGCACGAGCACACGCACCAGGAACCACGCGGAAGCAGAACGAACAACGTCACCCCACCTGAAAAGCAGGGGTGAGCCACGTGTCACTGGCTCAGTAGGGGTCACGCGGATCCCCACTGAAAAACATGCAGTAACACGGAACAACAACAACAAAAACAGCAGGTGTAGTAAAGCAGGAACTACACTATAAAGCTGTAAAACTACGCTACAAGCAGTAGTGAACAGACGGGAAGTAGGAGTAAGGAACAAGCAAGAAAGGGGAAGAACCCGTGCCAGACAAGCGGCGGCTGAACTAACCTCGGCACCCCAAACTACTCCAAGCAACAACAGAAGGGCGACCCTGATCCAGCAAAGTCAGAAGTTACCGATCTATCGACCCGACACCAGGTCCAAAGCGAAGACCTGCAAGGATGGATAAAATAACCACAACAGCCTACACGATTGGAACATCGTGTACGCAACCCCAGGCTCATCTTGGACACAGCCAAGAACAGACCACACAGCCAGGGAAGCAAATCTTGGGCAAGGCCAAGACTAGCTGACACGGAAAGGAGAATACCGGCTCCGAGAAATGCGAGAGTCGCCGGTCAAGTGATAGGAGTACCCTCATACTAGAAGAACAGCCAGATGCGTCCACTGACGTCTTACACTGCACCACAAGTGTCACGTCTACCAGACCGTGTGTAGCACGGGGGAGACTAGACACACCAAGAATCGGGTCCAAGGAACGACGACGTTCCAAGGAAAAATGGCACCTCACGGACACAAGACCATAGTACCACGCTGTGAGTGACTAGTCAGGGTCACGCCCGTCGACGCAAGTCCTCAGTCCCTGACCACATGTGCACACACTGACCACTACCTAGGCCAGGCCTCTAGCTAGTATTCCCCTCGGTAGGACGCTACCGTTGGCCGGGACCCACGGAACTAGCTTAAAAACCGTGTAACGGGAAACTACCCGTCCACCACTCCCGGTGGGTGACGTACGAAAAAGCCTACGTCACAGGCTACGACTAGTGGAGGTTCACAAGGCACGGACTCCAAAATACAAGTGCTAGAGTACAGATAGTCTACGGAAGCCCTGTTACACGTACTATGAAGCACCACTGGCAGTACAACCACTGCCAACCGACTCATGACCAGGCAACTAGACCTACCACGTAACGATCCCGAGTCGAACGACTCAAAGGCAAGATCGTCACAAACAGCGGAGCAAGCCGCCAATCGATCTAATCCTAAGCCACAAGAAACGACACTCCGCAGAAAACAACTAACGAAGACCTAAGGGAACACCGAAGGCCCTCACCACACGTCTGGACATGCAAATCGAGGTAAGACGATACCTTGAGGCATCCAGAACCAGTGTCTCGGACTGGACGAAAAACACCAAGACACCCACACGCAAGGTCGCCCGTCAACCGCTAGGTCACCCCGGGTTGATCGGAACCCAACCAAAGACACACACAAGAGTAGGATAGAGAATCCTACCACAAGCAAGAAGACTCCTATCTACCTTACAACGTAGTCCTAGCCCTCATAGGACGTCATGAGACATCCACGGGACAACGGGCATATCACAAGGCCAAACCAAGACAAGCGGAAACCGGAATCACGGAAATCGGAGCACAAGGCATGTAACGCACCACCCTTAGACAGCTACATGAACCTGACGGTCTAAGCCTAGGCCGTTACACTCCACGCGACGGTTGGGGAATAGGCCGTCACACTCACCGCCCTAACCAACTCCAGAAACACAAAGGCACATAACGGCCAGCACCGGGCGCGTTACGCCAGCCTGACGCGCCCGACCTGGGTCCTCAGGGCCAACAACCCTCAAACTCAAAACACACTCGGGGCATGTAACGCGCTAGACCAGCCGCGTTACAGCCACCTAACGTGCTAGGCCAAACACGTCAGGGCCACGAAAACCCAGAACAACAACTGGCTGAGAGGCATGTAACGGTCTCGACCGGACGCGTTACAACCGCCTAACGCACGGGGACGAGGCCGTTAGAGACAATGATGCAACCACCCCAACTCAGCCAAAACAGCATGTAACGGCCTGGGACAGGCGCGTTACACACACCTAACGCACGGGAGCACGGCCGTTAGGCGAACCGACTCACTCAGTCAAACACGGTCAAACAGAACGTAACGGCCTATGGCAGGCGCGTTACGCACACCTAACGCGCTAGGGCAGGCGCACCAGGGGAACCGCCTAAAAAGGTCAACGCCAGTCAACCAGAATGTAACGACCTGGGGCAGGCGCGTTACACTCACTTGACGCACAGGGGCAAGCGCGTCAGAGGAACCGACTTAACCCAAACATAAAACGACAAAATAGACGTAACGCGTCTCACGGGACGCGTCAGAGAGATGTGACGCGCCACCCTTGGGCCGTCACACTCTCAAAACCCCGAAGAACTCAAAATCAACCCAGACGCTATAACGGTCAGTCGTGGGGCCGTTAGGGCATGTAACGGTCGCTGGAACGACTGCCACACCAGTTACATCGGGAAAACGGAGGGTTAGCCAAATCGGCCCGTTCCACGCCCCATTCACGCCGAAGCGCAGGGGGAACAACCCTCGACGATGAAAAACCACATAAGGAGGCTAAAAAGCCCACATGCAAGCACAAAAACACAAGATTGGGGCGATTCTAACAAATCCACCCTATATGGGTCAACGAGGTTTCCGGACTCCTACCGGCCTCGAATGACCACCGATCAACACGAAACTAGCATGGATGGGATCCTAACATCCCAACGGTCAGTTCAACACTAACCGAGCTACAAATGGTTGCCATTTTCCGGCGAACCCTACAAAACCCGAAAATCACGGTTTGGGCTAAACAAGCCCAAACTCAGCCGTTTCCGCCCCAAATGAAGTGCAAGGGCAGGGAAAACGAGCAGGAGGAAGTGAGGAACCATCACCCTACCTCCACCAAAGAAACCGTGCCCCGAAGGGACTAAACCGCGCCGAAAACCACGCCGCGAGCTCGAACACCGGCTTTGAATCCACCGTTCGGGATCGTGCCGAAACCATTCCGATCCTCGCTCCATCACACACCTCAACAGCTTCCCGACGTCGCCACCTCACCAACGGACCCCTCCGTCTACAGTCGGAGGCGAGAAGGTGGGAGAATGAGAGAGAACGGGAGAGAGAGAGAGGCGAACGTGCGAATGAGGAGAGAGAAAGAGGAAAGGAAAAGAAAAAGAAAAGAAATTAGGATATTTTCCTAATTTTCGAAAATTCCGAAAATGCGCCGAAAATGCACAAATTCAGAAAAATACGTAAAAATAGTCAAAACGAGCAGCTCGAAGAGTACATCGTCACTGTAGCATCCGCGAGTCGATGAACTGACAAACAAACTCACCGTAGGGTTCCGTAACTAGTACGAGAGAAAAACCCACACGGCTCGTAAAGCTCAACTTGGAAGCCACAAAAGCGAACCGAAACTCACCGAAACAAATCCAAAAGATCCAATGAAGATCCAGCTAGACCTACCAAGGATCTAGGGCATTACATCCTCCCCTCCTTTAAGAAATTTCACCCTCAAAATTAAGGACTAACAAAGGAGAAGCAGGGAAGAACAACCCAACAACACAAAACAACACAAATCTCGAGAGAATACAATTCAGAGCAACACTGTCAGACCACAATCACGAGCACAAGCTCTGGATCAAGCACGACACAAGTGGACACAAGTCCAACACCTCTGAAACAGGGCAACGTCGTTTACGTCTCACCAGAGAAGGTGACACGACTGCCACAACAACAGACAACCAACCGAGAAACACAACGATAACACGGCAAGCGATAGCTTACACGAGGAGACACAATCCTATCAGCTGACAGCTAGACCACATCATTGGATCCAGTGCCAAAGGCGACAGGGAACAACGGGCACACAGGACACCAACAACAACAGCAGCACCGGACCACAAACACAATCAAGTCAGTCCTCACTCAGATATTACATATGATCGAGTCCCAAGCTAACTCTAGGAAAAGAGCACAGCAAGGCTAACCGACAAGACTTGGTCCACACAGAGACACAAAATCATAGAGAAATAGCACTTACAGAAACAACACAACGGCAGCACCTACAGGATTCCGGCTCAGCACAACACGCAGGGCCACAGAATACCGCTGCAAGCAGGGTCATAACAAGGCACAAGAACAGCTGAGCACACGACCACAAGAAATGGGTCACGCATCAGACTGCTTACCAAGAGAAGACCCACAATAACAAGAAACGATAACAATCTCAGGGAACGCAACTCAAGGACCACCAACACGCCTCGAGAGCACAACACCCAAGAAAGAAATGCAGAGCAAAGGGTACTCAATCAGCAGGAATGCCGACAAATTCCCCAATACTCGTAAATGTCAATGCCAACACCAAAAAACCACCAACAATGGCACGGCAACAGACGACATCAAGGCACAAGAAGCCAAGATGAAGTCACATCGAGAAAGAATAGATCTCTCGACAAGTGGGTAGCCAACCCACACGCTTCCGCTGCACTCTCAACAACGCGCACAGGCAACAGAACAACCTCGGTAGTCGCATCTCAACACACACCAGGCGCCATTGCAATAAATGAAGATCGCAAATCACACGCCATGAGTACCGATCACGTGAACAACCAATCACAAGGAGCCTAAGTGCAACAGGAGAAGAGCACCAGCTTCAGCACAAAGCACAAGGAAAGCATCAATCTCAGCTTACCTTCACGTCCTGACAACGATAAATGAGCCTTCACAATACATCGGCCGCTGGACACGGCACAACAAAACACGGTGCACGATAACTCTTAACACCATCATGGAGTCCAAAGTCAAGCAACCGTATAGCAGAGAGCAGATCAGGCTCAAAACAAAGCTGTCCACACTTAAGCAGACACAGGACAAAGGCATCACTAAGATAGCATTTCCAAGGCAAACCTCGAAAAAGATTCCACCAGAAGGGACGAGAAGCAGGAAGCTCAATCACAAAAGCTCACCAAGAAGGGAAATCCTAGCTTGCCTGAGCAAATTCTCCCACACAAAATCAAATCGAGCACTTCAACAGAAGCGAAACACATCAGGAGCTGAACAGACTTAAGCCAGGATGACCAAGACAACGTGAGAACGTGTACGGTCATCAAACCAAGGCCAAAGGTCAACAGCAACCTGAACAACACACGGAGAAAACCTCGAACAACGTACTACAGATTCAAGCCTTCCGGCGAACACTGCCAAGTACAACATGATCGAAACAAACACAACGATAAAAAAGAAACACCTCGTCACAACCTGACGAGAGCAGGACCATCTCGCACAGTGCCAGAACAGCACGCACAAGACAACACACAGAAAACACAAAGCGACAAAGGATCACAAACTGAAGCCAGTTGAAGACTGTACTGGACTTTCACGACTCTGGAAATTGTATATCTCAGATTCTCATGTACTTCACACGATAATGCTCTGATAGCTCAGAAAAGAACTCCGAACATCTCAGAACACTACTCTGATACCAAGCTATAGTGACCCGAATTCCGGATACCCAGCATACCCAGTAGGACTACCAGATACGCGTGATATCGCATGGAACCCACGAGGCCTCCCAAGAGCGGGAAAGCTCCGAAGGGAAAAAGGCACGTGTAGAGTACATTGAAGCCACAGAGATAGTACATTAAGTAATTAAATTTCATTAGATAGGTTTGCTAAAGTAGCAGAAATAAAATTACCTTTTAATTAACTATTCAAATTAACAATTATATCCCAGAGTCAGTCTAAAGCTAAAGACAACAAGTCTAGCACAGTACAGTCGACAGAAAGGAAAAACGTAGCAAGAAGTCGGGGGCAGCCCGACGCATGTACCAGCTGGCAGCAACGGCACGCACGAGTACGCGCACCAGGAACCACGCGGAAGCAGAATGAACAACGTCACCCCACCTGAAAAGTAGGGGTGATCCACGTGTCACTAGCTCAGTAGGGGTCACGCGGATCCCCACTGAAAAACACGCAGTAACACGGAACAACATCAACAAAAATAGCAGGTGTAGTAAAGCAGGAACTACACTATAAAGCTGTAAAACTATGCTACAAGCAGTAGTGAACAGACGGGAAGTAGGAGTAGGGAACAAGCAAGAAAGGGGGAGAACCCGCACCAGACAAGCGGCGGCCGAACTAACCTCGAAACCCCAAACTACTCCAAGCAACAACAGAAGGGCGACTCTGATCCAGCAAAGTCAGAATTTACCGATCTGTCGACCCGACACCAGGTCCAAAACGAAGACCTGCAAGGACGGATAAAACAACCACAACGGCCTACACGATTGGAACATCATGTACGTAACTCCAAGCTCATCTTGGACACAGCCAAGAACAGACCACACATCCAGGGAAGCAAATCTTGGGCAAGGCCAAGACTAGCCGACACGGAAAGGAGAATACCGGCTCCGAGAAATGCGAGAGTCGCCGGTGAAGTAATAGGAGTACCCTCACACTAGAAGAACAGCCAGATGCGTCCACTGACGTCTTACACTGCACCACAAGTGTCACCTCTACCAGACCGTGTACAGCACGGGGGAGACTAGACACACTAAGAACCAGGTCCAAGGAACAACGATGTTCCAAGGAAAAATGGCACCTCACGGACATAAGACCGCAGTACCACGCTGCAAGTGACTAGTCAGGGTCACGCCCGTCGACGCAAGTCCTCAGTCCCTGACCACGTGTGCACACACTGACCACTACCTAGGCCAAGGCTCTAGCTAGTATTCCCCTCGGTAGGACACTAACGTTGGCCGGGGCCCACGGAACTAGCTTAAAAACTGTGTAACGGGAAACTACCCGTCCACCACTCCCAGTGGGTGACATACTAAGAAGCCTACGTCACAGGCTACGACTAGTGGAGGTTCACAAGGCACGGACTCCAAAACACAAGTGCCAGAGTACAAACAGTCTACGGAAGCCCTGTCACACGTACTACGAAGCACCACTGGCAGTACAACCACTGCCAACCGACTCAGGACCAAGTAACTAGACATACCACGTAATGATCCCGAGTCAAACGACTCAAAGGCAAGATCGTCACAAACAGCGGAACAAGCTGCCAATTGGTCTAATCCTAAGCCACAAGAAATGACACTCCGTAGAAAACAACTCACGGAGATCTGAGGGAACACCGAAGACCCTCAGCACACGTCTGGACATGCAAATCGAGGTAAGACGATACCTCAAGGCATCCAGAACCAGTGTCTCGGACTGGATGAAAACCACCAAGACACCCACCCGCAAAGTCGCCCGTCAACCGCTGGGTCACCCCGGGTTGACCGGAACCCAACCAAAGACACACACAAGAGTAGCATAAAGAATCCTACCACAAGCAAGAAGACTCCTGGCTACCTTACAACGTAGTCCTAGCCCTCATAGGATGTTAGGAGACATCCACGGGACAACGGGCAGACCACAAGGCCAAGCCAAGACAAGCAGAAACTGGAATCATGGAAATCGGAGCACAAGGCATGTAACGCACCTCCCTTAGACTGCTACATAAACCTGACGGTCTAAGCCTAGGCCGTTACATTCCACGCGACTGTCGGGGAACAGGCCGTCACACACACTGCCCTAACCAACTCTAGAAATACAAAGGCACGTAACGGCCAGCACCGGGCGCGTTACGCCAGCCTGACGCGCCCGACCGGGGCCGTCAGGGCCAACAACCCTCAAACTTAAAACACACTCGGGGCATGTAACGCGCTAGACCAGGCACGTTACAGCCACCTAACGCGCTAGGGCAAGTGCGTCAGGGCCAACAAAACCCAGAACAACAACTGGCTGAGAGGCATGTAACGGTCCCGACCGGACGCGTTACAACCGCCTAACGCACGGGGACGAGGCCGTTAGAGACAACGACGCAACCACCCCAACTCATCCAAAACAGCATGTAACGGCCTGGGACAGGCGCGTTACATACACCTAATGCACGGGAGCACGACAATTAGGCGAACCGACTCACTCGGTCAAACACGGTCAAACAGAACGTAACGGCGTGTGGCAGGTGCGTTACGCACACCTAACGCGCTAGGGCAGGCGCGCCAGGGGAACCGCCTAAAAAGGTCAACGCCAGTCAACCAGAATGTAACGGCCTGGGGCAGGCGCGTTACACTCACCTGACGCACAGGGGCAAGCGCGTCAGAGGAACCGACTTAACCCAAACCTAAAACGACAAAATGGACGTAACGCGTCTCACGGGACGCGTCAAAGAGATGTGACGCGCCACCCCTAGGCCGTCACACTCTCAAAACCCCGAAGAACTCAAAATCAACCTAGACGCTGTAACGGTCAGTCGTGGGGCCGTTAGGGCATGCAACGGTCCCTGAAACGACCGCCACACCAGTTACGGCGGGAAAATGGAGGGTTAGCCAAATCGGCCCGTTCCACACCCCATTCACGCCGAAGCGCAGGGGGAACATCCCTCGACGATGAAAAACCATATAAGGAGGCTAAAAAGCCCACATGCAAGCACAAAAACATAAGATCGAGGCGATTCTAACGAATCCACCCTAAATGGGTCAACGAGGTTCTCGGACTCCTACAGGCCTCGAATGACCACCGATCAACACGAAACTAGCATGGATGGGATCCTAACATCCCAACGGTCAGTTCAACACTAACCGAGCTACAAATGGTTGTCATTTTCTAGCGAACTCTACAAAACCCAAAAATCACGGTTTAGGCTAAACAAGCCCAAACTCGACCGTTTCCGCGCCAAACAAAGTGCAAGGGCAGGGAAAACGAGCAGGAGGAAGTGAGGAACCATCACCCTACCTCCACCGAAGAAACCGTGCCCCGAAGGGACTAAACTGCGCCGAAAACCACGCCGCGAGTTCGAACACCGGCTTTGAATCCACCGTTTGGGATTGTTGGGTGCGGATAAGACGACAACGGAGATCCAGAGGGGGGGGTGAATGGATCTACTAAAGATTTTTGGCCAAATTAAAACCGTATGAAGAGATACTCACAAGGTCGATGGACAAGCGCTTAAACAGTAAGGATGCAAACCCTATTGGACACTAGGACAGCCAAGGGAATCACGGTCCTAGCAACCATCTAGCGATAACAATCACACAGTCAGTGCAAACAAACCATATCGACCCAATGCAATCATCTAGCGGAAGCAGAAACAGAAGTCACAGATCAAACCACTACACAAGGGATTTTTTAGGTTGTTCGGTCACCAAGACCTACGTCTACCCCTCACTCCAAACCGGAGTGAGGCTTCCACTAGCAATGCTAGAAACAGCAGACTCAGTCTTCAAACAAGAGCTGCCAAACAGCTTGACCAGGGGAACAACCTCCCCTCTTCCTCCCAACCGGAGGGACACCCCAAGTGACTCCCAGCCACTTGGAAACCAGAAACACACAGTCTCTCTTCCTCCAGACCAGGAGGGAACACCTGGACTTGCAACCCACAAGACCAGAACCGGAGGACCAATCCTCCCGTCCTCCAAATCGGAGGGGAACCTAGAGACCCAAGTCTCTCTTCCTCTGAAACCCAGAGGGAAGAACAGGTGACACCAAGTCACCTACAAACTAGAGGTCTCGGACCTCTCTTCCTCCACAATGGAGGGTACCACTGATGACACTAAATCACCAGAACCTGGAGAAACAAATCTCCCTTCTCCTGAAACCACAGGAGGAACCCGATCCCCAACAGGGCAATAGGGAGAAACACAAAGAAATGTAAACAAAACCAAGAAAGGGAAAATACAGTAATCAGAAAATTGTAAAGATGGTAGCACAACTGTGGCTCTCAAATAGAGCTGACTGGCCTGGATATGATCCACGGTCCAGCAGGAACAAAATCTTCAAGTAGCTTTTCTTCTTCTCCTCTTACTCTCTATCTCTTTCTCTTCTTCAATCACTCTCTACTTTCACGGCTTCTCTTTTCACGATCTCTCTCTGCTCTGTCTAATCTTCTGCTCAGGCTCACTCCTCTTCGTTCTTCCT
This sequence comes from Amorphophallus konjac, assembly GCA_022559845.1. Classification (NCBI taxonomy): domain Eukaryota; kingdom Viridiplantae; phylum Streptophyta; class Magnoliopsida; order Alismatales; family Araceae; genus Amorphophallus; species Amorphophallus konjac. The sequence goes on from CM040122.1 coordinate 144,419,317, forward strand.
TCTGGGGGCTTTTCTTCTCTTTTTCCAGCTTGTGCTTCGAAGGGGCAAAGAGACCCTTTATAGGGACAGAGCCTTCGTGTGGATCAAGCAGCAGCTATGGCGTGAGTGCTTCAGTCCACGTGGCGGCTTCTCAGCATCTTGGATCACGTGCCAGGCGCCAGCCTCGGATCACATGCCCAGTCACCTGCAAGATTAATGAAGAGTTCAGTCGATGAACAATATCAACACAGGCTGTACATACTTTACTCAGCAGGCAATGTATAGACTTAACAATGCATATGCACAATGATGCAATGTTCAGACTCTGCTGAAGACAGCCAGTCGATGTATAGACTTGGCTGAAGCCAACGCTGAAGCAATGTTCAAACTTTGCTGAAGACTGGCAGAGGATGTATATACTTGCTATAATGCATGCATGATAAAGGAGCATACGGATGTATAGACTTTAAGTAAAGATGCATGAGCAATGTATAGACTATGCATATGCACACTAGCGAGTGTATAGAATTTGGCTTGATCAATGCACAATGCTCATATGGATGTATAGAGTTGGTCGTGTGAAGGAGGACGAGTGTATAGACTTGTTGAGACAAAGCATGATCAAACGATGCAATGTACAGACTTGATGGCGAGAAGGCAATGCATGAACAGGTGATGCAGTGTACAGACTTGGTGTTAACATGCATGAGAGTAACGAGTGTATAGACTTGATATTAACATGCATGAGAACCCAATGTAAAGACTTGCTGTCCCTACAGCAGACGACTCCAGTGTATAGACTTTGTACTTTGAACGACAAAGCAAGCTGTACAGACTTGAACTGAAGACCAATGTATGGACTTCAAAGAATGGATGATCAGACAATGTATAGACTTCACGGTTCAACTGCCAATGTATAGACTTGGAAATCTTGAAGGCCAATGTACAGACTTGGAAGCTTGAACCAATGTATATACTTGGAAGGCCTGAACCAATGTACAGACTTGGAAGCTTGAAGGCCAATGTTACAGACTTGGAAGCTTGAACCAATGTATAGACTTGGAAGGCCTGAACCAATGTACAGACTTGGAAGCTTGAAGGCCAATGTACAAACTTGGAAGCTTGAACGCCAATGTACAGACTTGGAAGCTTGAACCAATGTACAGACTTGGAAGGCCTGAACCAATGTACAGACTTGGAAGCTTGAAGGCCAATGTACAAACTTGGAAGCTTGAACCAATGTATAGACTTGGAAGCTTGAAGGCCAATGTATAGACTTTACCAAAGTATAGACTTGGGGTTCTGAACGTAGGTAAAGACTGGGAATGTATAGACTTGAAGAAATGACTTGAGACAGACACGCTGCACGCTGTACAGACTTTGAGTGAAGGCATGAACAGTGAATCAATGTATAGACTTGCACAGTGCTGCAATGTATAGACTTTGATGATGATTGTGAGAGCATGCAGTGTAGGCAGTGTACAGACTTACGACCGACCAATGCATAGACTTTGCCAAACGATGCAAGCGACAATACATGGGACGATCGGATGTACAGACTTGGGCTGTACAGACTTTGCGTGCAGGTTCCCAGCGTTGTATAGACTTGCTGCGTGCAGGCGGCCAGCAATGTATAGACATTGCAGACCATGCAACAGTCCACTGTATGGACTTTGAGTCCGTGTAGCTACAGTGCAGAGACCATGTACATACTTGTACAGTGAATGCACAAACGAATTGAGACGCAGGATGAGACAGACGATGTATAGACTTCTAGACACTATAGACTTGAACAGCGTGAGACCTTAACTAAAACGGATGAGAATGTATAGACTTTAATAAGGAATGCACATGATGCAAAGGACTCTGTACACACTTGGCCAATATGTAGACTTAGCAGTAGCATGATGGCGAGTGATGTACAGACTTCGTGTGCAATGGCCAACAATGTGCAGACTTAATGATCAAGCAAGTGAGCGATGTATAGACTTAACCTTAAGACGCTGGATGCACAACCCAAACGATGTACAGGCTTGTTCCAGCAATGTACTGACTTAGAGTGAAGCCCATATAGAAAGCAGTTGAGCAATGCACTAATGCAGGATAACACATCCATATGCCCAAGGCAGAACAATCATTCAGACACACATTCATGATATGCTATCATCAAAATCATTGAGTTCAGACTACATGTCATAGTTAATGCATGAAACAAATATTGTATGAAGTAAAAACATATGACATCAAACATATGAGACTTATAGTGTTTGTCATCATCAAAACATAATATCCAACAATCTCCCCCTTTTTGATGATGACAACTCTATGAGTCTCATGAATGAAAGAAATGGAATATTATTCAGACATTATTCAGACTAGACTCATCAAAGTGTTCTCCCCCTTTGACTTCATCAAAAAGTAGAACAATACTTTGATAATCTAGTGATGTCGATCATCAGATGAGGGCAACACAATATCAGAAGTAGTTAAAGTAATTCTCCTCCTTAGTCAAACAACTTATGCAGACATGCATATGCAACTAATACTGAGAGAATGTAGACAAGCATCATAATCAGACACACTAGCACATTGTCCCCCTTACAGATCGTCTCTCAAACAGACCAGAAAAATTTCTTCCCTTATGATCCATGAGATAAGAGAAGACTACAAGGATGAACTCTGGTTATCCAAAGACTGCAAGTACACATGTTAAACTGAGAGATGTGCCTCTCATATATGAGAACCAATGTGAATCAAAACACAGTGATAGAGAGCAACATGATGAGTGATGGGGGCATCCCTTGCCCCTCCACTTTTTTTGAGGCTCGGATCGTCGTCGACTTATGCCATTATGTCCGTCATGTGTTCGTGAGTCTAGTCATGTAATTTTTATCTTTTATTTGAGTCTTAAACCATGTAATTTTCCTATTATCTGAGTCGTGTACCTAGGTTAGTAGGTTATCTACCAAAGTCTTGTGTCATTATGTTGGTTTGTTAAACTATTGGGCCCAACTAGTGGGCTAGGCCCAGGGGCACCCCTCCCTTGGACTGCTTTGGTCATTAATTTATTTGTCAGGGTCATTATGGTCATATGAAAGTATGGAGTCTATAAATAGGCCTCCCCTCCCTCTCATTGTAACAACTTTTGATGAATGAATTTGAATAGAACCCTTTTCCAACTCTAATCACATCTACCAAATTTCTTCTCTCTCTCTCTCTCTCATTCTCTCTCTATCTCCCCCCTCTTCAAGAAAGGGGCGCACCCTTCTCTCCCTCCCCACCTCCCAACCACCTCCACCCCCCCACCTACCTCCATTAACTCCCTACAACTTCCCATAAGCCATCTTTACTCCACTTCTAGTCCCAAGAGCCTCTCCTCCAATCCTCTCCCCACCTTCCAACCCCCAACTACCCCACTCTCCTTCCCTAGGCACCCCACCACCTTCCCAAGGCTGAATTAACCTCTCCCAAAGCCCAAATTCAAAATTCCCTCCCCTCTCCCATCCCTCCCACACCCTAGGTCGACCCAAACTAGACTCCCCTTGGTCTGGTCGCCCTCCTCCTCCTCCTCTCCATCTCACCCTCTCCCTAGTGCACCTCCACCCCTATCACCACCTCCACCAGCTGCAGCCCCCTTCACCCACCTCCTCCCTACTTCTCCAGCCATCCCAACAGCCATCCATCAACCCCTAAACACCTCACATTCCCCTCCCATAGCCATTAGACACACCCTCCACCTCTTACCTTCTTGGCTATTCCCTTCCCCACACCTTCTTCTTCCCCTCATTCTGTCTCTGTTTCAGGCAGCATAGTTGCAGTGACTTGCAGAGGCAGCCACGACCGTCTCTCAAAGATTCAGGTGGCAAGTCCTACACTGCTGGAATCGTCTGCAAGTGAGCTTTCCAACCGTGGTGGTCTCGCCGGCTTCCGAGGTTGGAGCTGTTCGTAGGAGCAGATCTCGTCCGACTGCGTCAGCTGTCCCTGTCTGAGGACCTGAAGCTGAAAGCTGGAGCCACCAAGACCAGCTCGGGACAGGTTTGAGCGCCATTTTCGGAGGGCAGGAACTACGTCCAGTTAGCTTTCATCTCCAAGAATAAAGACCTCAATCGGCCACCGGAGCTATTAGTTACCATTTTTTTCGCCAGAGTGTGCAGTCTGCCACCTGTGGGTCCAGGTTTGACCTGTCTTCACTTATCTGGCCACCATTCTACTCTCCGACCTCGGATTGTGCCCCGTCAACTTCTGCTCGAAGCTACTCCGACCCCGATCGCGTCACCACCAGTTTCATTCGATTTGGAGTTCGGGAGCGACCGCAGTGCCTTCTGCAATCCACTGCATCAGTTCTGCATCAGTCAGAGGTAGAGTGTTGCTGTCCTGCTCCAGTCGCCGGTCCGATCAACCCCGAGTTCCAGAGCTTCCCAAAAAATTCAGACATCATCCTCGGCCAGTTGGAGAACTTTTGGCACCAGTTTCATCAAATTTGGAGCTCGGTTGAGGCCGTGGCAACATCTTCATCGACAACCTGTTCAGCAAAACTGAAGAGTGGCAGAACCGGCGAAGCTTGGAGAGTCGGCTTTCTCTTCATAGTTTCCCCACCCCGCTTGGCCGGCTGAAGGCCCCTCCCTGCGTGAAGGTAATTTTGGTTGTAATAAGTCTAACCCCCACCCCAAGAGCCCCCCTCCTGCGAGAGGTGTAGTTTTGTAATTCAATAAAATTTCAGGTCAAGCACTATCGTCGCAGCGTTCGGGTTCATACCCAGGCTTCTCGGCGCGCCCACGTCTTCGAACGGGATCGGTGTTTTCACACCGATCAGGTGAGTGACTGATACAACCCTTGCTGGCCTATATTTTGCAAGTTTAGTATCACCTTGAATGCTCGTCGGATGGTGAGAGAGTGGCCAATTCCACATATACTCAATTGTGTGCCCACCGGGGCTCGTGAGTGAGAGCTACCCAAGCCCACGCCCCGGGCGTGCCGGCCTCCCACAAAGTTAGGAATCCCAGACCCTTTGGGGGTTAGCCTAATCCGACTTAGCCACTTAGAATCATTGGGTCCCGCCTCGGACCCTCGCCATCATCCCCGGTGCCTTCGGGAGATTGCATGTGTCGTACGAGTGAGCCGCTAGTGTGAGTCCGTTGCTCAATCTTGAATGCTTGTGGGTCTAGGTCCGAGGTCCATCAAGTCAACCGTAGTCAAACTTAGGCTGTGCCACATCATGTGGTATCAGAGCGGTCATAGGCTTGTCCTCACAAGTCTAGTCTTGGGTCATCATACTAGGTCAAAGGTGCATCCGCACACCCGTGCATAGCCCACCCAACCTTGCATGACCACTCGTAGTGGTACTCACTATCAACCCAATACTTCATCTTCCAATCCCACTATGAATCTAAAACCCCAAGGGATACCTACCACTAACACCCATGACTTCCCTGGCCACGTCAGTTACCTCATGGAAACCTTGACCCATGCCAATGGCAAGCTTGATAACCTATCCAGACGACTTGACCAACTAGAAGAAAATTGGCCTGCCCCAACGATGAATGATAGTAGGGCTCCTCCCTCACCTCTCACCTTTGATGGGACTCATCATAATGAGTATTTAGAATGGGAGGCTTCCATGGACCATTATTTCACTTGGTATCCACTGACCGAAGAAGAGAAGGCCCAATTTGCCAAAATGCAACTTTCTAAATGCGCCCAAACTCAATGGTTGCAAATTGTCGGGATAAGGGTGCTTAGAAGGGAACCTTCCATCACCACTTGGGGGGACATGAAAGAACAACTTAGGGCTAGATATGTTTCCCCCTCCTACTCAAAACACCAAAGCCTAAGGAGCACTTCAACTCCTTCACCCCCTCCTGGCCAACCCATAACCCTAATCTCCTATTCCCCACCACTTCCCACCTATCCTACCCCGACCACCACATCTACAACCTACCTACCAGTCCTCACCACAACCATAGCTCCACAAACCCAATTGAGCCCCATGTCCACCCCTTCACCAAAACCCATAATGTCCACCACTCCCCAACCCAAAACCCCTCACCAAATTCATACCCTACAAAATCCCTTGGAATCCACCACTACCCCTCCATCGTCCCCCAAAAAAGTCACACCTCTTAAGACCAACACTTCTCACCCAACCCATCTCCCACTCCCAACCCAAACCCCACCATATCCTAGGCCCCCACTACTTCCCCTACCTATCCCAACCCCAGTCCACCCTTACTCACTTCCCCAGGCGCGCACATTGCCGGCTATCACCAACCCACTTACCATAAACCTTCATACTCCACTGTCCTTGAGAATTGTGACCCCCACACCCACCCAAGTGAGGGTGGTTGCCAATCCGAATCCACCTCCTACCATAGGCGAAATCCAAGAGCCACATGTCTCACCCACCCCTCCTCCTCCAAGTACACTAGAGCCACACACCCTCATCATGGATGAAACCATACTCCAATGGCTAAAACAAAACCCCACCCTCCATGACTTGAACCCATACCTCCTAGCCATAAGACACCAAACCCAACTAGTGCCCCTCCGGCCTCCCCATATCACCTATCAAACCTCCTATCTTGTAGAACATTTGGGAGACTTAGTGGATTGCCTATACTGGCAAGTCCACTTGACCGGTCTGCTAGCTAGGGAGTCGCCAAGGCCTAGCACCATTAACTTCACTTGCCCTACCTTTGGCTCCATCACTACTATCTACACGAGAGGACACTGCACTAGTGAGATCATCCTCCTTCTCCCCATGAAGGAAGAACCCATCACAATCCACTCCCCTACCATTGAGATCCCAAAGACATTGGCCAACCCACCCACTCACTACACCGGCCCAATCATCCTAATAGATGAGGAAAACCCACCTTGTGAAGACCTTGAGAACATAGGGCACTTCTCCCTAGGAAGCCTAATCCACGACCCCTTCGATCCCTTCCAAAGGGAGCCTAGTTACCCATATGGCCCACCCACCTTACCCACAACCCACCTTTCCCGACCCACCATGTTAGACTGTGCCCACCTTTTCCAAGACTCGAGCCACACAAAGGGAACCATCGCCATAGGCGACATATACCTAGGAAGCAAGGAAGAGCTCCTCTCCATAATGTCCACCTTCCGAGATCCCTTTGACCCTTTCACATGGAAATTCAAAGGCCATTCCCCACCCATACACATCAAAGACATCTTTGGGATAGGAGTACATAAGTCTTGGCACAACACACCACTTCGCATGATTAGAAAGTTGGGTCCATTCATTCACATCACCCACATGTCAACTCGGAAGCATGAGTGGTCCCTATTTGGGTGTAATGGTCCTCCCCAACTCAACATTGGTCTTATGAATGATAGGAGCATCCTTGGATGTCATGGTCCCCCAACATTGGTCACACTTATGCATAAGGTTCACTTGTGGGTGCCCAGGGCCTCCCTCGTCTAGCAAGCTTGATTGTTACCACTTACGTGATAGATCCACATATGGATGCCCAGGTCCTCCCATTCTAATCAAGTATAGGCATGATAAGTCTACTTTTGAGAGTTCAGAATCTTGGAAATCTTCATTCACAAAGTCCATTATGCACCACCCCTCAAAGTTGCCTGATGTCATCCACAAGCATATAGGAAAGAGCAATGAGACTTACAAAAGGCAGGCAGATGCTCGGCAGCGCCACTGTGAGTACCACGTGGGAAACTCGGTGATGGTGAGAACGGAGCGGCTCCTTTCGGGGCTTGCCTCCAAGTTGAGGGTACGGGGTTCGGAACCTTCTCGAGTTCTGAGGCGACTTGGTAATAATGCTTATGAGCTGGACCTACTTAAGGGTTTTGGGAGACACCCTACCTTCATTGTGGCAGACTTGGTACCCTACAAGGACCCCGCGGTGGGACCTAGTGAGGAGCTCGAGCCTTTACCCCCCCCCCCCTTGAGAGAGACACCCACGGTGGGACTCCACTTCCTAGCCTGAGAGGCCGACAAGAGCAGATAGAGGCAATACTGGACGAGCAAAGTACCATCACCAGGCACAGGGTGTATCAGCACTACTTGGTTAGGTGGAAGAACCGTCGCCCAATTGAGGATACTTAGGCGAGTCGGGAGGACCTGCTGCGACTTGACCTCGACATTCTGGAGCTGGTACTAGAGCCAGGCGGACACATACTCGATGGGGTCGAGTTCTCCCCACCCCGGGGGTATGATGGGGGCATCCCTTACCCCTCCACTTTTTTTGAGGCTCGGATCGTCGTCGACTTATGCCATTATGTCTGTCATGTGTTCGTGAGTCTAGTCATGTAATTTTTATATTTTATTTGAGTCTTAAACCATGTAATTTTCCTATTATCTGAGTCATGTACCTAGGTTAGTAGGTTATCTACCAAAGTCTTATGTCATTATGTTGGTTTGTTAAGCTATTGGGCCCAACTAGTGGGCTAGGCCCAGGGGCACCCCTCCCTTGGACTGCTTTGGTCATTAGTTTGTTTGTCAGGGTCATTATGGTCATATGAAAGTATGGAGCCTATAAATAGGCCTCCCCTCCCTCTCATTGTAACAACTTTTGATGAATGAATTTGAATAGAACCCTTTTCCAACTCTAATCACATCTACCAAATTTCTTCTCTCTCTCTCTCTCTCATTCTCTCTCTATCTCCCCCCTCTTCAAGAAAGGGGCGCACCCTTCTCTCCCTCCCCACCTCCCAACCACCTCCACCCCCCACCTACCTCCATTAACTCCCTACAACTTCCCATAAGCCATCTTTACTCCACTTCTAGTCCCAAGAGCCTCTCCTCCAATCCTCTCCCCACCTTCCAACCCCCAACTACCCCACTCTCCTTCCCTAGGCACCCCACCACCTTCCCAAGGCTGAATTAACCTCTCCCAAAGCCCAAATTCGAAATTCCCTCCCCTCTCCCATCCCTCCCACACCCTAGGTCGACCCAAACCAGACTCCCCTTGGTCTGGTCGCCCTCCTCCTCCTCCTCTCCATCTCACCCTCTCCCTAGTGCACCTCCACCCCTATCACCACCTCCACCAGCTGCAGCCCCCTTCACCCACCTCCTCCCTGCTTCTCCAGCCATCCCAACAGCCATCCATCAACCCCTAAACACCTCACATTCCCCTCCCATAGCCATTAGACACACCCTCCACCTCTTACCTTCTTGGCTATTCCCTTCCCCACACCTTCTTCTTCCCCTCATTCTGTCTCTGTTTCAGGCAGCATAGTTGTAGTGACTTGCAGAGGCAGCCACGACCATCTCTCAAAGATTCAAGTGGCAAGTCCTACACTGCTGGAATCGTCTGCAAGTTAGCTTTCCAACCGTGATGGTCTCGCCGGCTTCCGAGGTTGGAGCTGTTCGTAGGAGCAGATCTCGTCCGACTGCGTCTGCTGTCCCTGTCTGAGGACCTGAAGCTGAAAGCTGGAGCCACCAAGACCAGCTCGGGACAGGTTTGGGCGCCATTTTCGGAGGGCAGGAACTACGTCCAGTTAGCTTTCATCTCCAGGAATAAAGACCTCAATCGGCCACCGGAGCTATTAGTTACCATTTTCTTCGCCAGAGTGTGCAGTCTGCCACCTGTGGGTCCAGGTTTGACCTATCTTCACTTATCTGGCCACCATTCTCCTCTCCGATCTTGGATTGTGCCCCCGTCAACTTCTGCTCGAAGCTACTCTGACCCCGATCGCGTCACCGCCAGTTTCATTCGATTTGGAGTTTGGGAGCGACCGCAGTGCCTTCTGCAATCCACTACATCAGTTCTGCATCAGTCAGAGGCAGAGTGTTGCTGTCCTGCTCCAGTCGCCGGTCCGATCAGCCCCGAGTTCCAGAGCTTCCCCAAAAATTCAGGCGTCCTCGGCCAGTTGGGGAACTTTTGGTGCCAATTTCATCAAATTTGGAGCTCGGTTGAGGCCGTGGCGGCATCTTCATCGACAACCTGTTCAGCAAAACTAAAGAGTGGCAGAACCGGCGAAGCTTGGAGAGTCGGCTTTCTCTTCATAGTTTCCCCACCCCGCTTGGCCGGCTGAAGGCCCCTCCCTGCGTGGAGGTAATTTTGGTTGTAATAAGTCTAACCCCCACCCCAAGAGCCCCCTTCCTGCGAGAGGCGTAGTTTTGTAATTCATTAAAATTTCAGGTCAAGCACTATCGCCGCAGCGTTCGGGTTCATACCCACGCTTCTCGGCGCGCCCACGTCTTCGAACGGGATCGGTGTTTTCACACCGATCAGGTGAGTGAGTGATACAACCCTTGCTGGCCTATATTTTGCAAGTTTAGTATCGCCTTGAATGCTCGTCGGATGGTGAGAGAGTGGCCAATTCCGCATATACTCAATTGTGTGCCCACCGCGGCTCGTGAGTGAGAGCTACCCAATCCCACGCCCCGGGCGTGCCGGCCTCCCATAAAGTTGGGAATCCCAGACCCTTTGGGGGTTAGCCTAAGCCGATTTAGCCACTTAGAATCATTGGGTCCCGCCTCAGACCCTCGCCATCATCCCCGGTGCCTTTGGGAGATTGCATGTGTCGTACGAGTGAGCCGCTAGTGTAAGTCCGTTGCTCAATCTTGAATGCTTGTGGGTCTAGGTCCGAGGTCCATCAAGTCTACCGTAGTCAAACTTGGGCTGTGCCACATCAATGAGCAGATTCAACAATTAGTGAAAATTGAGATATAGAACTTTTCAGCAGGATACCAACTTCGTAGAATAGAATTTTAAGTTCTAGATTCCTCCATTATAAAAGCTTATGAAACCTTGATTGTCAGTTATGGTTTAAGAATGATGTAAACTGAAATTTTTTCAAAAGAAATTATACTCATATCTGAACCAACTCTTAATAAAAGGAACTACAAGCTCATATAAGATTCTAGTTCAACCAACTTCCATCTTACTTAATTTACTTTCCATGACTGCTTTAAGAGAAACATAAGTGAATGCACCTGAATTTTAATTGTTCTTTCAGAAATTGATTTACACTTGTTAAAATTTTTTTTTTTAATGAACAATTTTGGTTTATCAACACCTTTTGACGTGGGGAGACACCTTGATCAGAGGCCTTAATCCCCAGTTACTCAGTGTGACAACCGTATTGCTTCTCTCATTTTAGAGAGCAGAGGTAGCATTAAAAGTATCTTTGGCATGAGAATGCACCTTGATCAGAGGCCAGAATCCCCAGTTACTCAATACAACTATGTCATTGCTCTGCCATATTTTCACAATAATTTCCAATCATCTCTTTAAACAGAGTTAACCATGGTACTTCATGACACAATCCTTTGGACAGGTTTCTCAGTAACCACAGTCATTGCTCTGTCTATACTTTTTACCCATAATGGATTCAGAACAAGTTAGATGTTTAGGAACAACCACATACCCTATATATCTCAGTCAACTTAGACATGGATAACAACTTTTCAGATTTCAGAAAGTCTTACATGAATTTACATGAAGCAGACAGTTAATTTTATTAAGAGGTTGAAACATATATTTTCAAGTTCCTTGTGTCCAAACAAGAGTACATAAGACTTAAACCAATTCCAATTAACAAATGTTCTTAAGCATGTATAATGGAAGGTTCCTCATTAAAGATGTTTTAACATTTATGAAGTAGTATTCAGGCTGAAGGTTTACTTCATATCTCAGCTCAGTAATTCAAGTGAGAATATTCAACAGACAGCATGGATTCTGAAAAATTGTAGCAAAGGAGCTGCTCTTGAGCAAAGAAGTTCAAAGTTGACTGAATAGAGGTGAAGCTCTCCTTTAGCAGATTTAGGAGAGGCAGACAGATACCAAAAAGGTATAAATTCAGATTATGAATAACTTCAGAAGCAGTCAAGAAAGATCATTTGATACCACTTTGATGATGGAATCGCTGAATTGACAAGTTGAATCAAGTAGGTGGATAGGAAGAGTTCAGATAAAGACACAACTGAACGGATTAAGCATGCTCCCCCTATCTATATGCAGTGAGACACTACCTTCCCCTTTTTTTGATTTTTTCAAAAATAAGTGATATACTATGCTATGACTCCCTCTAACTAAAAACACTGAATCATCTTATATGTCATGAAGACAATGCAGATGATGAATGACTATACAACAACAGATTTAACATGCTATGCAGTAAATCTAAAAACAGTTGTGAGATTTAAAGAGTATGAATAATGCTCCCCCTAAATGTATGCATTCAATCTATCCTTTTGGCATTTTTAATGTAACGAAATGCAATGCAATTTATTACATGTATGCACGGGCATGAAGTAAAAAATTCACATGAAGATGTCGACATTCTCTGATATGCAAATTTGACCCTTGGTACTTGGCGAAGGGAAGCCTCTACGCATAGTAAGAACCTTCAGACAGATTTCCTCTGCCCTTTAGTAACTTGCCATTTGATATACCAAAGTGGTCATGCATGACAATGCAGTACCAACAGTCCTATATGCATCAGATTTTCAATGATTGTATGTCAAGTGCATGTATATGCAATTCACATATATGCACACATGTCAAAGTACAAACAAGAAGGCCCACAAAGCTCAATGCAAGAGTCAAACCACATAAAAAGTATGTATGCATGAAACTATGACTAATCTGATCAACCATAAATTTCATTTTAACAGATGTGAAGAATTTACCTGAATGGGATTTTATCAACTTGGGTGCCTTGGTTTATTTTCCCCTTTTTATTCTTCAGCTTCCAAGGCACACCTGCAAGTTAGCACACTATTTTACTTGGGCAGGTACCCAAACAGTCTTGGGTCCTGCATGGTTAATAGTGACACCTTTGGCAGGTGTTCTAAACAACTTTTTAGCATGTAGGTCATCAGATCTCATCAAATAGGAATTATTTATTGAATGACCTAATGTACCACAATAATAGCAAGATAGAGCAGATTTCAGATTTGATTTATTCACATTCTTATTAGCATGAATTCTATGTGCATATGCATAAAAATTTCTGTTAACAGAATTAAGATTCTGTTTATCAAAATAAGCCAGCCAACAGTCAGCAGCTCTATGGCCTGGCTTCCCACATTCTAAACATGCAAGTGTTTTCCTTTCAAACACAAATCTATTTCTACCAGAAATGTTTCTATTGACAGAGAATTTACCAGATTTATAGTTAGGCTTCCTTTCCTGAGCATGCCAACATTGGGCAGCAATGTGGCCCATCTTGCCACAGTGAAAGCATGAACTAGAATTTCTTCCACCAGCCCTCAGCCAGCATTCAATGGCCCTGTGGCCTGTCTTTCCACACTCAAAGCATGTAATGAGCTTATCTTTAAAAGCAAATTTGTTCTTATTAAAACCATGTTGGCTTGCAGGAAAATTGCCATGATATGAATGAGATATTTTCTTACCATTTGCAAACCAGCATTGTGCAATTGTGTATCCTAATTTACCACAGTGAAAACATTCAATTTTCTTTTTCTGAAATGAAGGATTTCTATCATGAAGTTTCCTAGCAGTCATATCATCCTTCTCCATAAATTTACATTCATGCATCAGATGACCAAATTTATGACAATAATGGCATAACATTTTCTTTTTAGATGCATGAGAGTGTGTGTGAGAACTGTGATCAACATGCCCTAATGAACCCTTTTTATTTATTTTCTGTTTTCCAATCTTTTTCTGATTTTTGTTCTGTTTTTCGATTTTCTGAACAGTAGACTGAGAAGCAGGTGGGTTCTGAGAAATGTGAGAAGTAGAGCTAGAAACAAAGGATGTCTGAATTTTATTTTCAAATTTTTTTTTATTTACAGGGTTATAACATAACCCCTCCTTCTGAAAGTTGACCTTTTTTCCCAGCAATTTGTTCAGATTATCTTGCCCACCCACAAATTTAGACAAAGACTTTTTCAAATCCTGACTTTCATTTTCAAGAGTAATGATGAGCAATTCAGAATTAGCATTTCCTTCCTCACTCCTGTTGAGTGTTTCACTTAAGGTGGCATTGACATTTTTAAGATTTTCAATTTCAGTTTTGAGCATTTCAACTTCTTCTGAATTATCGGACACCACACATTTACCTTTTTCAAATGTCAGTAATCTCTCTGACATGGTGGTGTTCAACTGTTTTAGTTTCTCAATTTCTTCCTTTAGACTAGTGTTCTCCTGCTCAAGTTTATCATCATCAAACAAAACATCAGTTAGGAAACTTGGATATTCTGATTTACAGTTTTCAAAGTTTTTCTGAAACTTTAAGTTTGCAACATTAACAGCCTCAAACTTTTCATTTATCAATATGTTCTCACTTTCAAGATTGATTAATCTTTGTTCAGATTCCTAACATTATTTTCTGAGTTTTCCGTTTTCAGATTTGACATGATCAAGTTCTGATTGGATTCCATCTAGTTTCGACACTTGTCTTCTGAGTATTTCATTTTCAGTTATCAGAATTTCTGGATTTTCAAGATTTTCAGCTCCAGAAATAGGGTCCCCTAGATTTGCTATCTTCTTTATCAGACTTTTATTCTTCTTCCTCAGTTTTTCATGGCAGTGTAACAGATTGGCATAAGCATCTTCCCAGTCATCTAAGGTGTAACTAGAAAAAGGATTAATTACTTCTTCAGCATCTTCGAATTGATCTTGATCACTGCTATGGTCGCTCTTGTCAGCCATCAGGCATGTGTTGTGATCCTTGGTGAGCTTTAGCTTCTCCAAAATCTCCTTGGCGGACCTGCAGTCATAAAAACAAGAATGTAGAGCCTTGTCAGTAGCTTCTTTCATTAGATTCAAAACTCTCTGATTCTCTCCATGTTTTGATATGTGACTGTCAGTCCATTTGGACTCTTTCTTTGGTAGTCTGTGAGGACCGTGTGAGATTAACTTCCACAGATCCGGATCCAATGTCCTCACATACCGATGCAACCTTTCAAGCCATTGATCAAAATCATTACCTCTGAAGATTGGTGGATAAGTCATCGAGATATGATAAATACACCAAAACCAAATGAGCAATGCAAGACACAAGACAGGGAGGCAAAACAATGAGCACAAGAAAGCCACTCTGAAATGCACCACAAAAGATGCAGGAACTGCTGCGGATCGTTGGATCCAATGCACAGCAACCTGCTCTGATACCACTTGTTGGGTGCGGATAAGACGACAACGGAGATCCAGAGGGGGGGGTGAATGGATCTACTAAAGATTTTTGGCCAAATTAAAACCGTATGAAGAGATACTCACAAGGTCGATGGACAAGCGCTTAAACAGCAAGGATGCAAACCCGATTGGACACTAGGACAGCCAAGGGAATCACGGTCCTAGCAACCATCTAGCGATAACAATCACACAGTCAGTGCAAACAAACCATATCGACCCAATGCAATCATCTAGCGGAAGCAGAAACAGAAGTCACAGATCAAACCACTACACAAGGGATTTTTTAGGTTGTTCGGTCACCAAGACCTACGTCCACCCCTCACTCCAAACCGGAGTGAGGCTTCCACTAGCAATGCTAGAAACAGCAGACTCAGTCTTCAAACAAGAGCTGCCAAACAGCTTGACCAGGGGAACAACCTCCCCTCTTCCTCCCAACCGGAAGGACACCCCAAGTGACTCCCAGCCACTTGGAAACCAGAAACACACAGTCTCTCTTCCTCCAGACCAGGAGGGAACACCTGGACTTGCAACCCACAAGACCAGAACCGGAGGACCAATCCTCCCTTCCTCCAAATCGGAGGGGAACCTAGAGACCCAAGTCTCTCTTCCTCTGAAACCTAGAGGGAAGCACAGGTGACACCAAGTCACCTGCAAACTAGAGGTCTCGGACCTCTCTTCCTCCACAATGGAGGGTACCACTGATGACACTAAATCACCAGCAACCTGGAGAAACAAATCTCCCTTCTCCTGAAACCACAGGAGGAACCCGATCCCCAACAGGGCAATCGGGAGAAACACAAAGAAATGTAAACGAAACCAAGAAAGGGAAAATACAGTAATCAGAAAACTGTAAATATGGTAGCACAACTATGGCTCTCAAATAGAGCTGACTGGCCTGGATATAATCCACGGTCCAGCAGGAACAAAATCTTCAAGTAGCTTTGCTTCTTCTCCTCTAACTCTCTATCTCTTTCTCTTCTTCAATCACTCTCTGCTTTCACGGCTTCTCTTTTCATGATCTCTCTCTGCTCTGTCTAATCTTCTGCTCAGGCTCACTCCTCTTCGTTCTTCCTTCTGGGGGATTTTCTTCTCTTTTTCCAGCTTGTGCTTCGAAGGGACAAAGAGACCCTTTATAGGGATAGAGCCTTCGTGTGGATCAAGCAGCAGCTAGGGCGTGTGTGCTTCAGTCCACGTGGCGGCTTCTCAGCATCTTGGATCACGTGCCAGGCGCCAACCTCGAATCACATGCCCAGTCACCTGCAAGATTAATGAAGAGTTCAGTCGATGAACAATATCAACACAAGCTGTACATACTTTACTCAGCAGGCAATGTATAGACTTAACAATGCATATGCACAATGATGCAATGTTCAGACTCTGCTGAAGATAGCCAATCGATGTATAGACTTGGCTGAAGCCAACGCTGAAGCAATGTTCAGACTTTGCTGAAGACTGGCAGAGGATGTATATACTTGCTATAATGCATGCATGATAAAGGAGCATACGGATGTATAGACTTTAAGTAAAGATGCATGAGCAATGTATAGACTATGCATATGCACACTAGCGAGTGTATAGACTTTGGCTTGATCAAGGCAGAATGCTCATATGGATGTATAGAGTTGGTCGTGTGAAGGAGGACGAGTGTACAGACTTGTAGAGACAAAGCATGATCAAACGATGCAATGTACAAACTTGATGGCGTGAAGGCAATGCATGAACAGGTGATGCATTGTACAGACTTGGTGTTAACATGCATGAGAGTAACGAGTGTATAGACTTGATATTAACATGCATGAGAACCCAATGTACAGACTTGCTATCCCTACAGCAGACGACTCCAGTGTATAGACTTTGTACTTTGAACGACAAAGCAGGCTGTACAGACTTGAAGTGAAGACCAATGTATGGACTTCAAAGAATGGATGATCAGACAATGTATAGACTTCAGGGTTCAGCTGCCAATGTATAGACTTGGAAATCTTGAAGGCCAATGTACAGACTTGGAAGCTTGAACCAATGTATAGACTTGGAAGGCCTGAACCAATGTATAGACCTGGAAGCTTGAAGGCCAATGTACAGACTTGGAAGCTTGAACCAATGTATAGACTTGGAAGGCCTGAACCAATGTACAGACTTGGAAGCTTGAACGCCAATGTACAGACTTGGAAGCTTGAACGCCAATGTACAGACTTGGAAGCTTGAACCAATGTAAAGACTTGGAAGGCCTGAACCAATGTACAGACTTGGAAGCTTGAAGGCCAATGTATAGACTTGGAAGCTTGAACCAATGTATAGACTTGGAAGCTTGAAGGCCAATGTATAGACTTTACCAAAGTATAGACTTGGGGTTCTGAACGTAGGTAAAGACTGGGAATGTACAGACTTGAAGAAATGACTTGAGAGAGACACGCTGCACGCTGTACAGACTTTGAGTGAAGGCATGAACAGTGAATCAATGTATAGACTTGCACAGTGCTGCCAATGTATAGACTTTGATGATGATTGTGAGAGCATGCAGTGTAGGCAGTGTACAGACTTACCACCGACCAATGCATAGACTTTGCCAAACGATGCAAGCGACAATGCATGGAACGATCGGATGTACAGACTTGGGCTGTACAGACTTTGCATGCAGGTTCCCAGTGTTGTATAGACTTGCTGCGTGCAGGCGGCCCGCAATGTATAGACATTACAGACCATGCAACAGTCCACTGTATGGACTTTGAGTCCGTGTAGCTATAGTGCAGAGACCATGTACAGACTTGTACAGTGAATGATCAAACGAATTGAGACGCAGGATGAGACGGACGATGTATAGACTTCTAGACACTGTAGACTTGAACAACGTGAGACGTTAACTAAAATGGATGAGAATGTATAGACTTTAATAAGGAATGCATACGATGCAAAGGACTCTGTACACACTTGGCCAATATGTAGACTTAGCAGTAGCATGATGGCGAGTGCTGTACAGACTTCGTGTGCAATGGCCAACAATGTGCAGACTTAATGGTGAAACAAGTGAGTGATGTATAGACTTAACCTTAAGACGCTGGATGCACAACCCAAACGATGTACAGGCTTGTTCCAGCAATGTACTGACTTAGAGTGAAGCCCATATAGAAAGCAGTTGAGCAATGCACTAATGTAGGATAACACATCCATATGCCCAAGGCAGAACAATCATTCAGACCAATCATTCAGACACATATTCATGATATGCTATAATCAAAAGCATTGAGTTCAGACTGCATGTCACAGTTAATGCATGAAACAAATACTGTATGAAGTAAAAACATATGACATCAAACATATGAGACTTATAGTGTTTGTCATCATCAAAACACAATATCCATCAGGGATCGCGCCAAAACCATTCCGATCCTCGCTCCATCATGCACCTCAACAGCTTCCCGACGTCGCCACCTCACCAACGGACCCCTCCGTCTGCAGCCGGAGGCAAGAAGGTGGGAGAACGAGAGAGAACGGGAGAGAGAGAGTCGAACGTGTGAATGAGGAGAGAGAAAGAGGAAAGGAAAAGAAAAATAAAAGAAATTAGGAATTTTTCCTAATTTCTAAAAATTCTGAAAATGCGTCGAAAATGCACAAATTTAGAAAAATACGCAAAAATAGTCGAAACGACCGGCTCGACGAGTACATTGTCGCTGTAGCATCTGCGAGTCGATGAACTGACAAACAAACTCACCGTAGGATTCCGTAACTAGTACGAGAGAAAAACCCACACGGCTCGTAAAGCTCAACTCGGAAGCCACAAAAGCGAACCGAAACTCATCGAAACAAATCTAAAAGATTCAATGAAGATCCAGCAAGACCTACCAAGGATCCAGGGCATTACATGCATGCCATATGATCATCATCATTTTTTGACGTCCACAGCCGTGAGTAGAAATTCTTTTGGGGGCATTTTTAACGGAGCAGTATATTTTTATAATCATTTTGAGGCAATTTCAAAATGCTTCTATATTGGGTTCTAAGTAAAGAATAAAATTAAAATATTTTAGAGGCATTATTAAAAATAATATATCTTTATTTATGATGATTTATAGACAATTTTAATAAATGTCTCTAAATGAACTGCCCCTATATCTATAATATTTTGTAGTGAGAGAGAGAGAGGGGGGTCGGGGAGGTGAGGAGGCAGTGGGAAAGAAATTGGGAAGAGGGAATCATTTCTAAAATTGAATAAAAGGTAAATTTTTATTAGTGTCTTTTATTTAATATATTATATATTGCATGACTTAATATTCTAGCTTCTATAAAATTTATTTAATATATATAGAAGGCTGATTGTATTTTTGTCTTATAATCTAACAAATATGTTGGGTTCGTGTCTCTCCCTCTTTGTCTTTGATAATGGTTTTGATGATCACAATATATTGTGTGAAATATTGTGTGCTTGATCAGTGGAAAACATCTTCATGATAAACGAACTCACATGTTGTGTGTGCTTGATCATTGGAAAATGTCTTCATGATAAACGAACTCACATGTTTGAGGACGCTGCTCTTGCTCCTCGTCGTTCTCTCCGGATCCAGTCTTCTTCGATGGCGCCCCCGCCGTCGATCGAGCCTTCCGGCTCGGACGTGCCCGATCCCGACGGTTCAGAGGCTGATCCTCTTGATTGGCCTGGCTCTCCTGCTCATCTGCGCGGTGTCCATTCTGTGTTCTCCTCCGACTCTGAAGGGGTTTTCGACGAAGACGCCTATTTGTAGGGGCTTTGTTTCTTCTGTGGGTTCTTGGGCTTTTGTTTCTGCCCGCACTTGGGTTCTCTTGGCCGTCTTTTGCTTTCTTGGTCCTTTGGCCTTGTACGCCTCTTGCCCCTCCGTGGGCTTTTTCCCTCCCCCCCCTCTGTACCCCTTTCTCTTTTATGCTTTCATATATGAAAACCGCTTGCCTGGTGGCCGGGATAGTGGTTTCATCGTCTTCCGCAATGAAGAGATGAACCCCCTCTCCTGTCTCCCCCCTTGCAAGTATCAACTTTAGTTAAAAAAAATATCTTGCTTTGCAGGTACTGCTACAGGGCTAGAATGCATGCGCCTTCATGCATGTTTTAGTGTGGGAATGTTGAGACTAATGTTCTTGTTCTTTTGCCCATACTAGTGTAGATTCATTGAGTATTCATTGATATGAATTGGTTGCATGGCATTGTGTAAAATCATTTCCATTTCATTATTTGTCATTATTGAATGGATCATCATCTTCCCTTCACTCGTGCAAGATCATGGCTCAATGGATCTAAATGCTCTCAGATGAATGGGTAAATGTTGCTCTGGACTGAAGTTGGAACTCATATGAGATTTGATTGATTTGTATTGAAAATGCCCTTTCAAATGCATGATCAATACTTTGATATAATATACAGGTTCCACTTTGCCAAAACTTCTTTGGAGTCAATGGTAAGCCTCAACTCTTTGTTACTACCCTTGAATCCATGGTAAGTATCCATGATTTGGAAGTGAATTTCCATGTGCCTAGATTGGGATTGATTCATTAATCGTGCTTTCAATTGACTTCATTTGTTAGTTGAGGACTGAATGGTTTCAAAGTGTCTTATGCATATTATTGAGATGAAAGTGTGTTCAAAGCATTTAATGAGCCTCATGCTAATGCTATCATAATCATATTTCATGTCATTTGGGTCTTGGTCTCAAAACTAGCTCCATATATTAATGCTTGATCTAGATATTTTGATTTCGATATAACCTCTTATTTTATCATGTGTTTCAGGGACAATATTCATGGTTCATCATCATGGGATTATGGTAATATTTAATCATTTATTTTCCCTTGAATTCGTGGAGGTTTGATAAGTTTTTATAACCCAAACTGACATGGGTCGACCCCTGGGGTCGACCCTTAGTGTTTCTCCCGCAGTCTGCCTGCATAGGTCGACCCCTGGGGTCGACCCCTGATGGCTTGAATTTAACTCCCGACGGGTCCTTTCACCATAACTGAAATGGTCGACCCCCGAGAGTTGAATTTTCCAGCCGCATGGGGGGGGGGGGGGGGGGGGGGGGGCTCGAGGGTCGACCCCAAGGGTCGACCCATTGCTTCTAGTTTTTGAAAAACCCCACGAGGGTTGACCCCAAGGGTCGACCCTTTCCGGTCCGGGGCGGCGCCGTCAAAAATGACCTTCGTATAGGCGCGCCAAAAGTCTTCTAACTCCGGTCCAAATACCCCAAATCACTCCAGAAAATGTGGATCTAGTCCCTAGGCTGTCTCTTGACCGTCCTAAACACATAAATACATCATATTGGGTTGTAAACCCTAATGAACAAAGCTAGATCTGAAATTTCAGATTGTTCCTAACCCTTGTGTGTGCAGGTGGATGGCTGTAGCTCTAAGGCTTCTTCAACAACGATATGGGTGTAAAAGCTAGAGGAAGGGAGATGCACATAGCAGAAGGAGGAAGAAGACGCTGCTGAAGACGTCATCCACGAGCTTGAGGTTCGATCAAGAGGCTATTGTTGCTGCTCTTCGCGGTCGGATGTCTTGGGCGTTTCATGTTGTGTCCCTGTGGTTTTGATGATTGGCTTTGATGTGAGTTAATCTTTTGATGATTGGCTTTGATGTGAGTTAATCTTTTGATGATTGGTTTTGATGTGAGTTAATCACTGTGAGTCATCTTGATGTGTGAGTCATCATGCTGTTATTCACTCATTTTCTGATCATAATGCAGTCTCTCATATGTTCAGTTAATTTGCTGTTTAGTCAGTTCATCAGATCATGAAGCATTGCATTATATGTTCAGTCATGTTATCTGCTGCATAAATCTTTCACATGCATTATTTGTTCAAGTGTAAACTCTGTTAGCATTGTCAGGACTGAAGTGGGTTGACCCCCCTTCTTAGATGGGTCGACCCCCCTAGACTATCAATGTCTGTACACTGCCAGCACACACATTCAAAATCTCTACATGTGAAGTCTACACATTGACTTTTCATGCAAAGTCTAGACATTTGATCAAGTTTGTACACTGGTCTTGGCATATGCATTCATAAAGTATATACACTCTTCGGTTGACTTCAACTGAAGTCTGTACATCGGCATGCATTACATCAAGTGTGTACATTGCATAGCATGTTGCGTCTAAGTCTATACATCACTGCTCATGCATTCACTGTCAAGTCTACACATTGCTGGGTCTTCATGCATTAACTCCAAGTCTGTACATCGCTCAAAGATTTCCAAGTCTGTACAGCCAATGCACTCAATCGAAGTCTGTACATTGGTCTTCATATTGGAAGTCTATACATTGGTCTTCATATTCGAAGTCCATACATCGGTCTTCATATTCGAAGTCTGTACATTGGTCTTCATATTGGAAGTCTATACATTGGTCTTCACCTGAAGTCTATACAGCCATTCTCTTATCAAAGTCCATACATCCTTCTGTTGGAATTCCAAGTCCATACATCGGACTGTTTGAGCAAAGTCTGTACAGCATGTCACTCATGTTGGAAGTCTATACATTGGGGGTCTTTTACCTACGTTGCTCAAAACAAAGTCTGTACATCAGACTGTTTCATCAGCAAGTCTGTACATCGGACTGTGTCAAGTGAAGTCTGTACAGACATGGTGTTTGCATTCAAAGTCCATACATTGGACTGTAGCATGCACGAAGCTAAGTCCATACTTTGATGCACTGTAGATAGCCTGAGGTGAAGTCTGTACATCCATTACCTTCATATAGGAAGTCTGTACATCTTACTGCACTGTAGCTTTCACAAAACCAAGTCTATACATCGTGAAAGTCTATACACTCCTCTTGGCCCTAGCATCTGTTTCGAAGTCCATACATTGGTCTTCAGTTCAAGTTTGTACAAATGGACTTATAGGTAAAGTCTATACATCCTTCAGTTGGAACTGTGCAAGTCTGTACATCGATGCTTGCCAAAGTCTGTACATTGGCATCTGTTCCTACGTTGCACTTCCAAGTCTGCACATTGGGTTCTTTACCTACGTTCAGCTTTGAAAGTCTGCACATTGGTAGTTTTACCAACGTTGCCTTGCCAAAGTCTTTACACTGTGTTTGTTCAAGTCTGTGCAGACTTAGCCTTGTTCTAGTCTATACATAGACCAGCTATATTTGGCAAGTCTACACATCGTGATTTCATCATGTCTGTACAGCCTCTTCATTGAAAGTCCACTCATCACTCAAGTCTATACAATGCACACTTATTTTCTTGCATAAAGTCCATACACTGCACTTGGCTTGTGTTCTTCACACCAAGTATGTACAGCCTCTGCTCGCAGCAGTCAAGTCTACACATTGCGTTGGTGGCAAGTCTATACATTGGGCTGTAGCTTGCTTGAAGTGAAGTCTACACATTGATTCACTGTTCATGCCTTCACTCAAAGTCTGTACAGCATGCTTCGTTGTTCAAGCTTTCAAAACTCTATACATCGCTCTTAAGCTAAAGTCTGTACAGCCGTTTCTTTGGCAAGTCTACACATCGTGAAGTCTACACACTCGATTTCCTTGCTTTGCTTCAAGTCTATACAGTCTCTCCCTCAGCAAGTCTATACACTGGGGTCGTCAGCTGAAGCTACAGCATGTCTGTACATTGGGTTCTCATGCATGTTAATAGCAAGTCTAGACATTGTCTGTCATGCACGCAGTCAAGTGTATACACTCTACACACTTGGTTAACTGATGCTTTAAGTCCATACACTGAGCTCGCATGAAGAACTTCAACTCTATACACTCTCCCAGTGTACACACTTACTCACTTACTGATTCTAAGTATATACATTGTGTTGCATTACTTGAATTTCCTCAAGTCTATACACTGAGCTCGCATGAAGACTCAAAGTCTATACACTCACTCAGTGTTCACACTTATTCATTGCTGCTTCTGAAGTATATACACTCGTGTTAAAAGCCTGAACTAACTAAGTAGATACATTCCTTTTGTCTTTGTCTGCAGGTGATTTAGGCTAATGAAGGGCACGTGATCCGAGGGCTGACAGGAAGCTGACACGTGGCCAAATATCTTGGGCGGGAAATGTGGAACACACGCGCCCAGTGCTGCTCCTGCTCGAGCTGCTATATAATAAAAACTCCGTTGTCTGAAGGAGACAGATCGAAGTAGAAGGACTGAAGCCTTGAGCAGAAGTAGGAAGAAATAGAAGAAGAGTGAGCCGGCAGAAGAAAGAGTTGCAGAGAAGAAGGAGAGAACAGTGTGAGAGAAAAGGAGAGCAGAGGAGAAAGAAAGAGAGATAGAGAGAGAGAGAGTTCGTGGATAAGAAGGAAGAAGCTACTGAAGATCTGTCTACTGGACCGTGAATCAAATCCAGGCCAGTCAGCTCCATGGGAGCCACATCTGACGTTCTTTCATTTACAGCTTGTGTTTGCTGTGTTATTTTCGTTTCTTATTTTTCCTTTTATTTGATCTAATTTATTGTGTTCTTCCGATCCTCTGGACTAAGGTCGGGTTCCTCCTGTGGACTCAGGAGAAGGAAGACTTGTCTCCGGTTCTGGGCTTGTGGGTTGCAAGTCCAGGGGTCCCTCTTGGTCTGGAGGAAGAGAGGTCTGCGACCTCTGGTTTGCTGGTGACTGGGAGTCACTGGTGGGTTCCCTCCTGGTCTGGAGGAAGAGAGACTTCGGTCTCTGGTTTCCAAGTGGCTGGGAGTCACTTCGGGTGTCCCTCCGGTTGGGAGGAAGAGGAGAGGTTGTTCCCCTGGTCAAGCTGTGTGGCAGCAAGTGTTCGCAGACTGAGTCTGCTTGTTTCTAGCGTTGGCTAGTGAAGCCTCACTCCGGTTGGGAGTGAGGGGTGGAGGTAGGTCTGGAGGACCGAACCACCTAAAAATTATATGTGCAGTGGTTTGTCTTGCGTTAGCTCCATATCTTCTACCTCCCATTCACAGGTTGTGCATGCTTGGCTAGTTGTATTATCTAGGGAGTTAACCTTGAGCATTATATTTTTGCTAGGTGTGATTGGTTTGCTTTGTTCTGTCTGCGTTTCTGGTTTGATCAGGTGGCTGCATTGTTGCAGTCCAACTGTTTGATCTATTGTTGTCTTATCATCTCATCTTGGAAAGCTCGTTAATTTTTATTCCGCATATCTGAGCTTGAGAGATTTAATTTGGGCATAATTTCTGAAGGGGATACATTCACCCCCCCTCTGTATCCGGGCTTAGCACCCTAACAATTGGTATCAGAGCGGTGTCTGCTTAGAAGGTCCAGCGACCTGCAGATCCAATCTTGCAGTCTTAGGTGCTAATTTGCTTTTGGTGCATCAATATTCCTGTTGCTTTATATATGATCTGTTTTCATGGGTGAACCACAAGTTTTCAACGGTTCCAATTTTAGTATATGGTCTGCTAGTCTGAAAAATTATACTAAATCTGTTAATCCAGACCTGTGGAAAGTGATTTCACACGGTCCTCATGAACTACCAAAGAAAAAGTCCAAATGGACTGACAGTCATAAATTAATGCATGAAGAGAATCAGGTAGCTATAAATCTAATGAAGGCAGCTACTGATAGAGCTTTTCATTCATGTTTCTTTGATTGCAGTTCTGCTAAAGATATTCTCGACATGCTGAAGCGAACTCAGATAAGAAATGAGGACAGCTGCATGATGGCTGACAGAAATAATCAAGGCAGCAGTCAAGATGAAGATGAGGTAAATCCCTTTGAAAACTATACTTCAGATGATTGGGAAAATGTCATGCCCCGAGCGCGGAAGATTACCCGGAGGCGTGATGCGTCTATATAGATCGTGTCAATCATGTAAATATCAGAGTGCGCAAATAACTAAGATTTAACTCAAAATTTAATACAAATAGTACGAGTTGACAATTGTCACAATTAATCAAAGGACAATTACATGTGTTCCTAGAGTCCAACGACTAGGCTTCAAATCTTGAGCAGTTCTAATCAAGTTGACTAATATAAATGACATAGATGAATTGATACAACTGACATAAGTGAACTAATACAATAACAAAAAGGACATGACAATTTGATAACTTCACTCTAACACTCATCACTCAGTCTCATTCCCTTCCGAGTGTTGGTTGGCATCCAAATTACCTGAAAATATTAGAAAATAACTAGATGAGCGAATCGCTCAGTAGGAATTACATCTCAAGATTTAACAGGCTTTAAGTGGTTTACAAGTTCAATTAATGTCAGTAAAACTATGCATGTAGATGAGTAGATATCAAGGATTGTAAAAATCGACAAGAGCAGTGAAGGAATAACAAGTGAGAGTATAAGGATTCCAACTTCAATGCAGCAATAGCAAGAGATTCAAGCAAGTAATAACTGGAATTAACGAAATCTTTCCAAGAGAGTAAGAACTCATGTCAAGCAAGTAATAGAAAGTAATATAAATTCAAGCATGTAAAATTGGAATTGGCTATTTATCAATTTCATTCAAGTAAAACTTTACCCTTCTGCGGGTCTCAAGTCAAATCAATCAAGTAATATCACGAGAATGAGTGGAATGTCTAAAGCCTAGCAAGCAAGTACTCCGGTGCAATGCCAAACACCGTGGTCAATAAACTCCCATGGGCACAAGTACCTTCGGGTGCTCCCCCCAGGACCAGACCGGGCCCTATATGCACAGCATTTATCATGTTTGTTGACATCCACTCTTATTTATAGCCAATATGGAATTTCAAGGTTTGACCAGTATGATATATAAGGTGGAATTATGGAATGGAGTCCAAGGGCGCATTTATGTGTAGGGATGAACTAGGAGTGGAAACCAGTAACGTTTGATACACGAAAAAAAACTAGATAAGAGAGGTGCCTTATGGGCCACCTGACAATTTTTAGAAACGACACCCTCACTGTGGGATGCCCTTCCTGGGAACTATACAGGGTTTAGAGGACCCTGTCAGGAGTTAAATATCACTTCTCAGGCTGCCATCTATCAGTGGAGATGGCAAAAGAGAAGGCCTAACGATCAGGTTAACGTAATGAGCCGGCTGTGTCGACTCAGTAGTTCATCGCGTCAACCCTGCAGTTCATCGCGTCAACCCTGCGAACAGGCTGGGTCGACCCTGTGAACAGGCAGGGTCGACTCTGCAGTTCATCGCGTCAACGCGGTGAACAGGCAGGGTCGACCCTGTCAACAGGCAGGGTCGACTCTGCCGTTCACTGCGTCAACGCAGTGAACAGGCAGCGTCGACAGGCAGGGTCGATTCTGCCGTTCACTGCGTCAACGCAGTGAACAGGCAGCGTCGACCTTGTCAGCAGGCAGGGTCGACTTTGCCAACAGGCAGGGTCGACCCTGTCAACAGGCAGGGTCGATACTTTCTTTTGTTCCCCAGTTTTCATGCCCTTCCAATCCTCCTTTCACTCTGAGTTCTTCACAAAAGTTCTTCTTCTCTTGTAGATATAGATTTTCTTCTTCTACCACATCCTCCAATTCTTCTTAATTTTTAAGTTATAATTAATTTTCTACGGTTCTATTTTTTACTCAGTAACTGTTCACCTGCGCCTATAGATCTCATTTTTTTCACATTTTTCACCTTCTTCCTCTCATTTTCTCTCTCTGCACTCTTCATAAAACTTCTTCCTAACCTTCCAATCTATGACTTTCTCTTCTTTCACATATTCTCATTCTCTCTAGATTTTTCATTATTCTCCTTCTTAGAACCCCCTATTTTCAATATCATTTCATTGTGCTTTCAACTTGGTCTTTTTCCACATTTTTCATCCTCTTGACTATAATTTCTTCTTTCACTATTTTCAGGCTTTAGTTTCTCTCATATAACATCTTTAACATGGTGGTTTTAGTTTCACAGAAATTGACATAATGACAGGCCCTTTACTAAAGCATGAACTATATCAAATATAGATATTAGCTAATACATGCTAATCGTCCTAGATTTAAGCTAACACATGCTAATTATTCTAGGTATGAGACTAATACTTGCTAATACTTGCTAATTATTCTTGGTATAAGGCTAATACATGCTAATTATCTTAGGTATAAAGCTAATACATGCTAATCATCTCAAGTATGAAGCTAATGCATGCTAATCGGCTTAGGTATGAAGCTAATACATGCTAATCATCCTAGATTTAAATTAACACATGCTAATTATTCTAGGTATGAGACTAATACTTGCTAATACTTGCTAATTATTCTGGGTATAAGGCTAATACATGCTAATCGGCTTAGGTATGAAGCTAATACATGCTAATCATCCTAGATTTAAATTAACACATGCTAATTAAACACTAAATATCGCATGGAAATGAGCCTAAGACTAAATGCCTAGACTAATCATCCTAGATTAGCTATTAGTTTAGTTAAAAGTTGAGAACACCTACTATAACATGATGTGTAACCACTAAATACCGCATGGAGATGAGACTAATCACTAATTTTACATGCTAATATAACCTAGATTAGCTATGGTTTGGTTAAAGCTCGAGATCACCTACCTCTGTGTGGTGGCAGAAAGGGTACAGGTGGAAGAAGAAAGGAAGAAGATCAGCTCCTTCCCTCCTCTACAATGCTTCAGAGAATGCTCCCACGTTCTCTGCAGCAAGGCTTCGAATGTCAGAGAAGGCAAGAGTCTCTGCCTCAATAGAGGGGTATAATATAGGGATTTTAGGATTTTTGATAGACAGGAGGGGAACCAGATCTGAAATAATAGCATCCCATAGTGCGATGCCAACTCAAATAGGCTGTTCGTGTCTCTTTACGAAGTGCTGTAAGTTGGGGTGCACTGTTCATAAGTTAAGATTCCAAGTTAAACTTCAAAGATTTTTATCTTTAAAAATTGATGGAGTTAGTTTATGAAATTGCATGGTGAGATCCTTACATTTTTCTCTATTTTTACATATAATTTTTTTTGAAAAATTCTTTTTAAATAAAAAGTGATACTATTCATGACACTATTCACGTTAGGAAATAATGGGGCTTTTACGAGAGATAGAGATAATGTTTGGACAGCTAATCCATGGCCCATCTGTCTATAACATATAATTATTTGGCAAAAAATGTAAATGGTGGATGCTAGGATTTGAACCCTGGTCATTGGGTTAGAAGATAAGTTACTTAACCAACTACACTAGGAAGCCACTTATTAAATGAATAACCTTTACATATGATAACTTCGTGTTCCACTTCTTACATAAACTTCCTAAAGAGTTTATTTAATATATTTTTTTTATTTGGCAAATATTAATAATAATAATAATTTTTTTTTCATTTTTTTTATAAGGGGTGCTACACCCTCCCCTATTTAAAAGAATTTGGTCCCCAAAATCAATTGTATAAGGGTAAATTCAACTACATAAGGATACTGTAGAAAGTATAAGATACTTGCCGACTAAAATAGTTCTGGGTATCTTCTCTTCATAGATTCCTCGATCTCCCAAGTTGCTTCTAGCTCCGAGCATCGATTCCATTGGATTTTTACCATAGGGATCGTCTTGCTCCTTAGAACTCGAACTTCGCGATCGAGGATCTGCATCGGCCTTTGTTCATAAGTAAGATCCCTTTGAATCACCAATTCAGCATGATTGATGACGTGCGAAGGGTCGTGCACATATTTCTTCAGCATAGATATATGAAATACATTGTGCACTTCCGAGAGTTGAGGAGGTAAGGCAATGCGGTAAGCCACCTCGCCCACTCTTTCCAATACTTCAAATGGACCGATAAACCTTGGTGTAAGCTTGCCCTTAACACCGAATCTTCTAATACCTCGGCCGGGAGATACCTTGAGAAATACATGGTCACCCGCTTGAAATTCCAAATCTCTCCTTCTGTTATCAGCATAAGATTTTTGCCTGCACTGAGCTACCTTAAGTCTCTCTCTGATAAGGTGTATCTTCTCAGTCGAATCTCTAACCATATCTGGGCCTAGAATTTGTCTTTCACCGACTTCTTCCCAGCATATTGGAGAACGACAACTCCTGCCATAAAGCGCCTCGAAAGGAGCCATTTGAATACTAGCTTGATAGCTGTTATTATATGCAAATTCGGCTAGTGGTAAGTGGTCATGCCAGCTTCCGCCGAAATCTATAATACATGCCCTTAACATATCTTCAACAACCTGATTTGTCCTTTCAGTCTGACCATCTGTCTGGGGATGGAAAGCAGTGCTGAAATTAAGTTTCGTCCCCAGAGAGTGTTGTAGACCCTTCCAAAAATGAGAGGTGAAGCGTGGGTCTCGGTCAGATACGATCGAGACGGGAACTCCATGCAATCTAACCATCTCCTTAATATACAGGGCAGCAAGTACGTCGACTGACCATCGACTTTTGATGGGTAAGAAATGGGCCGATTTAGTTAACCGGTCGATAATTACCCAAATTCCATCATATCCGCCCCTAGACTTGGGCAAACCCATGATAAAGTCCATGCCAATGTCTTCCCACTTCCACTTGGGAATATCCAGCGGATGTAGCTTTCCGGCGGGTTTTTGATGTTCCGCCTTCACTTGTTGGCATGTGAGGCAACGAGACACAAAGTCTGCTACCTCCCTTTTCATGTTAGACCACCAGAAGTTCTTTTCAAGTCTTGGTACATCTTAGTGGCTCCAGGGTGGATTGTGTACCTCGATCTATGAGCTTCTTCAAGAATCTTCTTCTTCAATTCGGGACAGTCGGGCACACATGTCCGTTCATGAAATAGTAATCTGCCATCAGGTGCCAGCTTGAAATCCAGTCTCTCGTCAGCTTGCTCTTTATCTCCACTAGCGAGGGATCCTCTTCTTGTAACTTCTTGATTTCAGGTAGCAAATCTGGATGTAGGCTCATATGAGATAGAATAATACACATGTTCTTCTCATCTGTGCTGATATCAAGCTCAGAGAATTTCTCCAGCAGTTTCCATTCTTGTATCATGCAGTTGGCCAATACTGTTCTCGGCTTTCGACTAAGGGCATCAGCTACGGAATTACCCTTACCAGGATGGTACTGTATAGTGAAGTCGAAATCCTTGAGATACTCGAGCCAACGCCTTTGCCGCATGTTCAGCTCCTTTTGGGAGAATAAGTACTTGAGGCTTTTATGATCGGAGTACACAGTGAATTGTTCTCCGTAGAGATAGTGCCTCCAGATCTTTAAAGCGAATACTACTGCGGCCAGTTCTAAGTCGTGAACTGGGTAGTTCTCTTCATGTTTCTTCAATTGTCGGGAAGAGTATGCAATGACTCTCCCATTCTGCATCAATACACATCCGAGGCCAATACCAGAAGCATCGGTATATACCTCGTATTTTTCTCCTTCCATTGGTAATGATAAGACTGGAGCAGTGGTCAAGAGATCCTTCAAAGTTTGAAAACTCTTTTCACAGTCTTCCTTCCACTCATAAGGCACTTCCTTGCGGGTTAACCTGGTCAGGGGAACAGCAATTTTGGAGAAGTCCTTTATAAAACGCCGGTAGTAACCAGCTAGACCCAAGAAGCTCCGAATCTCAGTTACATTTGTGGGTCGTTCCCAGTTCTTCACGGCTTCGACCTTTGATGGGTCAACAGCAATTCCGTTCTTCGAAATGATATGGCCTAAGAAGGATACTTCCTCGAGCCAAAACTCGCATTTGCTGAATTTGGCATATAGCTTGTTTCCCCTTAATATCTGCAATGCCTTCTTGAGGTGTTCTTCATGATCCTCTTCGGTCTTTGAATAGATCAGAATATCATCAATAAAGACCACAATAAATTGGTCTAAATAGGGCCTGAATATGCTGTTCATTAACTGCATAAAAGCTGCGGGGGCATTTGTTAGTCCGAAAGGCATAACAGTAAATTCGTAATGCCCATACCTGCTTCGGAATGCAGTTTTATGAATGTCTTCTTCTTTGATCTTCAATTGGTGGTAACCAGAACGAAGATCAATCTTGGAGAAATATAAAGCTCCAGATAGTTGATCGAACAGCTCATCAATCCTTGGCAGTGGATACTTGTTCTTGATTGTAAGGTGATTTAGCTGTCGATAATCTATGCATAATCTCATCGATCCGTCCTTCTTTTTGACGAATAGCACGGGTGCTCCCCATGGGGAAGTACTCGGCCTGATGAAACCCTTGTTCAATAACTCCATTAGCTGCTCTTTTAGTTCCTTCAGCTCAGCAGGGGACATTCTGTATGGTGCCCTGGAAATAGGACGAGCACCAGGGACAAGGTCGATTGTGAACGACACTTCCCTTTCCGGGGGTAAGCCGGTTAAATCTTCTGGAAAAACATCGGGAAAATCCCGAATTACACGGATGTCTTCAAGTTTAACCTTCTCGACTTCCGTGGCAGTCACGAATGCTATGAAAGTCATGCATCCCTTATTCATAAGTTTACTAGCTCGGAGTGCTGATATAAGAAGTGATTTACTCCGAGGGCTATTGTAAACTAGCTCTGGGAAATCTACGAAAGTTACCTTGCCATGCCGGCAATCTACAGTTGCTTGGTATGTGGATAGCCAGTCGGCACCTAGTATGACATCATAACCCTTTATATCTAGGCATATCAGGTCAGCAGGTAAATTATTTCCCTTAATCATCACTTCACAGTTTGGATAGTGATAAGTGATATCAGACTCATTCCCAAGAGGTGTAGATATGACCAAATCTAACAGTTCATGTTTCTTAGAAAATGAAGCAGCAAAGTTCTTGGAAACGAATGAATGAGTTGCTCCGGTATCGACTAAAACTAGAGCAGTTTTTGAATAAATAGTGAGAGTACCTTCCACAATTCCACCTTTAGTGGGTTCTGTCTCTTGGAGAGCTTGCAGACGGCCTTGTTTCTTTACCGGACGCTTCTCGTCTTTGATGTCTTGTTCCTTCATCAGTGGGCAGTCTGGATTCGATGCTCTCGGCTCCCACATCGAAGGCAAGCTCCTAACTTTCTCCAGCATTCCTCGGTCTTATGACCAGCTTTATCACAATACTTGCAAAGCTCCTTTGATGGTGTGGTGGTGGAGAATGGCCTGTCATTCTTCTGGAATTTCTTCGCCTTGAGGGCTCCCCTCCCATGAAGAATCGCTTCTTGTTGAAGGATTGTTTGAATTTTCCCGGGCTTGTAACGGGTTCCTTCTTGTCTCTTCCTCGGATTCTCTCAGATAATTCGGTGGCATCTTCCAGCAGTTGAGCACGCCGAACCATCTCCGAATAGACTTGGATGTCCATCGGGGCAAGTTGTGTGATATAATGGGGCCGAAGCCCGTTGAGGAATCTTCTCGCCTTCATCTTTTCTGTACACACCAAGTGGGGTGCATACCTAGACAATCTGGAGAACTGGGCCTCATACTCGGCCACTTTCAAGCCCCGTTGTTTTAGAACGGCGAATTCGTGGCCTTCTTTTCCTGGATATGATCGGAGAAGTACTTGTTGTTGAAATGCTCCGTGAATTCATCCCATGTAACATGGTATTCTGGCAGTGTTGCTTCTATGGATTCCCACCAGCATCGAGCGTCCCGCTCAAGTTGGAATACAGCCAGTAAAACTTTCTCCTCGTCCGTGCATTGCATTACACGGAAGATTCGTTCCATCTCCTTTAGCCAATTCTCGGCATCCTCGGGGTCGGACGAACCTGTGAACCTTGGTGGGTTCATGTTACGGAAACTCCTGTGGAGGTCACCCGCTCCACGGTTAGCTCCGCCTTGGGCCACTTGCTGTAGTGCCTGTGTAAGGCCCTGCACGGTGCGCTGCATCTCGCGCCATTGTGCTCTTTCAGCAGCCATGATCCTACAAAAATATTTAGAGTGTTTAAGTAAGATAAGGGTCGTTTTTACTTATAAGGGTAAAGTCATTAGAAATCTTAACCCATGGCTCTATCCATCTCACCAGGTAAGGTCTACTTATATCCTTAGACTTCTCTAACCCTGGACTTAGGTTTTTACCTATCCTTGGACTCAAGTTTTTACTTAGATTTCAATTTCTAACCATTTATTATTTTTCTAGTTCCCTAGGTTTGAAAACCTAGGCTCTGATACCACGAAGACTGTCACGCCCCGAGCGCGGAAGATTACCCGGAGGCGTGACGCGTCTATATAGATCGTGTCAATCATGTAAATATCAGAGTGCGCAAATAACTAAGATTTAACTCGAAATTTAATACAAATAGTACGAGCTGACAATTGTCACAATTAATCAAAGGACAATTACATGTGTTCCCAGAGTCCAACGACTAGGCTTCAAATCTTGAGCAGTTCTAATCAAGTTGACTAATACAAATGACATAGATGAATTGATACAACTGACATAAGTGAACTAATACAATAACAAAAAGGACATGACAATTTGATAACTTCACTCTAACACTCATCACTCAGTCTCATTCCCTTCCGAGTGTTGGTTGGCATCCAAATTACCTGAAAATATTAGAAAACAACTAGATGAGCGAATCGCTCAGTAGGAATTACATCTCAAGATTTAACAGGCTTTAAGTGGTTTACAAGTTCAATTAATGTCAGTAAAACTATGCATGTAGATGAGTAGATATCAAGGATTGTAAAAATCGACAAGAGCAGTGAAGGAATAACAAGTGAGAGTATAAGGATTCCAACTTCAATGCAGCAATAGCAAGAGATTCAAGCAAGTAATAACTGGAATTAACGAAATCTTTCCAAGAGAGTAAGAACTCATGTCAAGCAAGTAATAGAAAGTAATATAAATTCAAGCATGTAAAATTGAATTGGCTATTTATCAATTTCATTCAAGCAAAACTTTACCCTTCTGCGGGTCTCAAGTCAAATCAATCAAGTAATATCACGAGAATGAGTGGAATGTCTAAAGCCTAGCAAGTAAGTACTCTGGTGCAATGCCAAACACCGTGGTCAATAAACTCCCATGGGCACAAGTACCTTCGGGTGCTCCCCCCAGGACCAGACCAGGCCCTATATGCACAGCATTTATCATGTTTGTTGACATCCACTCTTATTTATAGCCAATATGGAATTTCAAGATTTGACCAGTATGATATATAAGGTGAAATAATGGAATGGAGTCTAAGGGTGCATTTATGTGTAGGGATGAACTAGGAGTGGAAACCAGTAATGTTTGATACACGAAAAAAAAACTAGATAAGAGAGGTGCCTTATGGGCCACCTGACAATTTTTAGAAACGACACCCTCACTGTGGGATACCCTTCCTGGGAACTATACAGGGTTTAGAGGACCATGTCAGGAGTTAAACATCACTTCTCAGGCTACCATCTATCAGTGGAGATGGCAAAAGAGAAGGCCTAACGATCAGGTTAACGTAATGAGCCGGCTGTGTCGACTTAGTAGTTCATCGCGTCAACCCTGCAGTTCATCGCGTCAACCCTGTGAACAGGCTGGGTCGACCCTGTGAACAGGCAGGGTCGACTCTGCAGTTCATCACGTCAACGCGGTGAACAGGGAGGGTCGACCCTGTCAACAGGCAGGGTCGACTCTACCGTTCACTGCGTCAACGCAGTGAACAGGCAACGTCAACAGGCAGGGTCGACTCTGCCGTTCACTGCGTCAACGCAGTGAACAGGCAGTGTCGACCCTGTCAGCAGGCAGGGTCGACCCTGCCAACAGGCAGGGTCGACCCTGTCAACAGGCAGGGTCGATACTTTCTTTTGTTCCCAAGTTTTCATGCCCTTCCAATCCTCCTTTCACTCTGAGTTCTTCACAAAAGTTCTTCTTCTCTTGTAGATATAAATTTTCTTCTTCTACCACATCCTCCAATTTTTCTTAGTTTTTAAGTTATAATTAATTTTCTACGGTTCTATTTTTTACTCAATAACTGTTCACCTGCGCCTATAGATCTCATTTTTTTCACATTTTTCACCTTCTTCCTCTCATTTTCTCTCTCTGCACTCTTCATAAAACTTCTTCCTAACCTTCCAATCTATGACTTTCTCTTCTTTCACATATTCTCATTCTCTCTAGATTTTTCATTATTCTCCTTCTTAGAACCCCCTATTTTCAATATCATTTCATTGTGCTTTCAACTTGGTCTTTTTCCACATTTTTCATCCTCTTGACTACAATTTCTTCTTTCACTATTTTCAGGCTTTAGTTTCTCTCATATAACATCTTTAACATGGTGGTTTTAGTTTCACAGAAATTGACATAATGACAGGCCCTTTACTAAAGCATGAACTATATCAAATATAGATATTAGCTAATACATGCTAATCGTCCTAGATTTAAGCTAACACATGCTAATTATTCTAGGTATGAGACTAATACTTGCTAATACTTGCTAATTATTCTGGGTATAAGGCTAATACATGCTAATTATCTTAGGTATAAAGCTAATACATGCTAATCATCTCAAGTATGAAGCTAATGCATGCTAATCGGCTTAGGTATGAAGCTAATACATGCTAATCATCCTAGATTTAAATTAACACATGCTAATTATTCTAGGTATGAGACTAATACTTGCTAATACTTGCTAATTATTCTGGGTATAAGGCTAATACATGCTAATCGGCTTAGGTATGAAGCTAATACATGCTAATCATCCTAGATTTAAATTAACACATGCTAATTAAACACTAAATATCGCATGGAAATGAGCCTAAGACTAAATGCCTAGACTAATCATCCTAGATTAGCTATTAGTTTAGTTAAAAGTTGAGAACACCTACTATAACATGATGTGTAACCACTAAATACCGCATGGAGATGAGACTAATCACTAATTTTACATGCTAATATAACCTAGATTAGCTATGGTTTGGTTAAAGCTCGAGATCACCTACCTCTGTGTGGTGGCAGAAAGGGTACAGGTGGAAGAAGAAAGGAAGAAGATCAGCTCCTTCCCTCCTCTACAATGCTTCAGAGAATGCTCCCACGTTCTCTGCAGCAAGGCTTCGAATGTCAGAGAAGGCAAGAGTCTCTGCCTCAATAGAGGGGTATAATATAGGGATTTTAGGATTTTTGATAGACAGGAGGGGAACCAGATCTGAAATAATAGCATCCCATAGTGCGATGCCAACTCAAATAGGCTGTTCGTGTCTCTTTACGAAGTGCTGTAAGTTGGGGTGCACTGTTCATAAGTTAAGATTCCAAGTTAAACTTCAAAGATTTTTATCTTTAAAAATTGATGGAGTTAGTTTATGAAATTGCATGGGTGAGATCCTTACATTTTTCTCTATTTTTACATATAATTTTTTTTGAAAAATTCTTTTTAAATAAAAAGTGAAACTATTCATAACACTATTCACGTTAGAAAATAATGGGACTTTTACGAGAGATAGAGATAATGTTTGAACAGCTAATCCATGGCCCATCTGTCTATAACATATAATTATTTGGCAAAAAACGTAAATGATGGATGCTAGGATTTGAACCCTGGTCATTGGGTTGGAAGGCAAGTTACTTAATCAACTACACTAGGAAGCCACTTGTTAAATGAATAACTTTTTATATGTGGTAACTTCGTGTTCCACTTCTTACATAAACTTCCTAAAGAGTTTATTTAATATATTATTTTTTTTATTTGGCAAATATTAATAATAATTATAATTTTTTTTCATTTTTTTATAAGGGGTGCTACAGAAAATACATATTCTGAGCTACTTGAATCTCATGAACTGTTAAGAAAACAATATAAAAAATTGAAGAAGGGTACTGGGTCAGTTAGTTCAAGTTCACTATGTAGAAATTGTGTTGAATTGAAAAATGTTCATGATGCCTGTATGTCTGATTTTCAAATGTTGAAGAAACAAATTTCATTATTGAAAACTGAGAATCAAGATCATATAAATGTGATATCTGAACTCAAAGAAAAATTCAAGTCAGATAATGATAATCAGACTCTTGTTAACTATCATGACCAGTATAAAAAATTGCTGAAAAACTTTGAAAGTGTGAACTCAGATTTAAACAAGCTAAAATCTGAAAATGATTCTCTGAGAAAATCTGTTAATGAAAATGATGAAAAATTTGAGAAACTTGAGCAGGAGAAGAACTTGTTTGCTGAAAAATTCAATGCCATAAAATCTGTAAATATAGAATTACAGAAAGATCTGGAGAAACAACAAAAAGAATTAAAGGAATTTGAGGCTGAAAGAAAACTTGGAGTTAACTCAGATGATCAGACTCTAATAAATGAGTTAATTCAGAATAACAAGCTTAAGGAAGAAAATGAGAAGTTAAAAATGCTGAACTCCACTATCTCTGAGAGAATTCTAGCCTTAGAAAGAGGAAAAACTGTTTGCATTGAAGATTCTGATAAACTGAGCAATCTGGAAAATGAAATTGAGAAATATAAAACTGCTAACAAAGTTTTGAATGAAGCTATGAATTACAGTGAGCAAGATATTGCCTGTTATGAGTTACACATTTCCTCACTAGAAAATGAAATTCAAGATCTGAAAACATCTCTGTCAAGGTTTGTGAGTGGACAAGAGAATCTGGACAGGTTGTTAGGAGTTAAGGTCAATACTCAAAAGGAAGGGTTAGGCTAGAATAATGTCAATAAAAAGACTTTCAAAAATAAGCTAATGACATCTTTTATCAAAGCATCAAATGTAGCCACCACCTCAAAAAATAAACAACCAAATGTTCAGGAGAATCAGAAACAAATTGGAAAAATGGAAAAGGTCAGTCATGTGAAGAAAGAAGTGAATCACATTGAAAAAATGCATGTTGTACATCACTCGAACTTTCCTGCCACCAAGAAAAAGACTGATTTTAAATATGTTGAGAAAGTTCAATCTGTGCTTGACATGAATACACATACACATGCACATAAAAACAAGAATTCATGTCATTACTGTGGTAGGGTTGGTCACATTATGGATAATTGCTTCATTCTGAAACAAGACAACAAAAAGCATGCTAGGAAACATGTCTCTGCTCAGAACAAAAAGAAAACTGAATGCTATCACTGTGGCAAATTGGGCCACAGGGCCATTGAATGCTGGCATGCTCAGGGTAGACAATTCAATTCTAAAACTGTTAAACTCCCTGCAAATGGAAATGCTTTTGGAAGAAATGTTTTTAGAGGCAAGCACAATGAGTGCTTCAAATGTGGGAAGTATGGCCACACAGTCAAGGACTATTGGCACATTCAGAAGAATTCTTTTAACCCCCATGTTATCAAATTCTCTGCCAGAAAATCTATGAGTTTTTCATGCTATAACTGTGGGAAGCCAGGCCATAGAGCTGCTGAATGTTGGCTGGCTGGTTTTAGTAAACAGAATTTTAATTCTGTCAACAACAAAAAGTTTCATGCATATGCACATGGATTTCATGCTAACAAGAATGTGCATAGATCAAATCTGAAACCTGATGCATCTTACTATCATTATAGTAAACAGAACTCTCTCTCTGCCAATAAACTTCATGACAACAGTAATGTGCATAAGAAGAATTTGAAATCTGCTAATTCATGCCATTACTGTGGACAAATTGGTCATTCAATGAATACTTGCTACTTGATGAAATCTGATGACCAAGCACCTAGAAAATTGTTTAGAAAACCTGCTACGAATGTCATTGTCAATTCAGGACCCAACACCTCTTGGGTACCTGTTTGTGCAAAATAACTTTGCTTTGCAGGTGTGCCTTGGAATGGAATAAAAAGGGGTATTAATCCAAGGCACTCAAGAATGAAAACCCCTTCTGAACTGTTCAGGTAAATTCTCTGCATTTCCTATTTTGAAATCCATTGCATATCTGATTTGATGTATTCTTGCATATCTGCCATTTGTAGTTGTTTGATAATTGTTGAAATGCATAAACTCTGAAAACAAATTGCATTCTGAAAAATCTGAACTGCATATGAATGTGGCTTGAAATCTGTCAGTTGCATAGTTAACTAAAAATCTGGATTGCTCAGCTACCAAAAGGCAGGGAAATCTGTCTGGAGGTTCTTACTATGTGTGAAGTGGTCTTTTAGACCAAGTGCTCCGCCTTGTACCATGGGTCACTTTACTGATAAGACAGTCTGAATATGCACAAGTCACAATATCATTAGGAATCATATGTTCAGTTTCTCATGGCAAACATTGCATATTTTCAGGGGGAGTTAATTGCATGTCTTTGCATAGCATTCAATGTTGAGTCTTTGCATGTCCTTGCATACATATAGTGCATTGCATTTCATTTCATTGAAAATGCCAAAAAGATTGACTGAATGCATGTTGTCAGGGGGAGTCAATGCATTGCATATAGGTTGTCAAATACATACTCTTGTGAGAATTCATTGCATACACTTTCTTATTGATTCAATTGACAAACCTTGATCACATTTTGAAAATATTGGGCTTCAAAATCTCTCTTATCAATTGGTATCATTTGATTTCAGAATTCTATCAGTCTTTCATGAAGATTTCAATGGGCTATCTCGATCATAAATCTGAAAACTCTTGAACTAGAAATCTTCTATTATACATTTTTATGAATGTCTGAAATAACTCATGTGGTTTAAGTTTAATTTTCATGGAGTTTGACTTTAAAATCTCTTAAAAATATCTGAAGCATGTTTAATAAACCTTAACCATCTATTCCATGTTGTGTCTTGTAAAATCTTCTGAAATCTGCATTATTGAATTCATGGTTTTAATTGGTTAAGTACATGAAATTATTATTGACTTGAAGCTAATGAATTAGTCTAAAATGTCTAAAGGGTAAAGTGTTGTCAGAGCAATGACTTTGGACACTGAGAAACCATGTCCAAAGGACTGTGTCATGAGGTACCTGTGGAACGCGCTTTTTTAGTTTTATATATATATATATATATATATATATATATGGATTTGTTATTTATTGATTTATTGGCGTGCCAGTCACCGAGGTGACAATTTTATTATGCGCTCGATCTGACCTTTAATCAGTCGATTGTGAAGTCCGAGTCGGGACCTGAAGTCCGTCATACCATAAAGGCTATGACGTTAATTACGCCCTTCCTAAGAAGGACAACCCTTGATTAAACGCCAAAAATAGGAGGAAGGTAGCGGCAAAAATAAGACTCAAACGAGAGAGAGGGTTGGTTCATCAGCAGGGCGTTAAATGGCCTGAGTGAAGCAAGGATACATCAAATGCGGAGCAAATCCGGCGGCATGTCCCCATTACCTTGGACTATGCCAGATGGGGATAGGAAATCACCCATGCAGCGGCAGGATGGGATCCGTAAAAGATCGGGTATATCTAACCCGGAATCGGATAAGGACCGGTGCGACATGACACACCCTGTGCAGGCGCGATGTCTTATTGATATCCCCCTTCGGAAGACCATCGAGAACATGCAAGGGAAGAACTCCGTGGGCCAGCGGGGTTAGGAGAGAATACCATGATCACTCAAGGTGATGTGAATGAATTTTGGCAGCATATCCCCTTATCCTGGATTATGCCAAGAGGAGATAAGCCATCATCCACGGGATGCCGGGATGAAAGCCTGAAAAGAAGGGGGCACCAGGCCCGGGGCCATCGCCCACATCCATAGCATCGATTGATGTTCCTTCGGAACCCGTCGGAGCACATGTAGTGACATAGCCCTTTAGGTCCATAAGGTTATAAAGAAATCCGGATCGGAACAGAACAATGTAGGGGAGGTCCTCCCCATTGATTTATTTCCTGAGGGATGCCAAATGCTCTCTGTATATTCCTCGGGTGGGTACAACATGGGGATCAAGGTTCAGACCAAGAAGAAAGAGGTTCTCGGCGTGAGGGTTCAGAAATATGGCATGGCTTCTCGGCGCGGGCTGAAGGGAGTTCCCGGCGCGCCACGAAGGGGGCTCTCGGCATGTGCTGAAAGGGGGAAGATGAGGATCTCGGCGCGAGAGTTCCCGGCGCGCTGAGGGCCGCGCCGGGAACTATTCACGGCGCCGGGAGAGTTTGGCGCCGAGAAGGTGCTGGGCTTGAGCGCCGTGAGGACTTATGGGGTTTTACGGTGCTCTGTTCTAGGGATTTTTCTCAGGATTCAGACAGTGGCTGGGGAATGGATTCAGGAGGCAAGTGAGGAAAGAGCCAGGGGCCTACCAGGTTGACAGCAGAGGGGGTCACAGATGAAAGGGGTTTGAGGGATCAGAGTCACCGGGCCTTCGAGCTCTCAGGAACAGGCTTCACGCCATCAGTATTGCCGACCATCCAGGAGATCAAGAGATGACAACCTCTGATCCCTGCAATGGCCCTAGTGGCTTGAGAAATTTGAGAAGAAAATCACGGACTCCGCGACGTTTAAATCATCGATGACATTGAGGGAGAGAGGGGGGAAACAAGGCCCAAAAATCCACAGTGAGGATTGGGGCTTTGTTGGCTCCGTCCCATCTTGAACAGGCATGCGTATAAACACAAGGGATTATCAGAGTCCTAAGCATTCGAGCAATCAATGTATGCAGGGGACGACAGATACCCTGAGAGAGAGAGATAGAGAGGACAAAGCCCAGGGATCCATGGAGGTGAGGATCGGGGCTCTGTACCAACTCCCCCGGGGCTGCGAGAGAGGCAAGC
This sequence comes from Amorphophallus konjac, assembly GCA_022559845.1. NCBI lineage: Eukaryota > Viridiplantae > Streptophyta > Magnoliopsida > Alismatales > Araceae > Amorphophallus > Amorphophallus konjac. The sequence goes on from CM040122.1 coordinate 144,461,762, forward strand.
AGCAGGGAGTACCTATCAGCCGCCAGGACTACCGACAGACACCTGAAATCATGGACTCATCGATCAAAATCATCAACCGAAATGATAGCTACCACGATCATCAGAGAGGGGTGAGAGAAAGAAACTCGAGCTTCTACTCATTCCACCATCTTTATTATTCATACTTCATTGGCTACAGCGAGATAACTCGGACGATAGTCGAAAGGGGACTTTGAACATCCTTCGAGTAGAAGAAATCCCACATACAAGGGTAGAAAGAATACATGAGAGAAGAAAAGAAAACCCGTTCGGAATAGCAGGAGGATGGGGGAGGGCGGAGCATTGACTCCTCTCCCTCCCTAGCACCCCACCTTCTCCTTCTCTCGAGCTTCGCAGCAGCTTCTTCACTCGCTCCCTTTTCTTTCTCTTTTTTTCTATCTATTTTCTGGATGAGGTTTCTTCTTTTTTTCTTTCTCTTGGTGTGTGTCTCTCTGTTCGTGATGAACAAGGGGGGGGGGGGTTTATAGGCACAGCAGCCCCCTTCTCGGCATGCCCTTCCGGCGCGCAGAAAGCGACTTCCAGGCGCGCTCTTGTCAACCGGGGAGGCTTCCCGGCGCAAAGGCTTCTCGGCGCCAGTCTTGGGCCGTGGTGAAGGGCTTTCGGCGCCATGGCCCATTTAGGCCCCCGACTCCTTTTCTTATTGCTCTACTTCTTTTTATCACTAGGCTTCAGGGACGCCTAATCTGTCTTTTCATTTGTCAGTCCTTCGAATCCGCCAGAACGGGTGAAGGTCTTTTTAGTTGATGGGTTGACATAATCTTATCAGAATACCTCTGGAGTTTTCATCAGTCGATAGACTGCGATTCTTATCAGTATTGCCATCTGGGGGATGACAACACCGGACATCAGCTTGGCCGGGGAGGACCTCAGCCGGGTGGTAGCTTTAATGACGAATCTTCCGTAATCCTGGTTTTGTAGGAATCTCCGGGATCTTCATCTCTCACTCAATCTTCCATTATGTCTCATTTCCATTCTCTGTTATATTTTAGGTGTCAACAAATGCCCCCCACTTGCAGGTAGCGGGAGTGCAGAATAAGTGACACGGTACTTGCAGGTGTATATATCATTCAGCATCTGAACCCTTTCTCAGTTTGCTATTATCTGGCATCTTTCATTTCTGGCTTGGAATCTTCCTTTCACTAGCAAATTCTGCAATCTCTTTCAATTTCATTCAGTCCCTTTGGTCTGGATGCTCTCGGCACGGATCTCTCGGCTTGTAGCTTCTCGGCGCAACCACTGATAGGGGTTCTCGGCGGCACTTCTCGGTGCGCCTTTTGGCCGAAGTGGGCTCTCGGCCTGGGGTTCTCGGTGGCATTTTCTCGACGCGCATTTTGGCCGAAGGGAGCTCTCGGCCTGGGGTTTCTCGGCGCGCATTTGACTGCGCCGAGAACTTCTTCCCCTATGGCTTCTATTTAAGGCGCCGAAAGCCTCCTTCCTTCTCATTTTCTACCGTCTCTTCTCTCTCTTCAGTTTCTTTTCCTTCTCGACGGTGGCGGCGAGTTCCTCCCCTCCGGCTGTCCAGCTTTCTTCCCGTCTCATTAGATTTCGCCTGGGTAGGACGTTCTTTGGGGATTTGATCCCCTTTTGCTTCCGGGATCACCCCCTCTTGGTTGGTGACTCCCTATTCTCCTTGGGCAGACCCCGAATAAGGGGAGATGCTGCTGAAATTTTCAAGGGCTTCATATTACAATCCTTACGAGACTGCCTCTTATCTTAGGTCTTTTACTTCACATTTCTTTTTCCTGACTGCAGATATTGCAATGGCTTCCGGCTCTGCTGCTGCATCCTCTGGAGCTGTCGGGGCCAGTTCGTCAGCCCAGCCAGATATATCACGGGCCACAGTAAACTGGCTGAATGTGCACAGTCTAGACTTCGGATATGACAAAATCGCTTCCGTTGATGAATCGTCTGATTCTGAAACCGACACGGTGTCAACATCCAGGGTATACTCCACTGTCATGGAAACATGCTTCAGACGGGGCACTGATTATCGTCCGGATTTCCCGAAGGACAAGCACTTGATGCCGTTTATCCGGACTTTCACCGTGGGTGGAATGCGGGACTATCGAATAGCTCGTGCAGTTGAAGCCGCAATTCTGGTCGAGAGAGACAGCCTGAAAGATTCAGTGTATCGTGGGAAGGCTATATATCTTCCCGGGGAGAAGCGTGACTGGGATGCAGTCCTTGGCATATCGGAGCTGGAGCCGGAAAAGAAAATGCTGACCCGGGCCCCGGAGTTCACACCTGCTCGGTGGGATAATGCCAGTGGCCGAGTTCATAGGGAGAAGCCCGGCTATGGTCTCTTCCTGGCACCAGTAAAGTGGGGGTACCGCGAAGAGCCTTTTGTGCTGAATTGTTCGGCCGTTCAGTTCAAGTATCATTTGGCCGCTGGTTGGTTTGGAGATACCAAGATCACTGACGCCCACCTATTTCGAGTAGGAGCAGTGGAGTTTACTGAGTTTGTTCTGAAGGAATATGCCCCTCTGCTGATCAGAGCCGGGGTATATCACAGTGTCTTTGCTTCCAGATTTCGATATCCCATATCCTGAGGGTTATGCTGTGGAATGTTTGAAGTATTCTGCCCTTTATTCAACATATTTTATACAGCAGAGGGTGAGACATCTCTTGACCTCTGGAGTCTATCACAGCTTTCCGGACTGCCTATTGATGGCGAGCCATACGAAGAAGTCTGCTTCGCAGATTCTGAGAAGGATAGTTCCGATGGTGAAGGCAAGTATTCCCTTGGCTTCTCATACGGTATCTAATGAAGGCATATCGCTCCATCTGTCTGGCGTACAGTAGAGGGTCCTCCAAAGGCTATCATCCCCGAGAGAAAGGCAGCAAGCTGAGGGTCCGGATAGGGCAGTGGATTCAGTATTTCTTTGACGGCCCCTTGAAATATGCAGACTTCCCTTCCATGGGTCCGACGGCCAGCAAGCAGATAAGGGCTCCTCGCTATAAGTCAGCGTTGCCATCTTCACTGCATCGTGTAGGTAAAGGTGGTCCAAATCCAGCAGGGGTGGACCCTATCACACATTGTACGGCTTACTTCACATTCTGGTTGTGCACTTTTGCTCTCCCTCAAGGGGACGAGACAATCATCCGGCCAGAAGCTATATACCCGGCCTGTCAGATGGCCTGGGGAATGAGGCTGTCGCTTTGCCCAGTGGCCTTGTGTTTAATCTACAAATCTTTGGGAGATTTGTACAAGCATCGGACTCCCCGTTCTTTGAGGACTGTGGGTCCTTTTCATTTCTTCAATGCCTGGGTCTGTAGTCTATTTTCTGAATTGGCTCCCAGAACTTTGCAGCAGATATAGTATTGCCCAGAATGATTGAGTTTGCCAGTGCTGAACCTGGTCCTTTCTATGATCAGCTGTTCAAAATAAGGGGCCGACTGATAAAGGTGCCGGTGGATGCCCCTGGCAGCATTCATTTCTGGAGCTTGGCAGCAGGTTCAGCTCCTTTGGTTCATTCTCAAAGAGAATGCAAGATGGAAGAGGTAGAGACCTATGTTCACCCCGTTTCAGGGGCTAATGCTGTTCGGTCTATTCTGGAGCCGGAGCTGGTCAGATGGGCCATGGCCATTCGACCCAGTGTTTTAGTCTTCAGGAAGGGTGGTCTGCTTCTCCTGGAACCATACTACCCATTCCGCTTTGGGTGAAATTTTGGCTATGATCAGCACATCCCTACATCAGTTGCTCAGTTTCCCCTGGATAGCCGAGCCAAGCATGGGTCCACCATTGTTGGTGATGGCCGGTTGTGGTGGGATTTCTATCATCGCCAGGATGGTGCAGTTTTCAGAGTTCCCACTGTTTCCAACCGTGTTCCCCGTGTAACATCAGAATACATCAAATGGTGGAACATTCGAACCAGCTTTTACAGGGATAGTAGAGGTGCATTCTGGGACGTGGCCGAGCGTTCCTTTCTGAAACAACAGCCCGGGCCAGTGTTTGACATCCCCGAGGCCCACCTGAAAAGGCTTTATTCACAGCACCAGAGGGAGGCGGAGAACTATCTGGCCCAGCGTCGGGCTTTGAAGGAAAAAAATTCCGACCCGCCTGCTCCTGTCTTTGCTGCTATCAACGAGGACACTTTCATGCAGAGCTTGAAACATCTGTGCCGTGTAGGGGGCGCTCGTTTGGAGGCGCAACAATACCCATTTCCTGTCGAAGAGCCGCTCCCGGCAGTAGTCCCTTGGAGGGGTCCGACAGATAGATTTCATCCATATAGGACGTTTGTGCGTAGGGAGGACAGGACTCAGACGTACTACAAGCAAACGTCTTGGCTGTTCATTCTGCTGAATTTACATGGGTTGTCTGCGGAAAGCCCGCTAGCCGGCATCTTGAATAAGCCACTGTTCATCTCCTTTCATTATGTCGACGGTTGGGGCATGGACCACCTCGACTTATTTCGATGCCTTGACTCACGTGGTCATAGTGATCTAGCAGCTTTAGTGGAGAAATGCCAGACATTTGGTGATGTCTGTTGGCTTATCAAGGAGGCTGCTTCCCGCTCCAAGGAGGTAGCTTATCTGTACTGGCCGCTCTCTATCTTTTATGATGGCCCCGCAGGTATGATCTTTTCTTTTCTGACTGTATTGCTTTCTGCTAAATATTTAAACTCTGCATTCACTGACCTCATTGCTTCTCTGCCGTCTTCAACAGACAGGCCGGATATAAAGCGACAGGGGCTATACAGAAAGATCATTGCGCAGGCTGAGAAGCCTACTTATTTTGAAGTCCCTGCAGCAGCACCGACTACCACTCCCCTGCCTCCTGGCAAGAAGAGAAAGGTTTCTGCAGTCAAGGCTACAGTCGGGAAGGCCAGGAAGGCCAAGAAGGCTCATGCTCAGCAGTCGGCTTCGGTAGCGATGGACACTGGGACCCCTCTCCCTGATATTCCCTCATTTGATGAGTTCGAATCTCAAAGGGAGGCTGCTCAGACATCGGTTCAGGGTAACATCAATAGCCTGCAGTTGCATTCTTCATCCTCTTTTGCTGGATTTCAAAGAAGTCCTTGAATCTGACCCCTCCCTTTTGCACAGCCCAAGAGCCAGTTGTGGCATCTTCTGTGGTGGAGACCAGGCTGCCTTCTCCCATGCCGGCTAGTGAGGCGGAGGGTAAGCATGCCTTTTTCATCTTTTCCTGCATATTTCAATTACTTTTCATTGTCCCTCTCACAAGCTTTTCCCTATAGTGACGGTCGGGGAGGAGACTGAAATTACGGGAGAGGCTGGCGATATCACTCAGCCACAGGAGGGTCATAAGACCCAGACGAAATAGGGCCTCATCCCTGTGAGGCGTATAGTTACCCGATCTTCTTCCAGGCAGACGTTAGAAATGGCGGTCCCGCCCGTGGATAGTGTAGAAATCTCTTCTAGTAGCTCCGCGACCTCTTCTGAGGCAGATGGAGAAGAAGCAGGTTTCAGCGAGAGCGAGACGGAGGGTGTTTCCAAATCAGAGGCCCCATCCGCATGCACCGCCATTGTTCCATTATTCACCCCCTCCAAGTTACTGGTGCTATCTCCTGAGGAGGAATTACAAGAAGAGTTCGCCGGCTTGGTCGAGGCAGATATAACTCCTCCTTTTGTTGCTTCAGCAGCGGGACTTTCTTCTCCTCTGCACTCCTTTGAGGACATTGACATTACATTAGAAGTGAGTCTCTTTTCTTCTCCTCATTGTTTCCCCTTTTTATCTGCTGCTTGATGCTGTATTGATCTGTTCACAGGAATCCCCTGTTGCTAGCCCGGTGATGACTACAGCCTTTGAAGCCACTCTGTCTGACGCCTTGGCCATTGTTCCTGCTTCGATAGTAGCCGGGCAGGCGTTCCTGAGATAATCGCCCTGTGCCGGTGAGGGTGCAGTCCTCTACGGACTTAGCATTGTTGGACTTGAGGACTTCGGGGGAAAGCCCGGCTCTCATCAAGGTCCTGGATTTCAGAGCTGAGATGGACCCACTTAGGGGTTCCGCCTTTATACCGGCCGCAGTGCTGACCATTGCGCCTGAATCGGCAATTCCCATAACATCAATCATGGAGAGTGAACCCTTGCCTCTCCGGGCTGTGACCCCTGCAGCCTTGACATTGAAGGAACTGGCTGTTGCAGCGGGGGTGGAAGAAGGAGAGGTAGCCGTTACAGAAATTGGAGTATTGTCTATAACTGCCCCGGAATCTATCTCCATACTTTCAGAATCTGAGGAGGAGGTACCCTGCGAAGAGGATGTTGAAGGTGCGGGTATTGCATTAGAGACCCAGGAAGCAACCACTCCGGCACTTACTGGAGTCACCCCCGCGAGCATTCAAACGGTGACCCTCGAGGAGATGGAGGTGGAAGGTCCCTCGGCTTCGTCAGAGGTTGTGGAGAGAGCTCAGTTGGCGCCTTCGGCAGACCTCCCGTCTTCTTCTTCTCAGCCAGATATCACCCTATGGGCAGACATTGACAGTGAAGTAACCTTTGAAGTGGCTCCACTTCCCTTGCCTGGCTTTGCTTCACCTGAGAGTTTTGTCTGGCAACATCTGGACATGTTGCGCCAGCTAGTGGAATCCCAGCCCGGACTAACTGATCCGCAGTTGAAGGAGATAGCTGAGCGTTTCACCGCCGGTTTACAGGCAATGGGTTGTCCTCTAGAAATATGGACCCATCGGGTTCTGTTGTTGTTGAAATTTGTACATCGCCGGGATTTCTGGCACACATTATGTCTGACAGACTGGCGGCTTTGAAGTTGCAAAGGATGGAGTGCAAATCTGAGCTAGAAAAAATGAACTTTATTCTTCAGGAGCGACAGTGCCAACTGCAGTCTCTGGCGCAGCGGGAGCAGTTCGTGCGCGGCCGAATAACCATTCTGGAGGCTGAACTGTCTGGTCTCCGAGCTGAGCTGCCGCAGATAACAACTTCCCGGCCGCAGCTCGAGGAAGAAGCAGCTCTATTGGAGGGGCAGGTGGCATCCTTTCGGGACGAGTCTGTTCGACTGCAGGAGGAGGAGGCTCGACTTCATGAACTAGGGGCCGCCCCCTATGTGGGTCTTCTGGCCTTCGAAGACATCTTCCGGCGGCCATGAATCATTTCTTTTCTTTTTTCTTTTGTCTTCTATTGTGATACAATGTCTCCTCGGGGACCCTCTATGTACTCCCTTTTTTAATGAAAAGGACTCTTTGGCTCTATATGTATCCATCTTTTTTTTTCTTTTGCATGTGGTTTTATCACTGTGGGAAGTGGGGTAGTGGTTTTAGCAGTCCTTCATGCGAATGACTCGTACTAGGCAGGAGAGCGTCCACCCCTTCATAGAAAGGATGGGGGACTCGCTCCACCGCGTGACGGCATCCGAGGAGGTGCTTAAACCGAATTCTGTTGGTAGCAGCAAACGTCCTTCTTGGCCATATGTGCCGCGGGGGAGACAACTTGCAGGAATATGAATAAAGAGGTTCCATCAGAGTAGACGTATGGTCTAGACTGGGAAGAGGTTATAGCAGGCGGGACATTAAAGGGTGTATAGTTTTCATCAGGACAGACGTAGGGTCTGAACTGGATAGGGTTTCATCACTGATCGGGCGAGGTGCCGGTCGATCAATAGCTGGTTCCATCATCGATATTGGGCTCATATCGATGCAAGGGAGCTCATAGGTTTCATCAGAATAGACGAAAGGTCTAAACTGGCAGGATTTCATCATTGATCGGGCGAGGTGCCGGTCGATCAATAGCTGGTTTCATCATCGATATTGGGTTGATATCGATGCAAAGAAGAGTTGAAGTTTCATCAGAATAGATGAAAGGTCTAAACTGGGTAGGGTCCTATCATTGGTCGGGCAAGGTGCCGGTCGACCAGTAGCTGGTTTCATCATCGATATTGGGTTTATATCGATGCAAAGAAGAGCTCAATTTTCATCAGAATAGACGAAAGGTCTAAACTAGGTAGGGTTTCATCATTGGTCGGGCGAGGTGCCGGTCGACCAATAGCTGGGATGTAGGTAGAGGTGTAGGTCTTGTCAGGATAGACGTAAGGTCTATTCCAGCAGGTTCTATCGTGGGTGGGACTTGGCCAAATAGGTTTCATCAGGATAAGCGTAGGGTTTATCCTGGTAGGGTTTCATCGTTGATCGGGCAAAGGGGCCGACCGATCAAAGGAAGGTTTAAGAGTTTTCATCAGGACAGACGTGAGGTATGAGCTGGACAGGCTTCATCAGAATGGTGATGGGTTTCATTATTGGTGGGACATGTGAAAGGGGGTATGTAGATTTCATCAGGGCAAACGTAAGGTCTGTCTCAGAAAGGATTTATCATCAGTGGTGCATAGAGCCAGATGACCGACGGAAGGCTTCATCAATAAAGAGGAGGTAAAGGTAGCGTGCCGGTTGGCATGGAATTTTGAATTACCACATTACTGACCCAAGTGCCCTTTCGGGTTTTCACCGGAGTCAGCCCCCTCTTGCTTTTGCCCAGGCGCCCTTTCGGGTTTTCACGTGACGGGGTACCCGATTTTGCCTGCAGTGCCCTTTCGGGTTTTCACCACAGCTGGGTTTTAGCCCTTTTTGCCCTTGTCAGAATGCCTGAACAAGTCTGGCGGGGTATCTCTATTTTCAACCCCATTTTTTTTATACTTTCTTTTTGTCGTTTTCTTTCTCTTTTCCTTTTTCATTGTCTTTTCCAGGACCAGAACTTTCATCCTATGGACCATGGCGCCATATGTTTATTGTGGACACACGATCATTGATGTGGGTGCCAACATCAATGCAAAGGGAAGTAGGGTTTCATGATCTATCCAGACGAAAGGTTCGAATCGATTTAGAGGATATAAGTAGCAGCTCGGGCACGAGGCCGCTTGCTGAGAACATGAGTTTCATCGTTAATGTGGGGTTTAACATTAACGCAAGGGAATAGAGTTTCATGATCTATCCAGACGGAGGGTCTGAATAGATTCAAAGAGCAGTGTTGTGCTATGTCAGAGCGGACGGAAGGTCCACCCTGGATGGATTTTAGCGTCGATCAGGCAGCGCGCCAGCCGACGATAGCAGGTTTCATCATTGGTATTGGGTTCATATCAATGCAAGGATTTCATAGGCTTCATCGGGATAGACGTAGGGTCTAGCCCGGACAGGTTTCATCGCTGATCGGGCAGTGTGCCAGTCGATCGGCAGCGAATTTCATCATCGGTATTGGGTTTATACCAATGCAAGCATTTCATAGGTTCCATCGGGATAGACGTAGGGTCTAGCCCGAACAGGTTTCATCGCCGATCGGGCAGTGTGCCAGTCGATCGGCAGTGAGTTTCATCATCGGTATTGGGTTTATACCAATGCAAGGATTTCATAGGTTCCATCGGGATAGACGTAGGGTCTAGCCCGGACAGGTTTCATCGCCGATCGGGCAGTGTGCCAATCGACCAGCAGCAGGTTTCATCACGGCGGGACGTAAAGAGATATGTAGATCTAGTCGGAACAGACGTAAGGTCTAAACCGGACCGGTTTCTTTGTCGATCGGGCGGCGAGCCCGTCGACCAAAGGTGGGTTTCATCATCGGTATTGGGTTTATACCAATGCAAAGGAATTCATAGGTTTCATCAGGATATGCGTAAGGTCTAAACTGGACATGTCTTATCATTGATTAGGCATGATGTCGGTCGATCAACGGGGAGTTTCACCATGGTGGGACTTTGGATAGGGTGAATGAGGGTCTCATCAGGATAGACGTAGGGTCTATACTGAGTGGGTTTAATCGTTGATCGGACAAGGTGCCGGCCGATCGACGAGGAGTTTATGGTGGGAGACGAGGCTTTCTTTGGGGTTACCACATTACTGACCCAAGTGCCCTTTCGGGTTTTCACCGGAGCCAGCCCCCTCTTGCTTTTGCCCACGCGCCCTTTCGGGTTTTCACGTGGCGGGGTACCCGATTTTGCATGCAGTGCCCTTTTGGGTTTTCACCACAGCTGGGTTTTGGCCATTTTTGCCCTTGTCCAGAACGCCTGAACAAGCCTGGCGGGGTATCTCTATTTTAACCCCATTTTGTCTCTTCTTTTTCTTCTTCCCTTTTTCTTTTTCTTTTCTTCTCTCTCTCTTTTTTTTAGAGAGTGACAGGTCAGAATGTTATTATATCACGATAAGGGGTGACTTGGCTAGGGTTGAGTGCCGCTAGATCAAGGAAGGGTAGCTCGGCTAGGGCGGAGTGCCGTTAAACCAAGAAAAAGGTAGCTTGGCCAGGGAGGTGTGCCGCTAGACCAAGAAAAGAGGGTAGCTCGGTTAGGGCGGAGTGCCGCTAAACCAAGAAAAAGGTAGCTTGGCCAGGGCGGTGTGCTGCTAGACCAAGGAAAGAGGGTAGCTCGGTTAGGGCGGAGTGTCGCTAAACCAAGGAAGAGTAGCTCGGTTAGGGCGGAGTGTCGTTAAACCAAGAAAAAGGTAGCTTGGCCAAGGCGGTGTGCCGCTAGACCAAGGAAAGAGGGTAACTCGGCTAGGGCGGTGTGCCGCTAAACTAAGAAAAAGGTAGCTTGGCCAGGGCGGAGTGCCGCTAGACCAAGGAAGAGGGCAGCTTGGCTAGGGCGGAGTGCCGCTAAACCAAGGAAGAGTAGCTCGGTTAGGGCGGAGTGCCGTTAAACCAAGAAAAGGTAGCTCGGTTAGGGCGGAGTGCCGTTAAACCAAGAAAAAGGTAGCTTGGCCAGGGCGGTGTGCCGCTAGACCAAGAAAGGGTAGCCTTTGTCCGATTACTCGGGGAATGTTGGTTGTGCAGCATGATACAGCTTTAGATGTCTTCCGTTGAGTGGCTAGAATTGGATTTCCCCTCGATGGTTAACAACCACGTAGGCCCCTCCTTCGTAGACCCTCTGTATCACATAAGGACCTTCCCAATTAGCATTCAGCTTTCCTTTTAGGTTGGACGCCATGACTTCTTTTTTCTTGACCATGACGAGGTCACCTTTCTTGAATTATCATCCTCTTACGAGTTTGTTGAATGCAGTGGCCATGCGGGCCTGATACATTTGGATACTCTTCTGAGCTCGGAGGTGCTTCCCTTCCAATTCAGCCAGTTCTTCTAGTCTTCTTTATGCATTGGTCTGTTCGCCACGGGCCAGGCCATATTGGACTGCCACTCTGAGTGACGGGACTTCCAGCTCTAGCGGAACCACTGCCTCTGAGCCGTATACCAGCGAGTATGGTGAGCACCCTGTAGGTGTCTTGAAGACGGTGCGGTATGCCCACAGAGCTTCATACATTTTCTCTTCCCAGTCCTTCTTATTGAACTGACGACCTTGGCCAGCAAGGTGCAGAGAGTCTTGTTAAAAGCTTCTGCCAATCCGTTTGCCTGTGGATTGTAAGGAGTGGAGGTTCTCCATTCGATCTTATACTTCTCAGCAAGCCGATAGACCTTCTGATTTCTGAAATGACTTCCATTGTCAGATATTATTCGGCTGGGGATCCCGAACCGGAAGATAATGTTCTGCTTGATGAATCTGGCGACCAGTTCACCAGTCACCTCTCTTAATGCTATAGCCTCCGCCCATCTGGAGAAGTAATATGTTATGGCCAGTATGTACTTATGTCCGGCCGAGGAAGTCGGCAGTGGCCCGACTACATCAGTTCCCCATTGTGCAAATGGCCAGCTGGGAACTGTAGGGTGCAGAGTGGTAGGAGGCCTTCTAGGCACAGTAGCATGCTCCTGGCATTTCTGGCATGATTTTGCAAATTTACAGCAGTCTTCAAACATGGTGGGCCAATAGTAGCCCAGCTTCTTGATTTCTATCTTCATCTTGGGACCAGCCTGGTGGGCACCTGCTGTCCCAGCATGTATCTTTTCATCGCTTGCCAGGCTTCCTCAGTGGACAGACAGCGGAGTAGAATCTTCTTGCGTGCATCTGCCATTATTCGGAACAAAATTCCATTCCTGAGTTCATAAGAATCTTTGATTCTTATGAGTTTCATCTTTTCTTCTCTTATCTGCGGCAGTTGTTGGTGTAGAAACCACTGCAGCAGGTGCTGTCTCCAATCAGGCGCTTGCTCTGTGCTGATGGTGGCACCTTCGTTTTCTTCGGGGCACCCTTCTAGTATACTGGGGACTTGCCGCCGGTTCACAACGATAATGTTCAGTGTCTTATTTGGCGGAACTGCTAGTGAGCTGGCCAGCTTTGCCAGTGCATCAGCCTGGGCATTGTGTCCACGGCCCACATGCTTGAGCTCAATATGGTAGAATTTCGCCATGAGGCGCACAGCTTCTTGGTGGTAGGGATTCAGTTCTGGCTTCCGCACTTCGAACTCCCCTTGGATCTGTTTTATTATCAGCATTGAATCCCCGAATACTTGAAGCATTTGGATACCCATGTTGAGGCTGACATATAGCTCGATTATCAGAGCTTCATACTCGGCCTCATTATTGGTGCAGGGCTTGTTTATAGAACAGGAAGTATGCACGACCTCCCCTTCTGGTGATTTCAGCACAATACTGGCTCCAGCCCGTATTCTGGTCTTTCCATCGGAGTCTGTCTCTGTTCTAGATGCTCCATCAAAGAATAGTTGCCACATAACTGACTGGGTCTGGCAGGCCTCGAGTGTCTCATCATCGGGTAACTCAGTCCCTAGCATATCATTTTCTGCACAGGATGCTCTGCGAAGAAATCAGCCACGGCCTGTCCTTTTATCGCCCTCTGGGGTGTATAGGTAATATCGAATTCCATCAGGATCACTGCCCATTTGCCCAACCGGCCTTTCAGTACTGGCTGAGTCAATATGTATTTGAGCGGGTCTGCTGCAGATATCAATCTGACTTCATGTGACAACATATAGTGTCGGAGCTTTTTGACAGCAAAGACTAGTGCCAAGCAGGTCTTCTCTATGTAGCTGTAGCTTTCTTCAGTTCTAATCAGCCTCCTGCTCAGATAGTATAAGGCTTGTTCTTTGCCTTCTTCATTTATCTGTGCCAGCATTGCCCCCAGGGAACAGTATGTGGCTGCGATATACAGTATCAAGGGCCTGCCCTTAATTGGTGCCCCCAGCACCGGAGGGGTCTTGAGGTATTCTTTCAGCTTCTCAAAGGCTTCCTGACAGCCATCGTCCCAGAGGAACGGCACATCTTTCATCATGAGCTTGTGAAAGGGGTGGCATCTTCCCGATAGATTTGATATAAATCGTCGGATGTAGGCCAGACGCCCTTGCAGGGATCTCAACTCGTGCAGATTCCTTGGTGGAGGGAGCTCCTGGATAGCTTTAATCTTGGAAGGGTCAATTTCAATGCCCCTATGACGGACAATAAACCCGAGGAATTTTCCACTGGACACGCCGAAGGCGCATTTCATAGGGTTCATTTTGAGCTCATATTTGCGCAACCTCTGGAACACTATCCTCAGGTCTTGCAAATGGTCTTCTCTTCTGCTGGTTTTCACCACCAGATCGTCAATGTAGCACTCTACTTTCTTGAAGAGCAAATCATCAAAGATCTTTGTCATGGCTCTTTGGTAGGTAGCGCCGGCATTCTTGAGGCCAAAAGGCATCCTTTTGTAGTGAAATATCCCCTTCGGAGTGCGGAATGCAGTGTGCACTCTGTCTTCCTCAGCAATCCAGATCTGGTTGTATCCGGATGACCCATCCATAAATGATAGGGCCTCATGACCAGTAGTCGCATCGATCATCACTTCAGTGATTGGTACTGGGAAGTCATCTTTCGGGCAAGCCTTATTAAGGTCCCGGAAATCAACACATATTCTGATCTGCCCATTCTTCTTCTTTACGGGCACTATATTGGCTAGCCATGTAGTGTATTGATTTTCTTCAACAAAGCCTACATCAATTAGCTTGTCAACCTCTTTGTTAATCTGATTTATTAATTCAGGGCGCATTCTCCTGGAAGGCTGCTTTACAGGGCTAGCCTCTGGGTTTATTGCCAATCGGTGCTGTGCCACATCAGAACTCAGTCCCGGCATTTCATCATATGTCCATGCAAAGCAGTCTCGGAATTCCTTCAAAAACTGTATATACTGTTCCCTGGTAGCTGGCTCCAGCAGTGCACTGAGGAATGTCGGCCTTGGCTCATCTGCGGTTCCCAGATTTATTTCTACAAGCTCATCGACGGTGGCCTGACCTCCATCTTCGACCTCGGGCGGGGCTTCTTGCAAGTCAATGAAGCCTCCCGGGATATAATCTTCTTCAGTTTCATGATTTTCTGTTTCATCATACTGGTCATCAGCGGTTGTTGGCTCATCATATACGGCCAATATTGCTGTATTCTGTTCAGTATGCCCCGAGGACGTAACCGGATCAGCAGGAAACTCGAAGACGGAGTCTTCCGCCCTTAGAGGCTCTTCTGATGCAGACTCCCTTGAGAGATCATCATTCTGCAGAGCCCGGACTTCTTCTAGGATGCGCTCAAACTCCAGGCATTCCCTCAGCTCTTTGGCTGCTTGATCCTCATCCGGGATTCCCGTGTCGAACTTTGCTTCAGCATGGAACAGATCTTCTTTGCAAGGTAGGTCTTCCCAGCACCAATCTTTCTTTGCTTCATCAGACGTCCCCGTCTCCGGCTGACTGTCTGGGGCTTCATTGTTCATTATGGATTGATAAATGATTTCTTCATCTTCCGAGGGGTACTTGTCATATCCCACCTCGGGAGGGTCTTCATGCTGGTAGGAGACAGATATGACATCCACCTCAGCTTCATAGTATTCTCGAAGGGTATAACCCAATCCTGGGTGCTGAGTGATCTTCCTCAGTTCTTTATTATCCCGAGGCGGATCCCATAGCTCCTGGAACGCCTTCTTTTGGGCAGCAGGTTGTAGCGATGGCATCTGCATCTTAGAGAACATCTGCGAAACCCGTCGGGTAGTATAGTCCAAGCCCGTAATCGGCACCATCTGGTTTGCAGCCTCTTCAGGGACCATGCAGTCTTGATCATCTTCCTCGACTGACTCCCCAGTGTAGAATATGGTAGGAGGCTCGCAGAAGCGAGGGACTTCCATAGTCTTCAGTGGTAGCACCGTCTGGTACTCAAGGCTGACGATGGGTTTAAATAAACCCTGCGGCACCTCCACTTGTGTGTACTTTTCTTTCATTTCTTCATTGATATCATACGGGTGAATGCTAGGAGGGGTGATCCGAGCAAAGTCACCGGCATAAGAGATGTGAGCTACCTCATGCTTTTTAATATAGCCCTTTGGTGGCGGTGGAGACCAATTTCTTGCCTTCGTCGCCGGCTTCTTCTGGCTGGCCACAGCCTCTTTCTTTTCACCCTTCTGTGACACCTCGGTGTAGTAGGATGCATCGAGCATATGACACTCGAATACTTCGAAGGGATGCAGATCTGCAAACACCCTTTCTTCTTTTCCTTCATGGCAGTATTTGATGCACTGATGTAGCGTGGATGGCACTATCTGATATTCATGCAGCCACGGTCTCCCCAGCAGGGCCTTATATGTGGTGTTGGAGTCGATTACATAGAATCGTACCACGGTAGTGAGATCCCCCAATGTGAGGTTAAAATCAGCCACCCCGAGGGGCTTCTCACATTTCTGGTTGAATCCTGCAATTTTCATGTCTCTGACCTTGGTAAGCTGCAGATCAAAGTAATATTTTTGGTAGATGCGGTATGGGAGAATGTTCACAGCAGCCCCGGGATCTATCAGTATCCTGCTCAGCGGCTGACAGTTCAGGGAACCCTTCATATACAGCGGTCTATTATGACTGGAATTCGGGATTAGCATATCATCTTCTGTGAATGTGATCGATGGCCCAGAATTCACTTCTGTTAAGAGTGCTTCATATTGTGCCGGCGACTGCAAGGCATCCACAATTGCTTGGCGGGCTTCTTCACTCAGAGAGAGGATTTCCCAGATGGAGAACCTGGTAGGGAGCTTCTTCAGCATCTTCATGATTCGACTGCCTACCCGGACATTAGACAGTCTCATTTCTTCTGCCCATCGGGGTCTTGGAGGTTCATGTGGTGCCTGTGGCCTTTGCTGCCCAGTCCCAGTTTCATTCTCTTCCTCTGTTTCCCGGGAGGCTTCTTCTGTAGCAACAGCCCCTGGCTTTGCTAGAGGGTCACTTCCTTCATTTTCTTCATGCTGCTTCTGCTTCCTAACTGCAGTCTGCTGGCATTTATTGCTTTTAGCTGGAGCAGTGTGAGCCAATTGCTCATTCTCCAAACTGGACAAGAATTCCAGGAATGAAGGAGCTTCTTCTTTCTCTTGGTACAAGCTGGCAGGGGGAGGAACCTGGACACCTCGTACCTCTGGTTCTGGGATCTGATAGGGTTGCTCCCCTCTGAATATAATATTATGATTAGCTGGTGGTGGGCGCCCCCATCTTTTCCCAGAACGTGTTGCATGGGCTGAGGTAGAGGCCTCAGCATGGTTGGCTTCTAGCGGGGCATTTGATGCTTCAGCCTCATCATCCTCCCCGGGCAAGGAAAAGAGCACTGACAGAGTGTTACACTGTACTGTCGTGACTTTCTTTCCCTTTTTGGACTTGGGCCGTCTCTTCTTCTTCTGGGAATTTGGCTTTGCCAGCTCCTGCCCCCAGAAGGGCTCAGTCTCATCTTTTCTTTGTTCTGCCTCTGGCTGCTCTTCAATTTTCAATTCTTCGAGCTGCTCCCAGAGTATACAGTCTTTTACCAGCAGGTGTTTGGGCTTTTTCTGCTCATATTCATCGAGCTCATTGATATACTGCTGTAGACGCCTGGCTGCAGGACTTACTTCTTTATGTGCGGGTAGGGGAGTTTGTCTCCTCCGGTTGTGAGTAGGGATCCGGAAGACTGGCCCGGTCTCAGCTGTGCGCCATACTGGCTTTACTGGAGGCGGTTCAGGCCTTGGTGTGACACCTCGAATAATCACCCCGCTGGTGCTGGCTGCGGGAGTTTTCCTTCTATTCTTTATGGGTTTCGTCTGCCATCCCTCCTGATCCTTCAGTGGGGTGAGGAAACAAGCTTCATAGGTATGCCTGGTACATTCCTCAACGGCTTCCTTAGGCAGCTGCTGGTAAATTGAGATCATATTGGCGGCCATTTTCCAGGGCGGAGGCTCATGTGGATGAGGCGGCTTTACCTGATAATCTCCCAGCTGCAGCTCACCCTTTTTAACCATTCCTTCCATGATATCTTTGAAGACATAACAGTCCTCAATTGCGTGCCCCAGCGCACGGTGAAATGGACAGAACAGCGGATCATCTTTCTTTGCCGCATCCTCGGGTCTCTTCGGTTCAGGCAATGTTACCTTGTTGAACTTATATGCCCAGTTAAATAGTGCTGCCAGTCTTATCCTTGGGAAAAGAGTAAGCCTTTTTCATCTTGTCTCTTAGAGAGACCTTGTCTTTTCTTTCTGCTGCACCCTCAGGCGGGGGAGCTTCATCTGCCCCCTTCTTCCCCTTCTGCTGCTCGAAGGTTCTGAAATCGACGGTGTTAGCCTCAGAATGTGATGGTCGTCGATCATTAGATTTACCTTTCAGCACATTGGGAACATTGGCGGTTGGACGTTTGGACAAGAACGTCTCAACCTCCGCCACTATATTGTTTAATCGGTCAAATGTTCTGACATCTGCACCGATCATCTTTTCTAGCACCTCTCTCCTGAGGCTCTGTTTACATATCTGCACTGCATCTTCTTGATGAGGGGGTCTTCTGCATCTCATGGCTAAGTTCCTCCATCTTTTGATGTAGTCCAGTGCAGTTTCATCTTGCTTCTGCCTGGTTGCATATAGCTCTGCTATTGTGATTTCTCTTTCAGTGACATGAAATCTGTCGCGGAATTTTCTCTGCATATCAGGCCAATCAACCACCGATCCAGCTGGCAGGCTTGAATACCATTCAAAGGCTAACCCAGTAAGGGATGAGCCAAAGAACTTAAGCAGATAAGCTTCGTCGACTGCCAGGTCGCCCATGATTGTGGTGTAGTAAGCTATGTGCTCTCTGGGGGAGCCCTGGCCATTAAATTTTTCAACTTAGGCGGCTTACTGACGCCTGGAGGTAGTCTCTTAGCAGCATATTGGGGAGGATATGGCACCTTGTACACATCATAGGTACTAACATCATCGCCAGTCTTCTCAGACAGCTTCATCTCCACAATTCTTTCAATCATCAGCTTGTGGGCTACGGCTGGATCTATGTCTTCTGGGAAGAAGTGAGCTTGTTGCTGACTATGAGGAGTTGTCATCACAGTGGCGCGCAAGGTGGGCGCGGTAGGCTGTGTCTGAGACGCAGAGGGCTGAGCTACTGTTTGCTGTGGAACAGGTTGGCTCGGTGCTTTGCCCTTATCAGCCAGGAGAGGATTAGCTGGGATAGCCGTCTCTGTTGAGCTGGAAGTATGCCCCACAGGCTCGGCTTGCTTGGAGACCGGTGTAGCTTCATGTCTCTCATTGAGCTGTCTTCTGAGAGCATTGATCTCCTGCTGGTATCTTCTGAACATCATCTGGATCATGGGATCCAGGGTGGACGGGATCTGTACATCTTCTGAAGTCCCTTCAGCATCATCAATGAAGGGATTATCTTCCTCTTCCGTTGTTACCACATTAACTGTCATAGTGGTGATCTTGCAGGCTTCATCATCAGTTTTCATCTTATCTTTCGCCGCTTGGCCTCTTCTTGTGACAGGCCCGGGTCTGGTTGCCAGCCTGAGTAGCTCGTCCGGTTGAGTTGGTAGCATGTCTTGCCCCCTGACAAGTCCAGCCATGTTACAGGTGAAGATCTGCATCTTTCCCTTCTGCCTGTAGACTTTTCTTTTTGCCTGGTCGGGGTATTTGAGTCGGTCAAAGACCGATATTCTTTCTTCAGGTTCTTCCCCACACAGGTCTTCTTTCCCATATCCGGCCCTGCGGCCTTCCCCATAATCATTGGAATCGGAGGAGGAGACTCCGAGCATCACTTCTTGAAGGGTTTCTTCCTCTTCTTCATCCACGGTGCCCAGGGCACGGGATAATCTTTGCTGACCGAGGGCAGAGTTCCCCAGGTAGTGGAAGTAGTCTTGGACTACTTGTTTCATCTCCTCTGGGTTGTGCCTTTGTGGCTCTGGTTGGAGCATCAGTCTTTCCTGGCCTCTTTGCTGATGAGCCAGTCTTGCCACCTGAGCATTCAGATGCTCGGCTTTGGAATATCTAAATATATCAGCCTGTCTGGCACAGGCTCTTGGCCTTCTTGGAATGGCAGCAGCGACTGGTTCGCTTGTTCTCATTCTTTCTTCTTTCTCAAATCTTCTGTCGCCATCCTGGCAGCAGTTGGCAGCAGCATCATAGTTCTTCCTTTGCCATCTTCTGCCCCCAGCCCTGGGATGGGGGACCGAGAGGTCTTGCTTCTGCTCATATTTTCTGCCCCTCATCCTGGGGCGAACAGTGGTCAGATTTCTTTCTTCACTTTCTTTCTCATCTTTCTTACCCCAAGCCCTGGGGTAAACAGCAGCATCATCTCTTATGTCTTTTCCTTCTCTTCTTCTGCTTCCTGCCCTGAAGCGGGCAACAGCATCCTCGGTAGCTTTCCCCTCATCTCGAGTTGGGGCCCAGCTCTGAATCTTCTTTGGTCGCCAGACCTGTTTATATCTTGCTGGCTTGGGCGCCAGCGGCTTCCTCTCATCAGTTTCCCAGTTGGCCCTCCTGGTGGCCAGAACTTGGAACTTGTTGTCGATCTGGACGGTCGGGACAATCCTGTCCGGCCGGACTTCTCTCGGGCGACCGTTGAGGTTCACCCTAACGTCACCCATCATCATCGTCTTCCCAGAATTTGAAAGACGACGGTCGGCAGCAGCATACCGGCTCCTCCGGTTAGTTCTTTTCTTCATTTGGGCAGCAGCGGGGACCGTGTCCCTTCTTTGAACATGATGAACATAGCAGGCGACGGCTGTCGAGGTCGTCCTCTCTGGTAAGCTACCCTTGTTATCAGCAGTCTTCATCGGGGCACTTGCAGCAGTGCCTTGCTCGTTGTTGTCGACCTGCAGAAGGTCGGTGAAGACGAGGCCCAGGCAGTTGGGCAGCCCGACAGCAGGGGGCATCGACCCGAATGACAGCGGTACCGCCAGGTAACCCTCTCGGACATGCACATCGATCGGTTGTTGGTCGAAGCATACGGACATGATTCCAGTAGTCATTGTAGCTTCCTGAAAATAAGGAAAGCGCACAGAATCAGAAATTTGAGGGGGGCCCGCTGGGCCTCCTATTTTTGGCGTAGAGATGAAGGGAGACTCTGTCCCACCGGGCGTGCCAGACTTGTGGAACGCGCTTTTTTAGTTTATATATATATATATGTATATATATATATGGATTTGTTATTTATTGATTTATTGGCGTGCCAGTCACCGGGGTGACAATTTTATTATGCGCTCGATCTGACTTTTAATCAGTCGATTGTGAAGTCCGAGTCGGGACCCGAAGTCCGTCATACCATAAAGGCTATGACGTTAATTACGCCCTTCCTAAGAAGGACAACCCTTGATTAAACGCCAAAAATAGGAGGAAGGTAGCGGCAAAAATAAGACTCAAACGAGAGAGAGGGTTGGTTCATCAGCAGGGCGTTAAATGGCCTGAGTGAAGCGAGGATACATCAAATGCGGAGCAAATCCGGCGGCATGTCCCCATTACCTTGGACTATGCCAGATGGGGATAGGAAACCACCCATGCAGCGGCAGGATGGGATCCGTAAAAGATCGGGTATATCTAACCCGGAATCCGGATAAGGACCGGTGCGACATGACACACCCTGTGCAGGCGCGATGTCTTATTGATATCCCCCTTCGGAAGACCATCGGAGAACATGCAAGGGCAGAACTCCGTGGGCCAGCGGGGTTAGGAGAGAATACCATGATCACTCAAGGTGATGTGAATGAATTTTGGCAGCATATCCCCTTATCCTGGATTATGCCAAGAGGAGATAAGCCATCATCCACGGGATGCCGGGATGAAAGCCGGAAAAGAAGGGGGCACCAGGCCCGGGGCCATCGCCCACATCCATAGCATCGATTGATGTTCCTTCGGAACCCGTCGGAGCACATGTAGTGACATAGCCCTTTAGGTCCATAAGGTTATAAAGAAATCCGGATCGGAACAGAACAATGTAGGGGAGGTCCTCCCCATTGATTTATTTCCTGAGGGATGCCAAATGCTCTCTGTATATTCCTCGGGTGGGTACAACATGGGGATCAAGGTTCAGACCAAGAAGAAAGAGGTTCTCGGCGTGAGGGTTCAGAAATATGGCATGGCTTCTCGGCGCGGGCTGAAGGGAGTTCCCGGCGCGCCACGAAGGGGGCTCTCGGCATGTGCTGAAAGGGGGAAGATGAGGATCTCGGAGCGAGAGTTCCTGGCGCGCTGAGGGCCGCGCCGGGAACTAGTCACGGCGCCGGGAGAGTTTGGCGCCAAGAAGGTGCTGGGCTTGTGCGCCGTGAGGACTTATGGGGTTTTACGGTGCTCTGTTCTAGGGATTTTTCTCAGGATTCAAACAGTGGCTGGGGAATGGATTCAGGAGGCAAGTGAGGAAAGAGCCAGGGGCCTACTAGGTTGACAGCAGGGGGTCACAGATGAAAGTGGTTCGAGGGATCAGAGTCACCGGGCCTTCGAGCTCTCAGGAACAGGCTTCACGCCATCAGTATTGCCGACCATCCAGGAGATCGAGAGACGACAACCTCTGATCCCTGCAATGGCCCTAGTGGCTTGAGAAATTTGAGAAGAAAATCACGGACTCCGCGACGTTTAAATCATCGATGACATTGAGGGAGAGAGGGGGGAAACAAGGCCCAAAAATCCACAGTGAGGATTGGGGCTTTGTTGGCTCCGTCCCATCTTAAACAGGCATGCGTATAAACACAAGGGATTATCAGAGTCCTAAGCATTCGAGCAATCAATGTATGCAGGGGACGACAGATACCCTGAGAGAGAGAGATAGAGAGGACAAAGCCCAGGGATCCATGGAGGTGAGGATCGGGGCTCTGTACCAACTCCCCCGGGGCTGCGAGAGAGGCAAGCAGCAGGGAGTACCTATCAGCCGCCAGGACTACCGACAGACACCTGAAATCATGGACTCATCGATCAAAATCCGCAACCGAAATGATAGCTACCACGATCATCAGAGAGGGGTGAGAGAAAGAAACTCGAGCTTCTACTCATTCCACCATCTTTATTATTCATACTTCATTGGCTACAGCGAGATAACTCGGACGATAGTCGAAAGGAGACTTTGAACATCCTTCGAGTAGAAGAAATCCCACATACAAGGGTAGAAAGAATACATGAGAGAAGAAAAGAAAACCCGTTCGGAATAGCAGGAGGATGGGGGAGGGCGGAGCATTGACTTCTCTCCCTCCCCGAGCACCCCACCTTCTCCTTCTCTCGAGCTTCGCAGCAGCTTCTTCACTCGCTCCCTTTTCTTTCTCTTTTTTTCTATCTATTTTCTGGATGAGGTTTCTTCTTTTTTTCTTTCTCTTGTGTGTGTCTCTCTGTTCGTGATGAACAAGGGGGGGGGGGGGTTTATAGGCACAGCAGCCCCCTTCTCGGCATGCCCTTTCCGGCGCGCAGAAAATGACTTCCCGGCGCGCTCTTGTCAACCGGGGAGGCTTCCCGGCGCAAAGGCTTCTCGGCGCCAGTCTTGGGCCGTGGTGAAGGGCTTTCGGCGCCATGGCCCATTTAGGCCCCCGACTCCTTTTCTTATTGCTCTACTTCTTTTTATCACTAGGCTTCAGGGACGCCTAATCTGTCTTTTCATTTGTCAATCCTTCGA
Source organism: Amorphophallus konjac (assembly GCA_022559845.1). Lineage (NCBI taxonomy): Eukaryota > Viridiplantae > Streptophyta > Magnoliopsida > Alismatales > Araceae > Amorphophallus > Amorphophallus konjac. Next base: position 144,484,449 of record CM040122.1, read on the forward strand.
ATCCGCCAGAACGGGTGAAGGTCTTTTTAGTTGATGGGTTGACATAATCTTATTAGAATACTTTTGGAGTTTTCATCAGTCGATAGACTGCCATTCTTATCAGTATTGCCATCTGGGGGATGACAACACCGGACATCAGCTTGGCCGGGGAGGACCTCAGCCGGGTGGTAGCTTTAATGACGAATCTTCCGTAATCCTGGTTTTGTAGGAATCTCCGGGATCTTCATCTCTCACTCAATCTTCCATTATGTCTCATTTCCATTCTCTGTTATATTTTAGGTGTCAACAGTGCCTTAGTTAACTCTGCAAAATAAAATTCATTGAAAATCAGGCAGAGCAATGGCATGCACACTGAGAAATACAACTCACTCATCCAGAAATGATTTGGAATGTGTCAGGATGTGTAAATGCTACCGCTGTTCACATAAAGCATGACAGTTAGTCACACTAAGTGCTTAGGGATATTGGCCTCTAATCAAGGTATATCCTCTAGTTACAATGTGTGCACTGAACTAGAGTGCTCGTAAAATTTGTAGCATGAAAAATTGTTGAACATATCTCAATATCTGAATATTGATGCTAAAATTAAATTGCTACAACCCTAGACAAAATCATATGACTTCATAATTGCTTGATCTCAATACTAGTGCATGTAATTCTAAAGAAGTCAATAGATTTGATTGTGTAAGAGAAAGGGAGATTAATCAAGATAAATATGAGGGCTTGGTTCATTTTTATTAAACCATGGTTTTAGATATCAATACAGAATTTTATTGATAAACTCTGCATACATTATGTTTAAACCATGCTGCATCATAAAGTTCATTCATAAGCCCTTATAATGGAAGAATTTGAAAACTTATGTTTTGGATTTATGAGATTGATATCTCTCTGAAAATCTGACTGAATTTCTTGTGATTGGAGCTTCTTTGAAAATCTGCTACTTGAAACTCTTCTACTCATTGTCATTGATTCATTGACATGAACTTCTCCTTGTTATCCATCTCATAAGATTCCACTTATTGAGGGGGAGCTTCCATGTCATATGCATCATGCTACCTAGAAACTCTTAAAAGGGGAGAATTGTGTTCTTGCATTCATATTTTTAGGGGGAGCTCTTGCATTTTGATATCTCCTTCTGCATCTGCATTCATATTGATTATATCAAAGGGGGACATTATTCAATCATTGCATGCTAGTTTGCTTTAACTTCTCAAACTATTTTCTTTTTGATGAAGTCAAAGGGGGAGAATAGTTTGTGTCATCAGAATTACTCACAGTGTAGTGTTGCCATCATCAAAAAGGGGGAGATTGTTGTGTCCCTGTGGTTTTGATGATTGGCTTTGATGTGAGTTAATTATTCGATGATTGGCTTTGATGTGAGTTAATCTTTTGATGATTGGTTGTGATGTGAGTTAATCACTGTGAGTCATCTTGATGTGTGAGTCATCATGCTGTTATTCACTCATTTTCTGATCATAATGCAGTCTCTCATATGTTCAGTTAATTTGCTGTTCAGTCAGTTCATCAGATCATGAAGTATTGCATTATATGTTCAGTCATGTTATCTGCTGCATAAATCTTTCACATGCATTATTTGTTCAAGTGTAAACTCTGTCAGCATTGTCAGGACTGAAGTGGGTTGACCCCCCTTCTTAGATGGGTCGACCCCCCTAGACTATCAATGTCTGTACACTACCAGCACACACGTTCAAAATCTCTACATGTGAAGTCTCCACATCGACTGTTCATGCAAAGTCTAGACATTTGATCAAGTTTGTACACTGGTCTTGGCATATGCATTCATAAAGTATATACACTCTTCGGTTGACTTCAACTGAAGTCTGTACATCGACATGCATTACATCAAGTGTGTACATTGCATAGCATGTTACGTCTAAGTCTATACATCACTGCTCATGCATTCACTATCAAGTCTACACATTGTTGGGTCTTCATGCATTAACTCCAAGTCTGTACATCGCTCAAAGATTTCCAAGTCTGTACAGCCAATGCACTCAATCGAAGTCTGTACATTGGTCTTCATATTGGAAGTCTATACATTGGTCTTCATATTCGAAGTCCATACATCGGTATTCATATTCGAAGTCTGTACATTGGTCTTCATAATGGAAGTCTATGCATTGGTCTTTACCTGAAGTCTGTACAGCCATTCTCTTATCAAAGTCCATACATCCTTCTGTTGGAATTCCAAGTCCATACATCGGACTGTTTGAGCAAAGTCTGTACAGCGTGTCACTCACGTTGGAAGTCTATACATTGGGGGTCTTTTACCTACGTTGCTTAAAACAAAGTCTGTACATCAGACTGTTTCATCAGCAAGTCTGTACATCGGACTGTGTCAAGTGAAGTCTGTACAGACATGGTGTTTGCATTCAAAGTCCATACATTGAACTGTAGCATGCATGAAGCTAAGTCCATACTTTGATGCACTGTAGATAGCCTGAGGTGAAGTCTGTATAGCCATTGCCTTCATATAGGAAGTCTGTACATCTTACTGCACTGTAGCTTTCACAAAACCAAGTCTATACATCGTGAAAGTCTATACACTCCTCTTGGCCCTAGCATCTGTTTTGAAGTCCATACATTGGTCTTCAGTTCAAGTCTGTACAAATGGACTTATAGGTAAAGTCTATACATCCTTCAGCTGGAACTGTGCAAGTCTGTACATCGATGCTTGCCAAAGTCTGTACAATGGCATCTGTTCCTACGTTGCACTTCCAAGTCTGCACATTAGGTTCTTTACCTACGTTCAGCTTTGAAAGTCTGCACATTGGTAGTTTTACCAACGTTGCCTTGCCAAAGTCTATACACTGTGTTTGTTCAAGTCTGTGCAGACTTAGCCTTATTCTAGTCTGTACATAGACCAACTATATTTGGCAGGTCTACACATCGTGATTTCATCATGTTTGTACAGCCTCCTCATTGAAAGTCCACTCATCACTCAAGTCTATACAATGCACACTTATTTTCTTGCATAAAGTCCATACACTGCACTTGGCTTGTGTTCTTCACACCAAGTATGTACAGCCTTTGCTCGCAGCAGTTAAGTCTACACATTGCGTTGGTGGCAAGTCTATACATTGGGCTGTAGCTTGCCTGAAGTGAAGTCTACACATTGATTCACTGTTCATGCCTTCACTCAAAGTCTGTACAGCATGGTTCGTTGTTCAAGCTTTCAAAACTCTGTACATCGCTCTTGAGCTAAAGTCTGTACAGCCGTTTCTTTGGCAAGTCTACACATCGTGAAGTCTACACACTCGATTTCCTTACTTTGCTTCAAGTCTGTACAGTCTCTCCCTCAGCAAGTCTATACGCTGGGGTCGTCAGCTAAAGCTACAGCATGTCTGTACATTGGGTTCTCATGCATGTTAATAGCAATTCTAGACATTGTCTGTCATGGACGCAGTCAAGTGTATACACTCTACACACTTGGTTAACTGATGCTTTAAGTCCATACACTGAGCTCGCATGAAGAACTTCAACTCTATACACTCTCCCAGTGTACACACTTACTCACTTACTGATTCTAAGTATATACATTGTGTTGCATTGCTTGAATTTCCTCAAGTCTATACACTGAGCTCGCATGAAGACTCAAAGTCTATACACTCACTCAGTGTGCACACTTATTCATTGCTGCTTCTGAAGTATATACACTCGTGTTAAAAGCCTGAACTAACTAAGTAGATACATTCCTTTTGTCTTTGTCTGCAGGTGATTTAGGCTAATGAAGGGCACGTGATCCGAGGGCTGACAGGAAGCTGACACGTGGCCAAATATCTTGGGCGGGAAATGTGGAACACACGTGCCCAGTGCTGCTCCTGCTCGAGCTGCTATATAATAAAAACTCCGTTGTCTGAAGGAGACAGATCGAAGTAGAAAGACTGAAGCCTTGAGCAGAAGTAGGAAGAAATAGAAGAAGAGTGAGCCGGCAGAAGAAAAAGAGTTGCAGAGAAGAAGGAGAGAACAGTGTGAGAGAAAAGGAGAGCAGAGGAGAAAGAGAGAGAGAGAGAGAGAGAGAGAGTTCGTGGATAAGAAGGAAGAAGCTACTGAAGATCTGTCTACTGGACCGTGGATCAAATCCAGGCCAGTCAGCTCCATGGGAGCCACATCTGACGTTCTTTCATTTACAGCTTGTGTTTGCTGTGTTATTTTCGTTTCTTATTTTTCCTTTTATTTGATCTAATTTACTGTGTTCTTCCGATCCTCTGGACTAAGGTCGGGTTCCTCCTGTGGACTCAGGAGAAGGGAGACTTGTCTCCGGTTCTGGGCTTGTGGGTTGCAAGTCCAGGGGTCCCTCTTGGTCTGGAGGAAGAGAGGTCCCTCTTGGTCTGGAGGAAGAGAGGTCTGCGACCTCTGGTTTGCTGGTGACTGGGAGTCACTGGTGGGTTCCCTCCTGGTCTGGAGGAAGAGAGACTTCGGTCTCTGGTTTCCAAGTGGCTGGGAGTCACTTCGGGTGTCCCTCTGGTTGGGAGGAAGAGGAGAGGTTGTTCCCCTGGTCAAGCTGTGTGGCAGCAAGTGTTCGCAGACTGAGTCTGCTTGTTTCTAGCGTTGGCTAGTGAAGCCTCACTCTGGTTGGGAGTGAGGGGTGGATGTAGGTCTGGAGGACCGAACCACCTAAAAATTATATGTGCAGTGGTTTGTCTTGCGTTAGCTCCATATCTTCGACCTCCCATTCACAGGTTGTGCATGCTTGGCTAGTTGTATTATCTAGGGAGTTAACCTTGAGCATTATATTTTTGCTAGGTGTGATTGGTTTGCTTTGTTATGTCTGTGTTTCTGGTTTGATCAGGTGGCTGCATTGTTGCAGTCCAACTGTTTGATCTATTGTTGTCTTATCATCTCATCTTGGAAAGCTCATTAGTTTTTATTCCGCATATATGAGCTTGAGAGATTTAATTTGGGCATAATTTCTGAAGGGGATACATTCACCCCCCCTTTGTATCCGGGCTTAGCACCCTAACATTTCATTCTTCAAGCCTGGCCGCTTCCCACTCCGTGAATCAGTTTTCCAGCACACCCTACCTCCCTATCAAAGCATTTCGTTGAAAATCCGACAGAGTTGTTTTGTTCTTTCACTTCTATGCTTTTGTTTGAGATTGCTCAAGGTTTTGAATGGTTATCTAAGAGGTGCAATATACATATACATGTTCTTTTGTCTATCTACTTGCTGCCCTCTTATTAGTACTGCGATTTTCATCCTGAGCAACAAGATGAGCTAAGGCTTTCCATTCTCTTGCAGAAGAAGAAGGAGGAGTGCGGCTACAATGTAGAGAGGAGAGGGGTTTATGAAGTTAATCATTTTTATGATGTATGCAGGTTTGACTGGAGCTAGGATTTGAAGGATATACTCAATACGAGTTGCTGAAGTTACAGACGATCCCAGATCTTCGAGGAAGACGACCGAGTGCTCCATCCTACTGCAGATTCGATTCTCTCCAACCGAAGTTTCAAGGAAAATCTACAAATGGCCATTGGAAAACAAAGGGAAAACATTCTACATTCTTAATCCATCTCTTGATGATAGTTTTTCTCCATTTACATACTATTGTGAGCATATGTTGTAAATCCTTGTATGTTGCCAAACTCTTAATATTACTGTGTGTGTGGACGGAGCTGCGTCTCCGTGTGGTTTTAGTGTCCGGGGTGTGTTCCCTGACGTCGTGTGTGAGTGTGCTGCGGTGGCAGCGTTTTGGGGCCAGACCCCGTGTGTGTGGATTGCTGCGGAAGCAGCGTGTGTGGTGTTGGGGTTCATCCCCGTGTTGCTACATTTTGTTGCGTGTAGTGAAGCCTCACCGGGGTTCGATGAGGGGTGGACGTAGGGAGCCCGTCGTGGTCCTGAACCACCTAAAAATCTCTGTGTTTATTGTGATTGCCTGTGTGATTATTCATTTCTTCTATCTCCCTTCACAGGTCAATTTAGTAGGTCTTTACTCACTACATCATCGCACATTGCTTCATATGTTATCCATGTTAGGATTAATTTTAATTGTTCCTTGCATCGATAATCCGTGTTTGGCATAGGTTCTTTTATCCATTGTCTAGTTTATTTGAGTGAGATCGGAAATCTTGAGAGAAGATTTTAATCTCACGTTTGTTTAGGCTTTTTAACGTAGTTGATTTTAATTCTGCTGTGTTTAGTTTAGAAAGTATTTAAAATCTGCCATCTCGTCAAAGGGGACAATTCAACCCCCCTTCTTATCTGCCATCTCTCTGGGCTAACAAAATATAAGTCAAAATTTATTTCTGCCTTTTATTGTCTACCTTGTATATGTAAATTTTTAGTAGTGAGAGAGGGGGGAGAAGGGGGCCGGAGAGGCTAAGAGGCGAGGAGATGAAGGGCGCAGAGGGGGCATTGGGAGTTCACAGGAGCCAAGAAAGTATTGGGAGGGAAACGAGAAGAGTGTGCGGGGGAATAGTTATGGAAAGTCTGGAAAATGAAAAAAAAAATTTAAAATGGATTCATGGGAGTTTGAAGGGGGTGTTATAGGGACATTTTTAATTGATTTTTGTTACTGTGATGTAAGGGTTCAAAATATTTTAGAGCTATGATAAAAAGAAATACCATTTTGGGGCAATGTTAACAAATGCCTCAACTGTGCCTATATCTCATTTTTCTTATAGTGACGGGGAGGCGGAGGGGACATGAGGAAGAGGTGAAGGCAGGATTGAGAGGGAAATGGAAAGAGTTTACGGGGGAAAGTTAATTTTAAGGGGGAATAAGTTTTTTGGTTAATTAAGGGGAACAAATACGTACTCTCCAAAATGAAACAAAAATAGAAAGGATTCCCGCGTGTGACGAGGGCCTTCTTTGGGGGCATTTTTAATAAGCTTATCATGGGTTCAGGATATTTTAGGAGTAATATTAAATGAAGTGCCTCTATTTATAATATTTTTTAGGTAATTTTAACAAATGCCTCTAAGTAAATTATCTATGCAACTCATTTTTTATAGTGACATTAAATAAATAAAATAAATAAATAAATAGTGAGAAAATTTAGAGTGTGTCCACGGTCCTTCGGACAAACTACATACTCAAACATTCAATTTTATAAAATGAAGTAACCACATGGAAAAGTATAAAGTCAGAATAATCAAACACAATACAATTTCTATCTTATTGTTTTTGAAAATAAGAGAATTATTTTTCAGAGTCTTGAAGCAAGTGCTAGGATTCCAATGAAGAGAGAGGGTCGACCATCATTAAAATCATAAGGACCAATGTTCTTGAAGTTAAAATTGACTAATCTATTTCGAACTTTTTTGTTCTCTTTCAAGGCTATCAAGAGAAGTTCTTCAAGGGAGAACTTTTTTGCTCTCCCACTACTCTGCTCTACCTCCTCAAACTCTCTTCTCTTATAAAATTGGTAGGAAAATAAATCTTCCACTATCGAAGAAACAACCCAGACAGTTTGCTCTCATTACTCTACTCACATGAACTCCCTTCTCTTATAAAATTGGTAGGAAAATTGTAGCACCTCAGAAATTTAAATAGAGAATATATGAAAATAATCATGATTATTAGTCATAGAAAATTTTAAGAATTTAAATATTGTGATAAAGAAAAGGTGAAACCAGTTATTTAGCCTAAATGGTAATAAATGGGCATAAATAAAGTATAAATAAATGATCGAGAAATAAAATTTTTATATCCCTTTATCTATTTATGGTTTAAATTAAAGAAAATACGACTTCAGTATTTAGAAGGAATCTCATTCCAAAAATATATTTACATATTTATATAAAGACTCTCATAGGATCGAACCCGACTCTGATACCCGGGACAACAATGCAAAATTAATAAGATAAAAAAGGTATAAAGTTCTACCAATTAAATTAGATAAAACTATTTGTAAGTCTACTAAATATAAATAGTGGGCCAGCTAAAGTTAAACACCCAACCCAATCATCTTACGTTAATGGGCTTCATTAATTATCCATGCAATAAGTTGGGTAGTGGGCCTTTGCATTAAAATAATTATACGTAATATATATATATATATATATATATATAAAGCCGTAGCCCAAAATAATATAAACAAATGAATGGGCTTTCACCAAAATAAAAAACTCAAAGCCCACCTGCATCCAAACCTATAAACCATTTAAAAACCCTTAAACCTCAACATGTTTCTATATATACGTATATACTCAAAAGACCAACCTAACAAGCGCATCAGTGCTTGCAGAAGAGAATGTTTCCCTTCATTCCTTGGAAAGCGTGACTAGCTAGTAGTTAAATAGGTTAAATGAGGCATGCTTAGAGTTCGATTAACTAGTCAACCATATATATATATATATATATATATATATATATATATATTGACTTTACCATGACCAAGAATATTACCATGTTATACATATGTTAATAGCTTGTTACACCTGATTCTATACATACTGTTACCATGATCTTTATGAGTTTGAACTTAATTTGTTAGCATGATTTCATGAGCTTTTGAACGTATTTTATCACACTAGTTTTGCAGTCTTAATAACCATGTTTTAAACCTTAATATATGGCCTCTGTTACACCTAATACGTTCATGTTTTAAAACTGGAGGGACCCAACTCTCTGGTACATGGCGCCCGTGACCAGGGCGCCAATTACACAATTGAAGACTCCATGCGAAGTCGTCATTTAAATGAAGACACCCCTAGTGTCGTCAATTCTATTTCAGAAATTTCCAGTATTAGATAATTCAACACATTCAAAAATCTATAACTATCAAACTAAAGTATTAAATTTATGCATGAACATGTTTCTGGAATCCTGATATTTTTCCCTACATGCACGTACTCTTACTTTCTGATTCGGAATAACTTTACACTGGTGAATAGTGCATAATCTTTTGAAAATTGCGCTCCTGACCAGGGCGCCAATTTCAGAATTGAAGACTGTCCGAAGGGTCGTCAATTAATTGAAGACATGTACTATGTCGTCAATTCAATTTTCTGTAATTTTCAGTAATCAGTAAATCAACGCATTCAAAAATCTATATATAAAGCCGTAGCCCAAAATAATATAAACAAATGAATGGGCTTTCACAAAAAAAAAACTCAAATCCCACATGCATCCAAACCTATAAACCATTTAAAAACCCGTAAAACTCAACATGTGTCTATATATACGTATATTGTGACGACCCAGATTCCGTATACCAGGTGCACCCGGTAGGACTACCGGATACACGTGGTACCGCATGGGACCCGCGAGGCCTCCCAAGCGCGGGAAAGTGCCGAAGGGAAAAAGGACTGTCGTGTAGTACATTGAACTGACAGATATAACAGCAAGCAATTAAATTTCATTAGAACGGTTTGCTAAAGTAGCAGAAATAAAATTACATTTTCATTAATAATTCAAATTTTGCAATTATACACCAGAGTCTAGTCTAAAGGAAAGACAACAAGTACAGTCTGACAGAAAAGAACGTACATAGAAGTCGGGGGAAGCCCGACACAGGTACAGCTGGCAGCTACAACAACGCGCTCCACCAAGAACAGCAGAGGCAGACGGCAAAACCCACCTGAAAAGCAGGGGTGAGTCTCTAAACAGAAACTCAGTAGGGGTCACGCGGATCCCCACTGGAAAACACACAGTGCAATGGAAGCAACACTAACAACAAGTGTAGCAAAGCAGGAAAAGCTACACTACAAAGCTGTAAAGAGAACAGGGACAGCAGGAGTAGGGAACAGGCTAAGAGCAAGGGGAGCTCACCAACAAAGAAGAGCGAGGCCGTAAAACACGGAACACGGCCACTGAGGAGAACTCGACACTCTAAGCTTCTCCAAAAGGCAACAGATGGTCAACCCTAAACTCACACGGTAGGGTACACCAGTCCGTCTGCCAAAACCAAGAAGAGGGCAAAAGCCAACAACACACGGAAAAGGTCTAGAAAAGACCTAGACAGACGACAACCAAACACAAGCAGAAACGTCATGCACACAGCCCCACGCACGACTAGAACGTCACGCGCACAATAGGGCACCGACCTCGAGTACAGCCACGAGAGAGCCACTCGCAAAGGTCGCAACGCACAAGAAACGCGAGAGTCACAGGTCAAGTGATAGGAGTACCCTTACACTAGAAGAACAGCCAGATGCGTCAACTGACGTCTTACACTGTGCCTCAAGTGTCACGTCTACCGGGCCGTGTGCAGCACGGAGGAGACTAGACACACAAGAACCAGGTCCAAGGAACAACAACGTTCCAAGGAAGAACAGCAACTACGGACACAGGACCGCAGTACCAAGCTGCAAGTGACTAGTCAGGGTCACGCCCGTCGACGCGAGTCCTCAGTCCCTGATAACATGTGCACACACTGACCACTAACTAGGCCTGGCCTCTAGCTAGTATTCCCCTCGGTAGGACGCTACCATTGGCCGGGACCCACGGAACTAGCTTAAAAACCGTGTAATGGGAAACTGCCCGTCCACCACTCCCAGTGGGTGACGTACTAAAAAGCCTACGTCACAGGCTACGACTAGTGGAGGTTCACAAGGCACGGACTCCAAAGCACAAGTGCTAAAGTACAGATAGTTTACGGAAGCCCTGTCACACGTACTACGAAGCACCACCGGCAGTACAACCACTGCCGACAGACTCAGGACTAGACAACTAGACCTACCATGTAAGGATCCCGAGTCGAACGACTCAAAGGCAAGATCGTCACAAACAGCAGAACAAGCCGCCAATCGGTCTAATCCTAAGCCACAAGGAACGACACTCTGCAGGAAATAACTCACGGAGACCTGAGGGAACACCAAAGACCCTCAGACATGCTCAGACACGTAACCCAAGGTAAACGACACCTCGAGACATCCAGAACCAGTGTCTCGGACTGGACAGAACCGCCAAGACACGCACACACTAGGTCACACGTCAACCCCTGGGTCACACCGGGTTGACCAGAACCTAACAACAATGCTCAAAAAGTAGGATAGAGGATCCTACCTCAAGCAAGAAAACTCCTGGCCATCTTACAACGTAGTCTTAACCCTCATTGGACGTCGGGAGACATCCACGGAACAACGGGCAGACCACAAGGACAAGCCAAGACAAGCCGAAACTGAAATCACGGAAATCAGAGCACAAGGCATGTAACACACCACCCCTAGACCGCTACAAACATATGATGGTCTAGACCTGGGCTGTTACACACAAAGTGACGGTCGGGCGACAAGCCGTCACACACACCACCCTATCCAACTCTAAATGTAGAAAACAACATGTAACGGCTAGCACCGGGCGCGTTACACACACCTGACGCGTCAGACCGGGGCCGTCAGGGCCAACAACCCTCAAAACACAAAACACACGAAGCAAGTAACGCGCTAGACGGGGCGCATTACAACAAACTAACGCATGGGAGCGAGCGCGTTGTAGCCACATGACGCACAAGACCAGGTGCGTCAGGGCCAACACACCCACAACCAAAAGCACAAATCACGGCTGAGAGGCATGTAACGGCCAGCACAGGGCGCATTACAAACGCCTGACGCACAGGGTCCCCACCGTTATATCCAACGGCGCAACCACCCCACTCAGCCAAAACAGCAAGTAACAGTCCAGAGAGGACGCGTTACACAGGCCTAACGCACAGGGTAGGGGCCGTTACAAACAGAACACCACGCAGCCACCCTAACTCGGCCAAAACAGAGTGTGACGGTCAGGGGCAGGCGCGTTACAATCACCCAATGCATAGGGGCACCACCGTCAGAGGCACCGCCTCTAATGGTCAACATCAGTCAAACGGAATGTAACAGCCAGGGGCAGACGCGCTACATCCATCTAACGCGCCGGGTCAAGCGCGTTAGAGGAACCGACTTAACCCCAAAACAAAACGACAAAACGAATGTAACGCCCCAGCCTAGGCGCGTTACATGGGTGTGACGCGCCACCCCAGGGCCGTCACGCACCCAGAAGCCAGAAAGCTCAAAAACGCCAAACGAAGTGGCGGTCTATTGTAGGGCCGTCAGAGCCCAATAACGGCCACTGAAACGACCGCTGCATCGGTCACGGCGGGAAAACAGAGGAATGGCCAAATCGGCACGTTCCACGCCCCATTCACGCCGAAACGCAGGGGAAACAAACCCAAACGACGATAGACAGCACCAGGGGGCTAAAAACCCTACATGCACGCTCAAAAACACAAGATCCGAGCGATTCCAACGAATCCACCCAAAAAGAGTCAACGAGGTTCCCAGGCTTCTACCGGCCTCGAATGACCACCGATCAACACAAAACTAACGTGCATGGGATCCTAACATCCCTGCGGTCAGTTTAAAACTAACTACACCAGAAACAGTCACCGTTTTCCAGCAAACCCTACAAACCACGAAAATCGACGTTTAGGCAAAACAAGCCCAAACTCGACCGTTTCCTTGCCAAACGACGTGCAATGGCAGGGAAAATGGAGAGGAAGAAGTAAGGATCATTCACCCTACCTCCACCGAAGAAACCGAGCCCCGAAAGGACTAAACAACGCCGAAATCCACTCGCGAACCGATCCACCGGCTTTGAATCCACCGTTCGGGATCGCGCTAGAATCGATCCGATCCTCGCCCCATCGCGCACCCAGCCAGCTCCACCACGTCCTCAGCACACGCCCCTAGGCACCCCGTCTGCAGCCGGAGCCGAGGAGGCGAAACGAGAGAGAACGAAAGAGAGAGATATGGCGGCGGCGAAATGAGAAGGGAGGAGAGAGGAAAGAAAAGAAAAAGAAAAGAAACTAGGAAATTTTCCTAATTTTCGAAAATTCTGAAAATGCGTCGAAAATGCACAAATTCAGAAAAATACGTAAAAATAGTCGAAACGACCGGCTCGAAGAGTACATCGTCGCTGTAGCATCCACGAGTTCGAGAATTGACAAACAAACTCACCGTAGGGTTCCGTAACTAGTACGAGAGAAAAACCCACACGGCTCGTCAAACTCAACTCGGAAGCCACAAAAGCGAACCGAAACTCAACGAAACCAATCTGAAAGACCCAATAAAGATCTAAACAGATTCACAAAGGATCCGGAAAGATCCAGGGCATTACATCCTCCCCTCCTTTAAGAAATTTCATCCTCAAAATTAAGGACTAACTAAGGAGAAGCAGGGAAGAATAACCCAACAACACAAACACGGAAACAACACAAATCTCGAAAAGCACAGCTCAGAGGAACACCGTCAGACCACCATTACAGGTACACACTCAGCTTCCAAGACAGCAAGTCCACAGCACGAGCATGGCACCAGAGTGAACACGTCTGACACCTCCGGAGCAAGGCAACGTCGTTTACACCTCACAGAACAGGAGACACGACTGCCACAAGAACCGATAACCAACACCGAAAAACACAACGACAGCACGGCAAGCGGCAGCTTACACAAGGAGACACAGTCCTCACAGCTGGCAGCTCGACCACATCATCGGCTCTAGTGCCAAAGGCAATAGAGAACACCTGGCACACAAGACGCCAACGACAACACTGGACCACAACCACAATCAAGTCAGTCCTCATTCAGATATCACGTCTGATCGAGTCGCAAGCTAACTCTAGGAAAAGAGCACAGCAATGCTAACCGACAAGACTTGGTCCACACAGAGACACAAAATCATAGAGAAACAGCGCCAAAACAACAACAATAGCAACACTCGCAGAATTCCGGTTCCGTTCCAAACACAGAACCAAAGAACACATCTGCAAGCAAGGTCACATTAAGGCACACGAACAGCTGAACACACGACCACAAGAGACAGGTCACACATCAGACTGCTCACCAAGAAGAGACCCACAACAACGGGAAATGACAACAATCTCGGGGAACGTAACTCAAGGACCACCAACACGCCTCGAGAGCACAACACCAAGAAAGAAATGCAGAGCAAAGGGTACTCAATCAGCAGGAATGTCGACAAATTCCCCAATACTCGCAAATGCCAATGCCAACACCAGAATACCACCAACAATGGCACGGCAATAGACGACATCAAGGCACAAGAAGCCAAGATGAAGTCACATCGAGAAAGAAACAGATCTCTCGACCAGTGGGTAGCCAACCCACACAATACCGCTGCGCTCTCAACAACACGCACAAGCAACAGAACAACCTCGGTAGTTGCACCTCAGCACACACCAAGTGCCTTCGCAATCAACAAAGATCGCAAATCACACGCCACGAGTACCGATCCCGTGAACAACCGATCACAAGGAGCCTAAGCGTGACAGGAGAAGAGCACCAGCTTCAGCACAAAGCACAAGGAAAGCATCAATCTCAGCTTACCTTCACGCCCTGAAAATGATAAATGAGCCTTCACGATACATCGGCCGCTGGACACGGCACGACAATACGGTACACAATAGCTCTTAACACCATCATGGAGTCCAAAGCCAAGCAACCGTATAGCTGAGAGCAGATCAGGCTCAAAACAAAGTTGTCCACACTTAAGTAGACACAGGACAAAGGCATCACCAAGATAGCAAATCCAAGGAAAACCTCGAATAGATTCCACCAGAAAGGGCGAGAAGCAAGAAGCTCAACCACGAAAGCTCACCAGGAAGGGAAATCCTAGCTTGCCTAAGCAACTTCTCCAACACAGAATCTAATTGAGCACTTCAACAGAAGCGAGACACATCAGGAGCTGAACAGACTCAAGCCGGGATGACCAAGACAACGTAAGAACGTGTACGGTCATCAAACCAAGGCTGAAGGTCAACAACGACCTGAACAACACACAGAAAAATCTCGAACAACGTACCACAGATTCAAGCCTTCCGACGAACACTGCCAAGTACAACATGATCGAAACAAACACAATCGACGAAAAAGAAACACCTCGTCACATCCTGACGAGAGCAGGACCATCTCGTCCAGTGCCAGAACAGCACGTACAAGACAACACACAGAAAACAATGCGACAAAGAATCACAAACCGAAGCCAGCTGAAGACTGTACTGGACTTTCACGACTCTGGAAACTGTATATCTGAGATTCCCATGTACTTCACACAACAACGCTCTGATACCAACTGTGACGACCCGGATTCTGGATACCAGGTGCACCTGGTAGGACTACCGGATACACGTGGTACCGCATGGGACCCGCGAGGCCTCCCAAGCGCGAGAAATTGCCGAAGGGAAAAAGGACTGTCGTGTAGTACATTTAACTGATAAAATAACATCAAGCAATTAAATTTCATTAGAACGGTTTGCTAAAGCAGTAGAAATAAAATTACATTTTCATTAATAATTCAAATTTTACAATTATACACCAGAGTCTAGTCCAAAGGAAAGACAACAAGTACAGTTTGACAGAAAAGAACGTACACAGAAGTCAGGGGAAGCCCGACACAGGTACAGCTGGCATCTACAACAATGCGCTCCACCAGGAACAGCAGAGGCAGACGGCGAAACCCACCTGAAAAGCAGGGGTGAGTCTCTAAACAGAAACTCAGTAGGGGTCACGCGGATCCCCACTGGAAAACGCACAGTGCAACGGAAGCAACACTAACAACAAGTGTAGCAAAGCAGGAAAAGCTACACTATAAAACTATAAACAGAACAGGGACAGCAGGAGTAGGGAACAGGCTAAGAGCAAGGGGAGCTCAACAACAAAGAAGAGCGAGGCCGTAAAACACGGAACAGGGCCACCGAGGAGAACTCAGCACTCTAAGCTACTCCAAAAGGCAACAGACGGTCAACCCTAAACTCACACGGTAGGGTACACCAGTCCGTCGGCCAAAACAGAGAAGAGGGCAAAAGCCAACAACACACGAAAAAGGTCTAGAAAAGACCTAGACAGACGACAACG
This sequence comes from Amorphophallus konjac, assembly GCA_022559845.1. Taxonomy (NCBI): domain Eukaryota; kingdom Viridiplantae; phylum Streptophyta; class Magnoliopsida; order Alismatales; family Araceae; genus Amorphophallus; species Amorphophallus konjac. The sequence goes on from CM040122.1 coordinate 144,500,268, forward strand.
AAACACAAGCAGAAACATCATGCACACAGCCCCACGCACGACCAGAACGTCGCGCACACAACAGGGCACCGACCTCGAGTACAGCCACGAGAGGGCCACTCGCAAAGGTCGCAACGCACAAGAAACGCGAGAGTCACATGTCAAGTGATAGGAGTACCCTCACACTAGAAGAACAGCCAGATGCATCCACTGACGTCTTACACTATGCCTCAAGTGTCACGTCTACCAGACCGTGTGTAGCACGGAGGAGACTAGACACACAAGAACCAGGTCCAAGGAACAACAATGTTCCAAGGAAGAACGGCAACTATGGACACAGGACCGTAGTACCAAGCTGCAAGTGACTAGTCAGGGTCACACCCGTCGACGCGAGTCTTCAGTCCCTGACAACGTGTGCACACACTGACCACTACCTAAGCCAAGCCTCTAGCTAGTATTCCCCTCGGTAGGATGCTACCGTTGGCCGGGGCCCACAGAACTAGCTTAAAAACCGTGTAACGGGAAACTGCCCGTCCACCACTCCCGGTGGGTGACGTACTAAAAAGCCTACGTCACAGGCTACGACTAGTGGAGGTTCACAAGGCATGGACTCCAAAACACAAGTGCTAAAGTACAGATAGTCTACGGAAGCCCTGTCAGACGTACTACGAAGCACCACTGGTAGTACAACCACTGCCGACAGACTCAGGACTAGACAACTAGACCTACCACGTAACGATCCCGAGTCGAACGACTCAAAGGCAAGATCGTCACAAACAGCGGAACAAACCGCCAATCGGTCTAATCCTAAGCCACAAGGAACGACACTCCGCAGGAAACAACTCATGGAGACCTGAGGGAACACCAAAGACCCTTAGACATGCTCAGACACGCAACCCAAGGTAAAGGACACCTCGATGCATCTAGAACCAGTGTCTCAGACTGGATAGAACTGCCAAGACACGCACACATTAGGTCACACGTCAACCCCTGGGTCACACCGGGTTGACCAGAACCTAACAACAATGCTCAAAAAGTAGGATATAGGATCCTACCTCAAGCAAGAAAACTCCTGGCCATCTTACAACGTAGTCTTAACCCTCATAGGACGTCGGGAGACATCCACGGAACAACGGGCAGACCACAAGGACAAGCCAAGACAAGCCGAAACCAAAATCACGGAAATTGGAGCACAAGGCATGTAACGCACCACCCCTAGACCGCTACAAACATATGATGGTCTAGACCTGGGCCGTTACACACAAAGTGACGGTCGGGCGACAAGCCGTCACACACACCGCCCTATCCAACTCTAAACGCAGAAAACAACATGTAACGGCCAGTACCGGGCGCGTTACACACACCTGACGCGCCAGACCGGGGCCGTCAGGGCCAACAACCCTCAAAACACAAAACACACGAAGCAAGTAATGCGCTAGACGGGGCGCGTTACAACAAACTAACGCATGGGAGCGAGCGCGTTATAGCCACCTGACGCACAAGACCAGGCGTGTCAGGGCCAACACACCCACAACCAAAAGCACAAATCACGGCTGAGAGGCATGTAACAGCCAGCACAGGGTGCGTTACAAACGCCTGACGCACAGGGTCCCCACCATTATATCCAACGGCGCAACCACCCCACTCAGCCAAAACAGCAAGTAACGGTCCCGAGAGGACGCGTTACACAGGCCTAACGCATAGGGTAGGGGCCGTTACAAACAGAACAGCACGCAGCCACCCTAACTCGGCCAAAACAGAGTGTAACGGCCAGGGGCAGGCGCGTTACACTCACCTAACGCATAGGGGCACCACCGTTAGAGGCACCGCGTCTAATGGTTAACATCGGTCAAACGGAATGTAACGGCCTGGGGCAGACGCGCTACACCCATCTAACGCGCTGGGTCAAGCGCGTTAGAGGAACCGACTTAACCCCAAAACAAAATGACAAAATGAATGTAGCGCCCCAGCCTAGGCGCGTTACATGGGTGTGACGCGCCACCCCAGGGCCGTCACGCACCCAGAAGCCAAAAAGCTCAAAAATGCCAAACGAAGTGGTGGTCTATCGTAGGGCCGTCAGAGCCCAGTAACGGCCACTGAAACGACCGCTACATCGGTCACGGCGGGAAAACAGAGGAACGGCCAAATCGGCCCGTTCCACGCCCCATTCACGCCGAAACGCAGGGGAAACAAACCCAAACGACGATAGACAACACCAGGGGGCTAAAAACCCCACATGCACTCTCAAAAACACAAGATCCGGGCGATTCCAACGAATCCACCCAAAAAGAGTCAACGATGTTCCCGGGCTTCTACCGGCCTCGAATGACCACCGATCAACACAAAACTAACGTGGATGGGATCCTAACATCCCTGCGGTCAGTTTAAAACTAACTACACCGCAAACAGTCGCCGTTTTCCGGAAAACCCTACAAACCACGAAAATCAACGTTTAGGCAAAACAAGCCCAAACTCGACCGTTTCCTTGCCGAATGACGTGCAATGGCAGGGAAAATGGAGAGGAAGAAGTGAGGATCAGTCACCCTACCTCCACCGAAGAAACCGAGCCCCGAAAGGATTAAACCACGCCGAAATCCACTCGCGAACTGATCCACCGGCTTTGAATCCACCGTTCGGGATCGCACCAGAATCGATCCGATCCTCGCCCCATCGCGCACCCAGCCAGCTCCACCACGTCCTCAGCACACGCCCCTAGGCACCCCGTCTGCAGCCGGAGCCGAGGAGGTGAAACGAGAGAGAACGAAAGAGAGAGAGATGGCGGCGGCAAAATGAGAAAGGAGGAGAGAGGAAAGAAAAGAAAAAGAAAAGAAATTAGGAAAATTTTCTAATTTCTGAAAATTCCGAAAATGCGTCGAAAATGCACAAATTCAGAAAAATACGCAAAAATAGCCGAAACGACCGGCTCGAAGAGTACATCGTCGTTGTAGCATCCACGAGTTCGAGAATTGAAAAACAAAATCACCGTAGGGTTCCGTAACTAGTACGAGAGAAAAACCCACACGGCTCGTCAAACTCAACTCGGAAGCCACAAAAGTGAACCGAAACTCAACGAAACCAATCCGAAAGACCCAATAAAGATCTAAACAGATTCACAAAGGATCCGGCAAGGTCCAGGGCATTACATATATACTCAAAAGACCAACCTAACAAGCGCATCAACTCACGTGGGCTTTCCCACATAAGACAACCCAATTCATGTGCGCATGCTCGGACGATGCATGGCTTTGCTGTTAAGGTTTTGAGTAAATAAAATGGCAGGCAGCTGTATAATGGGCAGGGAATCACCAACACAAGGAAGGGTTTAAAAGCATTGCCATCATTCGTTCTATCACCTCCGTTAGAGATATTTTCTCTATAAAAACTCAACCCCATCACACAAGTACGACCCCTTTGATGTTGTGCCATCGTCGTGGTCGCCTTCCTCCCCTGCGTCCTCTCCTTCCCACTGCAGATACGTGAAGGGCGCCCCCTGCTTCCTTTCTTCCTCCTACGGATGTCCGAGTTGTTGCCTGCGCACCCCCTTCTCTTCCTCCTCTTGCGCATTGCCTGAACCAGAGGAAGCCATTCTCCCTTCTTCCTGTGGCTGTTATCTCCCTCCTGTTACTGTGAACGTGAGGAAGTGGCTGAACCTTCGTCCCCTGTTCTTCTTCTTCTCCTGTTCCTCTTCCTCTCTCTGCATCTCACCGTGAAACCACCCACAAGGTAGGCAATCTCCCAAGCGTAAATAACATGTGTTCGAAGTTAGTCATGTTCGCATGGTTTAGTTCCAACCGTTTTGCATGGTTTATTTAGTTAATTAATAATTGTAATATGTTTTAAATTTTTTATCTATATAATCATATACTTAAAAATCACAATTTTCATGTCACTAGAATCCTCATGATTTATTCTTAATTTTCATGTAGTTATATGATGTATTAACTACTTAATAATTAAATTTATAAAATAAATGAGTTAAAATAGTTGATACGGCGAATTGCATTTTACTGTAGCAGTTAGTTTTGGAGTTTTACTTTCTATGCTCGTTCTAGGTCGTAGTAATATCCTTTGGACATGAAGTTTTCTGGGCATGCTATTGGGGTGGTGACCGAGATAATGAGAGTGGTTGCACCGTATTTTGCACCCCATATCTCAAGATCCACCATCTCTCAATGAAAAATTATTTTGAACACCCAGTTAGGTAGAATTTTTCGAGCCCGTCATTTCGATATATCATATGCTCGATTCCGACGTGGTTACGTCAAGAAACGAGAGGACTTAAGAAGTTGGTAAATTAACTATTTAAATAACGTTCACGTTAACCACCGCCATCAATTTGATATTTTTATATATTTATATATATTTATATATATATAAATATATCTTGTGACTATATCTTTGAAAATCCATATCTACGAAACTATTCAACATAAAATTATAAAAAATATATTTGTGGAATTCTTCAATTTTTCTCCTAATTATGATATATTTTATTTTCAAAATTTTCCATAAATAATAGGTGTCTTTTTAAAGGGATGTTCTTGTCTAAACTTATTAAAAATGAAATGACGTCTTTCAAGATAGACGTAAATTTTTGTTTAATTAAAAATATGAGAAATTAACGTCCACTTACATGGATGCCATATACTGAGAATATAAATTGAACAATTCCAGATAAAATGAAATGAACTAATGAGCGCCTTCCTGGAAGGACGCCATTTGTATTAAATGAAAAATAGAAATGTAAATTGCGCCTTTCATAGCAGACACTATTTGATATAGCACCCTCTAGGCCGGACGCTATTTTCTTAATCGACTGTTTCCTGCGTTTTCAACCCCAAACATGGGGCATCGCTTGGCACTCTCGTCCCATTCCGTGGATGAGGTCCCCGTTTTTGATTTATATCGCTCACCCTTAACTTTCCGTGATGATTGAACCCTCCGCTAAACATTCCGTTCCTTCGGACTAGTGATTTCATCATAGAGACCTCCGTAAGTTTACACTAGTCTTGGATTCCCTCAAGGCAGCCGAGAAGGTTATACCCTAAAAACCCTTTACATAGTTTTACAGTCATGTCCCTATAAAAAAACATGACGATCTGGCCCTCAAATAGTGTTGTTTCTGACATTTTTGAGAAAATGTTACTTTCTGGAATTTGCGTCCAGTATAGTGGACGCTATTCATGAATAGCGCCCGTGATGTAGGATGCTATTTCTTCGTACCTTGAACCTTAATTCTAGAATAAGCGCCCATTGCTATGGACACTAACTCTAATCTGCGGCTCCCGCAGTGGAGGCCAATTTCCCAGGTTTCTCGCATTATCTCGATTTTGTGTGCAATCTACCCTATTGTTCGTACATGCTTGATCCTTGGAATTCTTGGCAATTAAAGTGGAATTAGACTAGTCAAATGTCAGGGGCTATGGGTCCCAATTAAATGATATTTAAATACTAGTGTTATGGGGTCCTGATCTGATCCCACGGGCGAGGCAAAGTCCAAACATATATCGGTATTATAATGATCGGGTGCTGGCATTCACCAACTCGGTTAACGGTATTTAGGGGTAATCATAAAGTCGTGAGAACTCCTAAGTGTATGACCAAAGTCTACCTAGTGCTAATCCATGAGGGGCAATCATATATTCGTGACACCCCTTAGCGTAAGGCCAATCCTTCATAGTGCTAGTTACAAGAAAGTTCTTGTGATAACGCCGTCATAAAGAGAATATTATACTAGTGTCATTAACCGCCCTCGTGACAATGCTCGTCATAAAGGGAAGATTGTTATTGTTTCCTCATTATGAGAAGTACTTGATATTCTGAGATGAAAGTACTTGCTATACTCTCTTGTTATCATTGTCTCTATATTTCATAAATGTATCTAGCATCTTGCTTACTGGTCCTTGTGATCTTAATCACCATTACTTTATTGTTACAACTCGTGCCATTATAATTCTCGTTCTGCTCTACTTCTTGCATGACCTGCATGAGCATGATAAATTGTCAATCACTTAAAGCTAACTTGGAGCATGAGATATTAAGTCCTACTGAGCATTCGCTCACCTAATTTTTTCCCAATGTTTTTCAGGTAATGACCTTAGCGATGACGAGACCATACAAGATGGGCAAGGGCAAGGGCAAGAGTGAAGACTGCTTCAGCAACCTAGATGAACCCCGTGGTCTTTATTATTATGTTCCTGTCAAGTCTAGTTAGAGAGTCAATTGTAACTTTTCATTTATTGAGTTTTTTTTTTAATGGGTCCAGTTTGTAATAAACTCGTATTTGAAATAAAATTTGGTCTTGTTCAATTATATGAGTCAAATTATATTTTACTCTGATCGACTCGACTATTTAACTTCCACGTTCCGAGCAAACGAACACGTTCCGCTGCTATCAGTTCGGGAGGTGACAGAAGGTGGTATTAGAGCTTCGACTTTCAAATCCTTAGTGCATCAAGTTTAAGAGATATGTTGAGTATCCTTGTCAGTAATCCTATATGAATTCCGTGAGATTTGGGTTGAGCTATGGGCTAATCAATAAAATTTGTCCGTCTACGCTAGATTAATGTTAAAATATGGGTAATCATTAATTTAAAAACTTATTTTGTAGGCTAGAATGGCCGCCGAGAGAGCTCAGTGGAGAGAGATGCAACGCACTATCCAGGGATTAACACAAGCCTTGCAACAAGTTGCACAAGGTGGAGCACGGCATGGACCCGGGGATCTGCATAGGAAGTTCCAAAAGATGAATCCCCCGAAGTTTAGTGGGTCTACCGACCCGGAGGAAGCAGAGAATTAGGTACAAGAAATAGAGAGGACCTTTATGGTGATGCAGTGTACCGATGAAGAGAAGGTACTACTAGGGACCTACCAACTAGAGAGGGATGCTCGAGCTTGGTGGGGATCTATGGAAGCAATCTTGCCCAACGAACAAGTAACATGGGTGGAATTCTTAGAACACTTTAATGAGAAATATTTCTCAGAAAGATTTTGCTAGAAGAAGGCTATGAAATTTGCGGCATTGAAACAACGTAGCTTATCCATAGTAGACTATGAAGCAAAGTTTTCTAGATTGGCCCGATATGCACCACACCTAGTTTGTACGGAGAAAATGAGGGCAAGACGATTCATGAACGGTTTGAAGGTCAAGCTCATCCCTCAATTGGCTCTGCTGGAGATTCAAACCTATACAGAGATGGTTAGGAAAGCTCAACTATTAGAAGACGCCATGGATATGATGGAACGAATTAAAGGGAAAGCCGTCAATAAGGAGTTAGCAAATGGATCCAAGAACAAGGAGCCCATGGATGGCAAAAAGTGGTCCAATGGAGGTAATAGTTTTCGCAAGAACAAGAAACCCCATAATGATGATCAACCAATTGTTCCGGCCAAGGGAAAATGAGAGCATTGCAAGAAAGGAAGGCACAACCTGGACGAGTGTTGGTACAAACTCAGGAAATGCATCCGATGTGGAAGCAAAGATCATAAGATCGCTCATTGTCCACTCTTAAAAGATGAAACACCGTAGACGTCAGAAGGTAACTCTATGAACCTATCTCATCCACAATTGCATGAATTGAATACGATGATCTTAGCACTTAGCATGCTATGAGAATGGATCTAGCTGGAATACATATTTTTAGATATGGTAATCTTACCCCACCAATTTTGGAAAGAAAATCAGTTGAATTTGGGGACCAAATTCTTTTAAGTGGGGGAGGGTGTAGCACCCCGAAAATTTAAATAGAGAATATATTAAAATAATCATGATTATTAGTGAGAGGAAAATTTGAGAATTTAAAAATTTTGATAAAAGAAAAGTGAAACCAGTTATTTAGCCTAAATGGTAATAAATGGGCACAAATAAAGTATAAATAAATGATCGAGAAATAAAAATTTAATATATCCTTTTATCTATTTATGGTTTAAAATAAAGAAAATACGACTTCAGTATTTAGAAGGAATCTCATTCCAAAACTATATTTACATACTTATATAAAGACTCTCATAGGATCAAACCTGACTCTGATATCCGGGACAACAATGCAAAATTAATAAGATAAATAAGGTAAAAAGTTCTACCAATTAAATTAGATAAAACTATTTGTAAGTCAACTAAATATAAATAGTGGGCCAGTTAAACTTAAACACCCAACCCAATCATCTTAAGTTAATGGGCTTCATTAATTATCCATGCAATAAGTTGGGTAGTGGGCCTTTTCATTAAAACAATTATGCGTAATATATATATAAAGCCATAGCCCAAAATAATATAAACAAATGAATGGGCTTTCACCAAAAAAAAAACTCAAAGCCCACATGCATCCAAACCAATAAAACATTTAAAAACCCTTAAAACGCAACATGTGTCTATATATACGTATATATTCAAACGACCAACCTAACAAGCGCATCAACTCGCAAGGGCTTTCCCACATAAGACAACCCAATTCATGTGCGCATGCTCGGACGATGCATGGCTTTGCTGTTAGGGTTTTGAGTAAATAAAACGGCAGGCGGCTGTGTAATGGGCAGGGAATCACCAACGCAAGGAAGGGTTTAAAAGCATTGCCATCATTCGTTCTATAACCTCCGTTAGAGATCTTTTCTCTATAAAAACTCAACCCCATCACACAAGTATGACCCCTTTGATGCTGTGCCATCGTCGTGGTCGTCTTCCTCCCCTGCATCCTCTCCTTCCCGCTGCGGATACGTGAAGGGCCCCCCCTGCTTAATTCCTTTCTTCCTCCTACAGATGTCCGAGTTGTTGCCTACGCACCCCCTTCTCTTCCCCCTCCTGCGCATTGCCTAAACCAGAGGAAGCCATTCTGCCTTCTTCCTGCGGCTGTTATCTCCCTCCTGTTGCTGTGAACGTGAGGAAGCGGCCGAACCATCGTCCCCTGTTCTTCTTCTACTCCTGTTCTTCTTCCTCTCTCTACGTCTCACCGTGAAACCACCCACAAGGTAGGCAATCTCCCAAGCGTAAATAACATGTGTTTGAAGTTAGTCATGTTTGCATGGTTTAGTTTCAACCGTTTTGCATGGTTTATTTAGTTAATTAATAACTCCAATATGTTTGAAATTTTTTATCTATATAATCATATATCTAAAAATCATAATTTTCATGTGACTAGAATCCCCATGATTTATTCTTAATTTTCATGTAGTCATATGATGTATTAACTACTTAATAATTAAATTTAGAAAATAAATGAGTTAAAATAGTTGACACAACGAATTACATTTTACTGTAGCAGTTAGTTTTGGAGTTTTACTTTGTATGCTCGTTCTAGGTCGCTGTAATATCCTTTGGACATGAAGTTTTTTAGGCATGATATTGGGATGGTGACCGAGGTAGTGAGAGTGGTTGCACCGTTTTTTATGCCCCATATCTCAAGATCCCCGATCTCTAAACGAAAATTTTTTTTGAACACCCGGTTAGGTAGAATTTTTCGAGCCCGTCATTTCGGTATATCATATGCTCGATTCCAACATGATTACGACGAGAAACAAGAGGACTGAAGAAGTTGACAAATTAACTACTTAAATAACGTTCACGTTAACCACCGCCATTTCATTTGAGATATATATATATATATATATATATATATCTTGTAACTATATCTTTGAAAATCCATATCTATTAAACTATGCAACATAAAATTATAAAAAATATATTTTCAAAATTCTTGAATTTTTCTCCTAATTATCATATATTTTATTTTCAAAAATTTTCATTAAATAAGAGGTGTCCTTTTAAAGGGATGTTCTTTTCTAAACTTATTAAAAATGAAATGACGTCTTTAAAGACAGACGTAAATTTTTGTTTAATTAAAAATATGAGAAATTAACGTCCACCTACATGGACGCCATATACTGGGAATATAAATTTAACAATTCTAGATAAAATGAAATGAACAAATGAGCGCCTTCCTGGAAGGACACCATTTGTATTAAATGAAAAATAGAAATGTAAATTACGCATTTCATAGTAGACGCTGCTTGATATAGCGCCCTCCAGGCAGGACGCTATTTTCTTAATCGACTATTTCCTGCGTTTTCAACTCCCAATGTGGGGCATCGCTTGGCACTCTCGTCCCATTCCGTGGATGAGATTCCCAAGTTTTATTTATATTATTCACTCTTAACTCTTCGGGATGATTGAACCCTCCGTTGAACATTCTGTTCCTTCGGACTGGTGATTTCATCATGGAGACCTCCGTAAATCTACGCTAGCCTTTGATTCCCTCAAGGCAGCCGAGTAGGTTGTACCCTAAAAACCCAATACACAGTTTTACAGTCATGTCCCTCTGAAGAAAACATGACGATCTGGCCCTAAAATAGTGTTGTTCCTAGCATTTTTAAGAAAATGTTACTTTCTGGAATTTGTGTCCAGTATAGTGGACGCAATTCATGAATAGCGCCCATGATGTAGGACGCTATTTCTTCGTACCTTGAACCTTAATTCTAGAATAAGCGTCCATTGCTATGGACGCTAACTCTAATCTGCTGCTCCCGCAGTGGACGCCAATTTCTCAGGTTTCTCGCATTATCTCAGTTTTGTGTGCCATCTATCTCGAATCTTTGTTCAATGAAATCTACCCTATTATTCATACATGCTTGATCCTTGAAATTCTTGGCCATTAAAGTGGAATTAGTCTAGTCAAATGTCAGGGGCTATGGGTCCCAATTAAATGACATATAAATACTAGTGTTATGGGGTCTTGATCTGATCCCACGGGCGAGACAAAGTCCAAACATATACCGGTATTATGATGATCGGGTGCTGGCATTCACCAACTCGGTTTACGACATTTAGGGGTAATCATAAAGTCGTGAGAACTCCTAAGTGTATGACCAAAGTCTACCTAGTGCTAATCTATGAGGGGCAATCATGTATTCGTTAGCACCCCTTAACGTAAGGCCAATCCTTCATAGTGCTAGTTACATAAAAGCTCTTGTGATAATGCCGTCATAAAGAGAATATTGTACTAGTGTCATTAACCGCCCTCGTGACAATGCTCGTCATAAAGGGAAGATTGTTATTGTTTCCTCATTAAGAGAAGTACTTGATATTATGAGATGAAAGTTCTTGCTATACTATCTTGTTACCATTGTCTCTATATTTCATAAATGTATCTAGCATCTTGTTTACTCATCCTTGTGATCTTAATCATCATAGCTTTATAGTTACAACTCATGTCATTATAATTCTCGTTCTGCTTTACTTCTTGCATGACCTACATGAGCATGATAAATTGTTAATCATTTAAAGCAAGCTTGGAGCATGAGATATTAAGTCCTACTGAGCGTTCGCTCACCCAGTTTATTCCCAATGATTTTCAGGTAATGACCTTAACGATGATGAGACCACATAAGATGGGCAAGGGCAAGAGTGAAGAGTGCTTCAACAACCTAGATGAACCCCATGGTCTTTATTATATTATGTTCCTGTCAAGTCTAGTTAGAGAGTCCATTGTAACTTTTCATTTATTGAGTCTTTTCTTTTAATCAGTCCAGTTTGTAATAAACTCGTATTTGAAATAAAATTCTGTCTTGTTCAATTATATGTGTCAATTTATATTTTGCTCTGATCGACTCGACTGTTTAACTGTCACGTTCCGAGCAAACGAACACGTTCCGCTGCTATCGGTTCGAGACGTGACAGAAGGTGGTATCAGAGCTTCGGCTTTCAAATCCTTAGGGCATGAAGTCCAAGAGATAGGTGGAGTATCCTTGTCAGTCATCCTATTGAAATTCCGCGAGATTTGGGTAGAGCTATGGGCTAATCAATAAAATTTATCCATCTACGCTAGATTAATGTTAAGATATGGGTAATCATCAATTTAAAAACTTGTTTTGTAGGCTAGAATGACCGTCGAGAGAGCTTAGTGGAGAGAGATGCAACCACTGTCTAAGGATTAACACAAGTCTTGCAACAAGTTGCACAAGGTGGAGTACGGCATGGAGCTGAGCATCTGCATAGGAAGTTCTAAAAGATGAATCCCCCGAAGTTTAGTGGGTCTACCGACCCGGATGAAGCAGAGAATTAGATACAAGAAATAGAGAGGACCTTTAAGGTGTTGCAGTGTACCGACGAAGAGAAGGTACTACTACGGACCTACCAACTAGAGAGGGATGCTCGAGCTTGGTGGGGATCTGTGGAAGCATTCTTGCCCAACGAATAAGTAACATGGGTGGAATTCTTAAAACACTTTAATGAGAAATATTTCTCAGAAATAATTTGCGACAAGAAGGCTATGGAATTTGTGGCATTGAAAAAACATAGATTATCCGTAGTAGACTATGAAGCGAAGTTTTCTAGGTTAGCCCGATATGCACCACACCTTGTTTGTACAGAGAAAATGAGGGCAAGACGATTCATGAACAATTTGAAGGTCGAGCTCATCCCTCAATTGGCTCCGCTGGAGATTCAAACCTATACAGAGATGGTTAGGAAAGCTCAACTATTAGAAGACACCATAGATATGATGGAACGAATTAAAGGGAAACCCGTCAAGAAGGAGTTAGCAAATGGATCCAAGAACAAGGATCCCATGGATGGCAAAAAGAGGTCTAATGGAGGTAATGGTTTCCGCAAGAACAAGAAACCCCGGAATGATGATCAACCAATTGATCCGGCCATGGGAAAATGGGAGCATTGCAAGAAAGGAAGGCATAACCCGGACAAGTGTTGGTACAAACTCGGGAAATGCATCCGATGTGGAAGTAAAGATCATAAGATCGCCCATTGTCCACTCTTAAAAGATGAAACACCATAGACGTCAGAAGGTAACTCTATGAACCTATCTCAGCCATTATTGCATGAATCGAATACGGTGATCTTAGCACTTAGCATGCTATGAGAATGGATCTAGCTGGAATACATATTTTTGGATACGGTAATCTTACCCCGCTAATTTTGGAAAGAAAATCAGTTGAATTTGGGAACCAAATTCTTTTAAGTGGGGGAGGGTGTAGCACCCCAGAAATTTAAATAGAGAATATATGAAAATAATTATGATTATTAGTCATAGAAAATTTTAAGAATTTAAAATTTTTGATAAAGGAAAAGTGAAACCAGTTATATAGCCTAAATGGTAATAAATGGGCATAAATAAAGTATAAGTAAATAATCAAGAAATAAAAATTTAATATATCCTTTTATCTATTTATGGTTTAAATTAAAGTAAAAAAGATAGAGTTGTGGAAGTAAATAGATTGGGGGATAGACTAATGGTAATTAAACTTATCTTAGGTGATGATATTTTGAATATAATTAGTGCATATGCACCTTAAGTAGGATTAGAAGAGAGCATTAAAAAGCAATTTTGGGAGGCTATTGATAGTTTGATCCAAAATATCCCTAGTGAAGAGAGAATCTTTATTGGAGGGGATCTTAATGGTCATGTGGGTATAGATAATTAAAGAAAATACGACTTCAGTATTTAGAAGGAATCTCATTCCAAAAATATATTTACATACGTATATAAAGACTTTCATAGGATCGAACCCGACTCTGACACCAGGGACAACAATGCAAAATTAATAAGATAAATAAGGTATAAAGTTCTACCAATTAAATTACATAAAACTATTTGTAAGTCGACTAAATATAAATAGTGGGCCAGCTAAAGTTAAACACCCAACCCAATCATCTTAAGTTAATGGGCTTCATTAATTATCCATGCAATAAGTTGGGTAGTGGGCCTTTGCATTAAACAATTATACGTAATATATATATATATATATATATATATATATATATATATATATACATATAAAGCCTTAGCCCAAAATAATATAAACAAATGAATGGGCTTTCACCAAAAAAAAAAGTCAAAGCCCACATGCATCCAAACCTATAAACAATTTAAAAACCCTTAAAACTCAACATGTGTCTATATATATGTATATACTCAAAAGACCAACCTAACAAGCGCATCAACCCACGTGGGCTTTCCCACATAAGACAACCTAATTCATGTGTGCATTCTCGGACGATGCATGGCTTTGTTGTTAGGGTTTTGAGTAAATAAAATGGTAGGCGGCTGTGTAATGGGCAGGGAATCACCAACACAAGGAAGGGTTTAAAAGCATTGCCATCATTCGTTCTATCACCTCCGTTAGAGATCTTTTCTCTATAAAAACTCAACCCCATCACACAAGTATGACCCCTTTGATGCTGTGCCATCGTCATGGTCGTCTTCCTCCCCTGTTTTGTCACGCCCCGACGCGGAATATCGGGACCGACAAGAGAAAACGCTAGTAAAGATAACATGCTAAGCTAAGAATTAACACAATACCATGAACAGAAATAACTCCAATCTATTACAGTAACCATCAAACGTCTTACAAACCGACTTAAACATAATCAAACATAATCTCTACTCGACTCCAGTACAATAACTAACACAAGTTCTAAGACATAGTTAGATGTAAAACAACTAAACAAACTCAACATATCTACTAGCTGATACACTCCAAGCTATCACTCTCGCCCATTCCCATCCATCTGTTAATCTTCACCTGAGCTGCCTAGAAAGGGGGGGAAAACAACTATATGAGCGAGCGCTCAGTAGGTAACAACAGGTAAGTCTAAGTGATTAACCAATTAATTACATGTTAATATGAAACGGAAGAAAGAAATAACGATCAAATGAAACAACATAATCATAGAAAGTGCTAAAGAATGGAATGGAATAACAATATGACAAGATGATAAGATTACAAGAATTACAAGTTATGAACAATATATATATAACAAGGGTTTATTACCGTTAACCCCTCTTGTACTTTTTACAATTCTAATATTCAATAAAAATTACATCTAGTGGTGAGTTGGTGGAGTGAGAACATCTCTTTCCTTTGGAAAGGGGTGCACTCTCTCTTCCTCCTACTAGATGCTTTGTGAAAAAAAAAATTACAGGAAATTGGCCAACAAGCAAGAATATAACCAAGTCAAACATGATTCAAGTAAGAGATCATTGTCATAGACATCACGTTAGTCATGCACTCGGTGCAATGCCTCACCCTGTCATTACAAACTCCCCTGGCCACAAGTACTTTTCGGGCGCTCTCCCCAGGACCAGACCGGGCCCCTATGGTGCGTTGGCATTGATTTATTGGATCCAAGATCCCAAGTTGTCTAGACTTTAATCAAGTTAAATGGCCAATTATAATCAAGTATAAACTTATCTCGGAACATCCCAAGGCTAAGTTGAAGAGATACTGTCCAGAATTTCTGTCTAGGAGTTCAAATTATCAAGAACCATCATGTTCTTAGATTCAAAACCATAAAATATGGGGAAAACTTGTCTTTAGAAGACATGCGGTCACTACTAGGCCGCTCAAGGCTTGTGCAGTCGACACACTGGCCGCATTAACAGGAACTAGGCTGGGTTTAGCCCTCGGGAGGTCAAGGTTAAATGGCTGCTGACGGGCCGCCCTTCCATATGAATGGTTAGGATTTGGCCGCAGAAGGCCAGAAGGTTACAGAATCGAGGACAAGATGTGTGGTCCTGAAAGAGCCGCTCATTGGTTGCATGGTCCACTCAGGGCCGCCTGTAAGAAGTACGGTCCATTACTGGCAGCACAACATAGGTCCTAATCATGATTTAGAATTTAGCCCAAGTGGGCTCCCGGGCTACCATAGACAAGGTGGAACTGAACTAGAGTCCAGCCCACTGTCTGCTGGTCGGCCTAGGGTCTACTGGGCTGATCAAATTAGGGTTTGACCGAAGATGGATCAAGGATAATCATCCTAGACAAATTGGCATCTGCTAGGGATGAACGGTCTCCACTGGTCCGTCCATGGGTATATGCGGTCCACAACTGGCCACTCAAGTCTCCATTAATCCAATTCAGATTAACTCAAATCACAGCGGTTCGATTGAGTCTAAATCAAATCTAGGGGATACAAATGGTTCAAGATTAACGGTTGTAACAAGTATAAACCTAATAGCCATTCAATTATAAATACTTCACAATTAAAATTTGACATTTATTGGAAAGATGAATCAAGATCAAGCTCAATTTAAATAGATAAGCAAGAATTATTTACTGTCATGAATTACAGTTTATTAGGTGTGTTGCTAACATGCAAATAACCACTAATATACTAACATAACATGTTGTTATGACAATTACTCTTTTATGTTGCATATGTGCGGTCGGTTCTGGACCTTACATTCCCATGAACGGTCACAGACTTGCTGCACACGTCCCCTCAGATCCGAAGACCTGCTGGATATGGACGGTCGGTAGTGTGCCGCATGGAGGGATGTGTAGTCTGGAATTGGCTGCAGGTAAGACATGCGGTTAGGGCTCGGCCGCACGTTCCAGGGACACGAATAGATATAGAAAGCTATAAACGGTCAACAGAGGGCCACCTATCTTGGATGTGTGGTCTATCGTGTGGCCGCACAAGCCCATCCAGGTCGTTGCCCCTTCGCCTTGCCCGACTCCGGCGAGGTTTCTAGGGTCAGAACTAAAACATGAAATTCACATGATATAAAGCATGGAATTTGGGGCTTTTACTATCAAAAGAAAGAGCACAGAAAACTATACAAGATGCACGAATCAATTTTATGTTTACAACCTAAAATCACTAGTTAATCGAAAGGGAACAATTATAACCCTAGATGTGACATGCTTCTACTAAAACCTAAAATTCTCGCAGGATACTTGATAGAATTTAAGGCTTTCTACATCAATGAAAAGCTAACACGATGCTGCTTCTAACCATATATTCTCTGTAGGGTTTGGCTTGCTATCACCTACCTGAATCGGATGAAGAAGGAAGGAGAAAGAAAACCCAAGATGCCAGTACACGCGGCCACTAATCGCTCGAGATCTCCCTTGATCTAACTTCTCTACAGTCGCCGCTGGTTCTAAATGATTCTAGGGTTAGAGAGCTTCATTTTAATAGGTCACACACCATCTGGAGGGTTCTATACGCGGAGTATTCGTCCACGCAAGTCGAGTCAATGTGAACGCCGCCGTAAATGTTGACGCACCAAAACTTCGCCGATTGCATCTCCTAAGGTTAGGGTTTCAAGAAATTAAGAGAGGGTAAATGATCCTCTCATCTTGACCTTTCATTTGCCATTGATTTGGACTCATTTGATAGAGTATTGGGCTCGAATTTGGCGTTTCAAGGTATGGTTAACTAAGTGTTCAATTTGAGCTTAATCTACTAATCCGGCCTACTTACAGATTTTATTTGGGTTGGCCACAGAAGACAAGTTTGTTAAATGCGTTATCCTCTACAAGAATATAATTTTTTTTGATTTTTATAAAATAGTCAAAATATAACTCATTCAATTTATTAAGAAATTATTCTAATTAATTTCTAATTAATTTCTAAAAGAAATAGGGGTATTACACCCTCCCCCCACTTAAGGAATTTGGTCCTCCAAATTCAATGCACTTAATAAAAAGAGGGAGTGAGACAGCTCACCTAGAATAAGTCGGGATACTATGTCCGCATAGTATCTTCTGACTCCCAAGTAGCCTCCTCAGTTCCACGCCGACTCCACTGCACTTTAACCATCGGTATGGAACGATTCCTGAGTTGCTGTTGCTTCCGATCTAAAATCTTGATCGGTCTCTCTTCATAAGTCAGATCTTTCTTCAATTCGAAGTCCATATACTGAATAATGTGAGTGGGATCGTACACATATTTCCGTAACATAAACACATGGAAAAAATTGTGTACTCCAGATAATTGAGGTGGTAGTGCCAAACGGTAAGCAACCTCCCCCACTCTTTCCAGAATCTCGAATGGACCAATGTATCTTGGACTTAGTTTACCCTGAATACCAAACCTTCGAATTCCTCTTATAGGAGAGACCTTTAAAAACACATGCTCACCAACCTGAAATTCTAATGCTCTCCTCCTGGTGTCGGCATAACTCTTCTATCTTGATTGTGCTACTTGCAACCGATCTCTAATAATACGGATGTTCTTGGACGATTCTGAAATGAGATCTGGTCCAAGCCATTGCTTCTCACCTACCTCGTCCCAACATAACGGGGATTGACAGCTTCTACCATACAAAGCTTCAAATGGAGCCATCTGAATGCTGGACTGGTAACTATTTTTGTAGGCGAATTCAACCAATGCCAAATGATCGCTCTAACTACCTCTAAAGTCAATCATGTAGGTTCTAAGCGTATCTTCCACTATCTGGTTGGTCCTTTCAGTCTGTCCATCTGTTTGTGGATGGAAAGTAGTACTGAAATTCAGACGAGTTCCCAAGGTCTCTTGCAATCCTTTCCAAAAATGAGAAGTGAACTTGGGGTCTCTATTAGACACAATGCTGACTGGTATACCATGTAGTCTTACCACTTCCTTCATATACAAAGTAGCCAAAACATCAACTATCCATTTAGACTTAATGGATAAGAAATGAGCCGATTTTGTCAATCTATCAACAATCACCCATATTGCGTCAAATCCACTACGAGTCCTAGGTAGACCCATAATGAAATCCATGCCAATGCTCTCCCACTTCCGTTGGGGTATATCAAGGGGTTTCAATTTCCCTGCTGGTCTGAAATGCTCCGCCTTGACTTGCTGACAAACCAAGCATCTACTTACGAAGTCCGCCACTTCCCTTTTCATATTCGGCCACCAAAAAGATCTTTTCAAATCCTTGAACATCTTAGTACCTCCAGGATGAATGGTTTATCCGGATCTATGAGCTTCCTCGATGATCTTACTCTTTATCTCAGCTACATCAGGTACACAAGTTCTTCATTGAAATAATAATCTTCCATCATCAGCCATCATGAAGTCAGGTCTGTTACTCAAGTTTCCATTGGTTTCTACCAACTTTGGGTAATCATCTTGCAGAGATTTGATTTACATCAATAATTCGAGCTTAAGTTGAATATGAGAAATCATAACCCGATCCTTGTCAACATTAAGATCCAAACTAGCTAACTTCTCCAGCAATTTCCATTCTTGTAACATGAGGCTTGACAACTTAGCTATAGGCTTGCGGCTTAAGGCATCTGCCACAACATTACCTTTTCCAGGATGATACTCAATGGAGAAATCAAAGTCCTTCAAATACTCCAGCCATCTTCGCTGCCTCATATTGAGTTCCTTCTGAGAAAATAAGTATTTCAAACTCTTGTGATCTGAAAACACCGTGAATGCTTCTCCATACAAGTAGTGCCTCCATATCTTCAAGGCGAACACCACTGCTGCTAGCTCCAAATCATGAACAGGATAATTCTCTTCATGCTTCCTCAACTGCCTAGAAGAATAGGCTATCACTTTCCCGTGCTGCATGAGTACACACCCTAAACCAATACCTGAAGCATCAGTGTATACAACAAAACCTCCTTCACCAGAAGGTAAAGTCAAAACATGTGCAGTAGTCAAACATTCCTTTAGAGTCTGAAAGCTTCGCTCGTAATCTTCTGACCAATCAAATTTGAGATCCTTGCGAGTTAATCTTGTCAGAGGTACCGCAATCTTGGAGAAATCTTACATAAACCTTCGGTAGTAACCTGTTAGGCCTAGGAAACTTCTCAATTCAGTCACATTAGTAGGCTTAGCCCAATTCTTTACTGCCTCTACCTTCGAAGGATCAACAGAAATACCTTCTTTTGTGATGATATGCCCTAGAAAGGACACCTCTTGCAGCCAGAAATCACACTTACTAAACTTGGTATATAACTGATGATCTCTCAATAGTTGCAATGCCATCCTCAAATGTTCAGCATGCTCCTCCTTACTCTTAGAATAAATCAAGATGTCATCAATGAACACCACGACCCATTGATCAAGATAGGACCGAAACACATCGTTCATCAGCTACATGAAAGCTACAGGTGCATTCGTTAGCCCAAAAGGCATTACTACAAATTTGAAATGCCCATACCTACTGCGGAAGGCTGTTTTATAAATATCCTCCTCCTTAATTCGTAACTGATGATATCCAGATCGGAGGTTGATCTTAGAAAAATACTGAGCTCCTGCTATCTGATCAAATAACTCATCAATCCTTGGCAATTGGTATTTGTTCTTGATAGTCAACTTGTTCAATTGCCGATAATTGATGCACAACCTCATCGAACCATCCTTCTTCCGGACGAATAATACAGGGGCTACCCACGGGGAAGTACTTGGACGAATGAACCCTTTCTCAAGCAATTCCATCAACTGCTGCTTTAGTTCCCTTAGCTCCGCAAGAGACATACGATAAGGAGCTTTAGAAATAGGGGTCGCACCAAGAATTAGATCAACAGAAAAGATAACTTCCCTTTCAGGAGGAAGTCCTGGTAATTCCTCCGGAAAGACATCTGGAAAATCTCGGACGACAGAAAAGTCTTCAATCTTAATCTTCTACTCAGGGGTCACATAAACAAAGGCTAGAAAAGCCTAACATCCTCTCCTCATCAGCTTATTAGCTCAAAGAGCCGAAATAAGTGGAACAGACTTATGGTGTCTAATTCTGATAAAAGAAAGTCCAGGATGTCCAGTGAAAGACACAGAACTAGATCTGCACTGAACATTGGCCTCATACTTAGCCAACCAATCTGCTCCTAGGATTACATCATAATCCTTCATGTCCATACAAACTAAATCAGCTGGCAGGTTTTGTTAATTAATCAAGACCTTACTAGAAGGATAAAAATGCTTGATTGCTGATCCGGAACCAATAGGAGTTGAAATCTCTAACGGAGAATTCATCAAAACTGGCTTCACAACTAAAGACTTCGTAAATCTTTGAGAAATAAAAGAATGAGTGGCACCAGTATCAAAAAGAACAAAAGCTGATTTATCATGTATAAGAGTACCTTTGACAAGTCCACCCTCCTCGGTGGGTCTTGTCTCATCTTCTTATAGAGCTTGGAGCTTGCCTTGCTGCTTCTTGATTCCTTACGGTTTTACTGGGGTAGCTTGCTCAGATAAAAGAGGGCACTCGGGAATACGGTGGTCCCTACTGCCACAATGTAAACAGGCACCCAGCTTGCGCCAGCACTCCTCCATCTTGTGACCTGGACGGTCACAATACTTGCATACGCCCTTGAATGGAACAATAGGGCCAGGCTTCTTGTCTTCAATCTTCGACATCTTGCCCTTCCACGAACCAGACCCGCTAATGGGCCTCTTCCTGCCATGACCAGGCTGGATACTCCCAGAACCAGTATGGTGTTGTTCAATCTTAACACTCTTCCCACGGATTCGCTCCGTCATTTCTAAGTATCTTCCAACACTTGAGCCTTTCTCACCATCTCGAATAAGTTGGAATTTCCATCGTGCCAACTGGTTGATATACTGCAGCTTCAGCCATTAAGAAAGCGCTTAGCCTTCATCTTCTCGGTAGATATCAAATGAGTAGCATAACGAGATAGCCGAGAGAATTGAGCTTCGTATTCAACTATGGATAGATTTCGTTGCTGCAAAGTAGCAAACTCAGCCACCTTCTTCTCTTGTACTCGATCAAAAAAATATTTAACATTGAAGAATTCCTCGAACTCCTCCCATGTGACTTGTCTATCACCAAGGGTAGCCTTCACTACATCCCACCATGTCCTCGCATCACGTTCAAGTTGAAAGGTCGACAAGAGGACACATTCATGATCGTTGCATTGCATCACATCAAAAATTCTCCCTATCTCTTCAAGCCAGTGCTCGGCTTCATCGGGGTCAGTCGAGCCACCAAATCGCAGGGGATTCATCCCACGAAAGTTTCGATAAAGGTCGCCAGTGCCATGGTTTGCAGCTCCTCCTTGGGCCACTTGTTGCAAAGCCTGAGTAAGTCCTTGAACCGTGCGCTGCAAGTTCCTCCATTCTGCGCGTTCTCCTGGCATTGCAAAAGCCTACACGTGGAATATGTTATATTAGGTTCAATCAAGAATGGATACTTGTGCAATTAGATTATTAACTCAACCCCATTCTTCTACCCAAATCTCACCAGGTTGGGTCCTTAGACTTATAACAAGGTTATAGGTCCTACGGTATAACTTAGAATCCTAGAACTTGGAGAACCTAGGGATATTAGAAAGTCTAGGCTCTGATACCACCAAACTGTCATGCCCTGACGCGGAATATCGAGAGTGGCAGTGGAAAATGCTAGTAAAGATAACATGCTAAGCTAAGAATTAACACAATACCATGAACAGAAATAACTCCAATTTATTACAATAACCATCAAACGTCTTACGAACCGACTTAAACATAATCAAACATAATCTCTACTCGACTCTGGTATAATAACTAATACAAGTTCTAAGACATAGCTAGATGTAAAACAACTAAACAAACTCAACATATCTACTAGCTGATACACTCCAAGCTATCACTCTCGCCCATTCCCATCCATCTGTGAATCTTCACCTGAGTTGCCTGGAAAGGGGGGAAAACAACTATATGAGCGAACGCTTAGTAGGTAACAACAGGCAAGTGTAAGTGATTAATCAATTAATTACATGTTAATATGAAACGGAAGAAAGAAATAACGATCGAATGAAACAACATAATCATAAAAGGTGCTAAAGAATGGAATGGAATAACAATATGAAAAGATGATAAGATTACAAGAATTATAAGTTATGAACAATATATATATAACAGGAAATTGCAGGAAATTGGCCAACAAGCAAGAATATAACCAAGTCAAACACGATTCAAGTAAGAGATCATTGTCATAGACATCACGCTAGTCATGCACTCGGTGCAATACCTCACCCTGTAATTACAAACTCCCCTGGCACAAGTACTTTTCGGGCACTCTCCCCAGGACTAGACCGGGCCCCTGTGGTGCATTGGCATTGATTTATTGGATCCAAGATCCCAAGTTGTCTAGACTTTAATGAAGCTAAATGGCCCATTATAATCAAGTATAAACTTACCTCGGAACATCCCAAGGCTATGTTGAAAAGATACTATCCAGAATTTCTATCAAGGAGTTCAAATTATCAAGAACCATCATGTTCTTAGATTCAAAATCACAAAACATGGGGAAAACTAGTCTCTGGAAGACATGCGGTCACTACTGGGTCACTCAAGGCTTGTGCGGTCGACACATTGGCCGCACTAACAGGAACTGGGCTGGGTTTAGCCCTCGGGAGGTCAAGGTTGAACGGTTGCTGACGGGCCGCCCTTCCATATGAACGGTTAGGATTGGGCCACACAAGGCCAGAAGGTTACAGAATCGAGGACAGGATGTGTGGTCCTGAAAGTGCCGCTCATTGGTTGCACGGTCCACTCAGGGTCGCCTGTAAGAAGTACGGTCCATTACTAGCCGCACAACACAGGGCCTAACCATGAGTTAGAATTTAGCCCAAGTGGGCTCCCGGGCTACCATAGGCATGGTGGAACAGAACCAGAGTCCAGCCCACTGTCTACTGGTCGGCCTAGGGTCTACTTGGCTGATCAAATCAGGGTTTGGCCGAAGATGGATCAAGGATAATCGGCCAAGATAAATTGGCATCTACCAGAGATGAACGGTCTCCACTGGTCCGTCCATGGGTATATGCGGTCCACAACTGGCCGCTCAAGTCTCTGTTAATCCAATTCGGATTAACTCAAATCACAGCGGTTCGATTGAGTCTAAATCAAATCTAGGGGATACAAATGGTTCAAGATTAACGGTTGTAACAAGTATAAACCTAATAGCCATTCAATTATAAAGGATTCACAATTAAAATTTGACATTTATTAGAAAGATGAATCAAGATCAAGCTCAATTTAAGTAGATCAGCAAGAATTATTTACTATCATGAATTACAGTTTATTAGGTGCGTTGCTAACATGTAAATAGCCACTAATCTACTAACATAACATGCTGTTATGAGAATTAATCTGTTCTGCTGCATATGTGCGATCGGTTTTGGACCTTACATCCCCATGAACGGTCACAGACTGGCCACACACGTCCCCTCAGATCTGAAGACCTGCTGGATATGGACGGTCGGTAGTGTACCGCATGGAGGGATGTGCGGTCTGGAACTGGCCGCAGGTAAGACATGCGGTCAGGGCTCGGCCGCACATTCCGGGGACACGAACAGATATAGAAAGCTATAAACGGTCAACAGAGGGCTACCTGTCTGGGATGTGCGGTCTATCGTGTGGCTGTACAAGCCCATCCAAGTCGCTGCCCCTTCGCCTTGCCCGACTCCGACGAGGTTTCTAGGGTCAGAACTAAAACATGAAATTCACACGATATAAAGCATGGAATTTGGGGATTTTACTATCAAAAGAAAGAGCACGAAAAATTATACAAGATGCACAAATCAATTTTATATTTACAGCCTGAAATTACTACTTTATCGAAATGGAACAATTATAACTCTAGATGTGACATGCTTCTACTAAAACCTAAAATTCTCGCATGATACTTGATAGAATTTAGGGCTTTCTACATCAATGAAAAGCTAACACGATGTTGCTTCTAACCATATATTATTTGTAGGGTTTGGCTTGCTATCACCTACCTAAAGCGGATGAAGAAGGAAGGATAAAGAAAACCCAAGACGTCGGTACACGCAGCCACTAATCGCTCGAGATCTCCCTCGATCTAACTCCTCTGTATCCGCCGTTGGTTCTAAACGATTCTAGGGTTAGAGAGCTTCATTTTAATAGGTCAAACACCTTCTGGAGGGTTTTATGCGCGGAGTATTCATCCACGCAAGTCAAGTCAATGTGAACGCCACCGTAAATGTTGATGCGCCAAAACTCTGTCGATTGCATCTCCTAGGGTTAGGATTTCGAGAAATTAAGAGAGGGTAAATGATCCTGTCATCTTGACCATTCATTTGCCACCGATTTGGGCTCATTTGATGGAGTATTGGGCTCGAATTTGGCGTTTCAAGGTATGGTTAACTAAGTGTTCAGTTTAGGCTTAATCTACTAATTCGACCTACTTACAGATTTTATTTGGGTTGGCCATAGAAGACAAGTTTGTTAAAAGCATTATCCTCTACACGAATATAATTTTTCTGAATTTTTATAAAATAGTCGAAATATAACTCATTCTATTTATTAAGAAATTATTCTAATTAATTTCTAAAAGAAATCGGGGTATTACATGCGTCCTCTCCTTCCCGCTGCGGATACGTGAAGGGCGCCCCTGCTTCCTTTCTTCCTCTTGCGGATGTCTGAGTTGCTGCCTGCGCACCCCCTTCTCTTCCCCCTACTGCGCATTACCTGAACCAGAGGAAGCCATTCTCCCTTCTTCCTACGGCTGTTATCTCCCTCTTGTTGCTGTGAACATGAGGAAGCGGCCGAACCTTCGTCCCCTATTCTTCTTCTTCTCCTGTTCCTCTTCCTCTCTCTGCGTCTCACGGTGAAACCACCCACAAGGTAGGCATTCTCCCAAGCGTAAATAACATGTGTTCGAAGTTAGTCATGTTTGCATGATTTAGTTTCAACCGTTTTGCATGGTTTATTTCGTTAATTAATAACTGTAATATGTTTAAATTTTTTTATCTATATAAGCATATATCTAAAAATCACAATTTTCATGTCACTAGAATCCCCATGATTTATTCTTCATTTTCATGTATTTATATGATGTATTAACTACTTAATAATTAAATTTAGAAAATAAATGAGTTAAAATAGTTGACACGGTGACTTACATTTTAGTGTAGCAGTTAGTTTTGGAGTTTTACTTTGTATGCTCATTCTAGGTCACCGTAATATCCCTTGGACATTAAGTTTTCTGGGCGTGCTATTGGGGTGGTGATCGAGGTAGTGAGAGTGGTTGCACCATTTTTTATGCCCCCTAACTCAAGATCTCCCATCTCTCAAAGAGAAATTATTTTTAACACACGTTTATGTAGAATTTTTCGAACCTGTCATTTCGGTATATCATATGCTCGATTCCGCCGTGGGTACGTCGAGAAACGAGAGAACTTAAGTAGTTGGCAAATTAACTATTTAAATAACGTTCACGTTAACCGCCATTTCATTTGAGATTTTTATATATTTATATATATATAAATATATCTTGTAACTATATCTTTGAAAATCAATATCTACTAACTATGCAACATAAAATTATAAAAAATATATATTTGGAATCTTTGAATTTTTCTCCTAATTATCATATATTTTATTTTCTAAATTTTTCATTAAATAATAGGTGTCCTTTTAAAGGGATGTTCTTGTCTAAACTTATTAAAAATAAAATGACGTCGTTAAAGATAGACGTAAATTTTTGTTTAATTAAAAACATGAGAACTTAACGTCCACCTACATGGACGCCATATACTGGGATTATAAATTTAAAAATTCTAGATAAAACGAAATGAACTAATGAGTACCTTCCTGGAAGGACACCATTTGTATTAAATAAAAAATAGAAATGTAAATTGCGCCTTTCATAGCAGACGCTATTTGATATAGCCCCCTTTACGTAGGTCGCTATTTTCTTAATCGACTATTTCCTGCGTTTTCAACCCCCAACGTGGGGCATCGCTTGGCACTCTCGTCCCATTCCGTGGATGAGGTCTCAGTTTTTGATTTATATCGTTCACCCTTAACTCTCCATGATGATTGAACCCTCCGCTGAACATTCCGTTGTTTCGGACTTATGATTTCATCATAGAGACCTCCGTAAGTCTACGCCTGCCTTGGATTCCCTCAAGACAATCGAGCAAGTTGTACCCTAAAAACCCATTACACAATTTTACAGTCATGTCCTTCTGAAGAAAATATGACGATCTGACCCTCCAATAGTGCTATTTCTAGCATTTTTGAGAAAATGTTACTTTCTGGAATTTGCGACTAGTATAGTGGACGCTATTCATGAATAGCACCCGTGATGTACGACGCTATTTCTTCGTACCTTGAACCTTAAATTCTCGAATAAGCGCCCAGTGCTATGGACGCTAACTCTAATCTGCGGCTCCCGCAGTGGATGCCAATTTTCCAGGTTTCTCGCATTATCTCAGTTTTGTGTGCCATCTATCTCGAATCTCTGTTCAATGAAATCTACCTTATTGTTCGTACATGCTTGATCCTTGGAATTCTTGGCCATTAAAGTGGAATTAGTCTAGTCAAATGTCAAGGGCTATGGGTCCCAATTAAATGACATTTAAATGCTAGTGTTATGGGGTCCTGATCTGATCTCACGGGCAAGGTAAAGTCCAATCATATACCGGTATTATGATGATCAGGTGCTGGCATTCACCAACTCGGTTAACGGCATTTAGGGGTAATCATAAAGTCGTGAGAACTTCTAAGTGTACGACCAAAGTCTACCTAGTGCTAATCCATGAGGGGCAATCATATATTCGTGAGCACCCCTTAACGTAAGGCCAATCCTTCATAGTGCTAGTTACATGAAAGCTCTTGTGATAACGCCGTCATAAAAAGAATATTGTACTAGTGTCATTAACCGCCCACGTGACAATGCTCATCATAAAGGGATGATTGTTATTGTTTCCTCATTATGAGAAGTACTTGATATTTTGACATGAACGTTCTTGCTATACTCTCTTGTTATCATTATCTCTATATTTCATAAATGTATCTAGCATCTTGGTTACTCGTCCTTTTGATCTTAATCATCATTGCTTTATAGTTACAACTCGTGCCATTATAATTCTCGTTCTGATTTACTTCTTGCATGACCTGCATCGGCATGATAAATTGTTAATCACTTAATGCAAGCTTGGAGCATGACATATTAAATCCTATTGAGCGTTCGCTCACCCAATTTATTCCCAATGATTTTCAGGTAATGACCTTAGCGATGACGAGACCACACAAGATGGGCAAGGGCAAGAGTGAAGAGTGCTTCAGCAACCTAGATGAACCCCATGGTCTTTATTATTATATTCCTGTCAAATCTAGTTAGAGAGTCCATTGTAACTTTTCATTTATTGAGTCTTTTCTTTTAATGGGTCCAGTTTGTAATAAACTCGTATTTGAAATAAAATTCTATCTTATTCAATTATATGTGTCATTATATTTTGCTCTGATCGACTCGACTGTTTAACTGCCACGTTCTGAGCAAGCGAACACGTTCCGCTGCTATCGGTTCAGGGCATGACAGAAGGTGGTATCAGAGCTTCGACTTTCAAATCCTTAGGGCATCAAGTCCAAGAGATAGGTTGAGTATCCTTGTCAGTCATCCTATAGGAATTTCGTGAGATTTGGGTAGAGCTATAGGCTAATCAATAAAATTTATCTGTCTACGCTAAATTAATGTTAAGACATGGGTAATAATTAATTTAAAAACTTGTTTTGTAGGCTAGAATGGCCGCTGAGAGAGCTCAGTGGAGAGAGATGCATCACACTGTCCAGGGATTAACACAAGCCTTGCAACAAGTTGCACAAGATGGAGTACGGCATGGAGCCGGGGATCTACATAGGAAGTTCCAAAAGATGAATCTCCCGAAGTTTAGTGGGTCTACCGACCCGGATGAAGTAGAGAATTGGGTACAAGAAATAGAGAGGACCTTTAAGGTGATGTAGTGTACCGACGAAGAGAAGGTACTACTAGGGACCTACCAATTAGAGAGAGATGCTCGAGCTTGGTGGGGATATGTGGAAGCAATCTTGCCCAACGAACAAGTAACATGGGTGAAATTCTTAGAGCACTTTAATGAGAAATATTTCTCAGAAAGAATTCGCGAGGAGAAGGCTATGGAATTTGCGGCATTGAAACAACGTAGCTTATCCATAGCAGACTATGAAGCGAAGTTTTCTAGGTTAGCCCAATATGCACCACACCTAGTTTGTACGGAGAAAATGAGGGCAAGATGATTCATGAACGGTTTGAAGGTGGAGCTCATCCCTCAATTGGCTCCGTTGGAGATTCAAACCTATACGGAGATGGTTAGGAAAGCTCAACTATTAGAGGACGCCATGGATATGATGGAACAAATTAAAGGGAAAGCCGCCATGAAGGAGTTAGCAAATGGATCCAAGAACAAGGAGCCCATGGATGGCAAAAAGAGGTCCAATGGAGGTAATGGTTTCCGCAAGAACAAGAAACCCCGGAATGATGATCAACCAATTGTTCCGGTCAACAAAATATGCGAGCATTGCAAGAAAGGAAGGCACATTCGGACGATTGTTAGTACGAACTTGGGAAATGCATCCGATGTTGAAGCAAAGATCATCAGATCGCCCATTGTCCACTCTTAAAAGACGAAACACCTCAGACGTCAGAAGGTAACTATATGAACCTATCTCATCCATAATTGCATGAATCGAATACGGTGTTCTTAGCACTTAGCATGCTATGAGAATGGATCTAGCTGGAATACATATTTTTGGATATGGTAATCTTACCTCACTAATTTTGGAAAGAAAATCAGTTGAATTTGGGGACCAAATTCTTTTAAGTGGGGGAGGGTGTAGCTCTCCGGAAATTTAAATAGAGAATATATGTAAATAATTATGATTATTAGTCATAGAAAATTTTGAGAATTTAAAATTTTTGATAAAGGAAAAGTGAAACCAGTTATTTAGCCTAAATGGTAATAAATGGGCACAAGTAAAGTACAAATAAATAAACGAGAAATAAAAATTTAATATATCCTTTTATCAATTTATGGTTTATTTTAAAGAAAATACGACTTCAGTATTTAGAAGGAATCTCATTCCAAAAATATATTTACATACTTATATAAAGACACTCATAGGATCGAACCCCACTCTGATACCCGGGACAACAATGCAAAATTAATAAGATAAATAAGGTATAAAGTTCTACCAATTAAATTAGATAAAACTATTTGTAAATCGACTAAATATAAATAGTGGGCCAGCTAAACTTAAACACCCAACCTAATCATCTTAAGTTAATGGGCTTCATTAATTATCCATGCAATAAGTTGGGTAGTGGGCCTTTGCATTAAAGCAATTATACGTAATATATATATATATATATATATATATATATATATATATATATATATATATATATATAAAGCCTTAGCCCAAAATAATATAAACAAATGAATGGACTTTCACCCAAAAAAAACTCAAAGCCCACGTGCATCCAAACTTATAAACCATTTAAAAACCATTAAAACTCAACATGCGTCTATATACCCGTATATATTCAAAAGACCAACCTAACAAGCGCATCAACCCACGTGGGCTTTCCCAAATAAGACAACCCAATTCATGTGCGCATGTTTGGGCGATGCATGGCTTTGCTGTTAGGGTTTTGAGTAAATAAAATGATAGGCGGCTGTGTAATGGGCAGGGAATCACCAACGCAAGGAAGGCTTTAAAAGCATTATCATCATTCGTTCTATCACATCCGTTAGAGATCTTTTCTCTATAAAAACTCAACCCCATCACACAAGTACGACCCCTTTGATGGTGTGCCATCGTCGTGGTCGCCTTCCTCCCCTGCGTCCTCTCCTTCCCACTGCGGATACGTGAAGGGCGCCCCCTGCTTCCTTTCTTCCTCCTGCGGATGTCCGATTTGCTGCCTGCGCACCGCCTTCTCTTCCCCCTCCTGCGCATTGCCTGAACCAGAGGAAGCCATTCTCCCTTCTTCCTGCGGGTGTTATCTCCCTCCTGTTGTTGTGAACGTAAGGAAGCGGTCGAACCTTCGTCCCATGTTCTTCTTCTTCTCCTATTCCTCTTCCTCTCTCTGCGTCTCACCGTGAAACCACCCACAAGGTAGGCAATCTCCCAAGCGTAAATAACATGTGTTCGAAGTTAGTCATGTTCGCATGGTTTAGTTTCAACCATTTTGCATGATTTATTTAAATATTTAATAACTGCAATATGTTTGAAAATTTTTATCTATATAATCATATATCAAAAAATCATAATTTTCTTGTCACTAGAATCCCCATGATTTATTCTTAATTTTCATGTAGTTATATGCTATATTACCTACTAAATAATTAAATTTAGAAAATAACGGTGAATTACATTTTACTGTAGTAGTTAGTTTTGAAGTTTTACTTTGTATGCTCCTTCTAGGTCACCCTAATATCCTTTCGACATGAAGTTTTCTGGGCAAGCTATTGGGGTGGTGACCGAGGTAATGAGAGTGGTTGCACCATTTTTTGTGCCCCCTATCTCAAGATCTCCCATCTCTCAACGAAAAATTATTTTGAACATCTGATTAGGTAGAGTTTTTCGAACCCGTCATTTCGATATATCATATGTTCGATTCCGACGTGATTACGTCGAGAAATGAGAGGACTTAAGAAGTTGACAAATTAACTATTTAAATAACGTTCACACGTTAATCACCGCCATTTCATTTGAGATATATATATATATCTTGTAACTATATTTTTGAAAATCCATATCTACTAAACTATGCAACATAAAATAATATAAAATATATTCTTGGAATCCTTGAATTTTTCTCCTAATTATAATATATTTTATTTTAAAAAAATTTCAATAAATAATAGGTGTCCTTTTAAAGGTATGTTCTTGTCTAAACTTATTAAAAATAAAATGGCATCTTTAAAGATAGACGCAAATTTTTGTTTAATTAAAAACATGAGAAATTAACATCCACCTACATGGACGCCATATACTGGGAATATAAATTTAACAATTCTAGATAAAATGAAATGAACTAATGAGCGCCTTCCGAGAAGGACGCCATTTGTATTAAATGAAAAATGGAAATATAAATTACACCTTTCATAGCATATGCTATTTGACATAGCGCCCTCCAGATAGGACATTATTTTTTTAATTGACTGTTTCCAGCATTTTCAACCCCCACCGTGGGGCATCGCTTGTCACTCTCATCCCATTCCGTGGATGAGGTCCCCGTTTTTGATTTATATCGTTCACCCTTAACTCTCCGTGATGATTGAACCCTCCGTTGGACATTCCGTTCCTTCGGACAAGTGATTTTATCACAGAGACCTTCGTAAGTCTACGCTAGCCTTGGATTCTCTCAAGGCAGCCGAGCAGGTTGTACCCTAAAAACCTATTACACAGTTTTACAGTCATGTCACTCTGAAGAAAACATGACGATCTGGCCCTCAAATAGTGCTGTTTCTGGTATTTTTCAAAAAATGTTACTTTCTAGAATTTGCGTCCAGTATAGTGGACGCTATTCATGAATAGCGCCCGTGATGTAGGATGCTATTTCTTCGTACCTTGAACCTTAATTCTAGAATAAGCGCTCATTGCTATGGACGCTAACTCTAATCTGCGGCTCCCACAGTGGACGCCAATTTCCTAAGTTTCTCGCATTATCTCGGTTTTGTGTGCCATCTATCTCGAATCTCTGTTCAATGAAATCTACCCGATTGTTCGTACATGTTTGATCCTTGGAATTCTTTGCCATTAAAGTGGAATTAGTCTAGTCAAATGTTAGGGGCTATGGGTCCCAATTAATTGACATTTAAATGCTAGTGTTATGGGGTCCTGATCTGATCACACGGGCAAGGCAAAGTCCAAAGATATACAGGTATTATGATGATCGGGTGCTGGCATTCACCAACTTGGTTAACGGCATTTAAGGGTAATCATAAAGTTAGTGAGAACTTCTAGGTGTATGACCAAAGTCTACCTAGTGCTAATCCCTGAGGGGCAATCATATATTCGTGAGCACCCCTTAACGTAAGGCCAATCCTTCATGGTGCTAGTTACCTGAAAGCTCGTGTGATAACGCCGTCATAAAGAGAATATTGTACTAGTGTCATTAACTGCCCTCGTGACAATGCTCGATAAAGGGAAGATTGTTATTGTTTCCTCGTTATGAGAAGTACTTGATATTCTGAGATGAAAGTTCTTGCTATACTCTCTTGTTATCATTGTCTCTATATTTCATAAATATATCTAGCATCTTACTTACTCATCCTTGTGATCTTAATCATCATTGCTTTATAGTTACAACTCATTGTGAGCGACGTCACGCGGTTCGGGGTACGAAGAGGACGCGGAGCGCGCGGGCTCCTCTTTTGTTTGCTGCAACACAGAAATAA
Organism: Amorphophallus konjac; assembly: GCA_022559845.1. NCBI lineage: Eukaryota > Viridiplantae > Streptophyta > Magnoliopsida > Alismatales > Araceae > Amorphophallus > Amorphophallus konjac. Next base: position 144,533,154 of record CM040122.1, read on the forward strand.
GAGAAAAGAGAAGGGGCCACCACGGGAGATTGCTCCGGCGGGGCGAGCGGGACAAATGTAATATAGCAAGATATGGGGGTTAAACGGCCATAGCGGGAAGTGACGCGCCGCGACCTCGGGGGGATGTGAATGGTGCAGAAATAAAATAGCAAGAATTGAAACGGCCATTGGGGAAGTGACTCACCGCGGCCTCGAGAATATGAGCAGATAAGAATATAACAGAATATAAGGAGAATATAAAGAGGGGGAATTTAAACGGCCATTGGGGAAGTGACTCGCCGCGGCCTCGAGAACATGACTAGATAAGAATATAATATATAAGAACGGGAATTTAAACGGACATTGGGGAAGTGACTCGCCGCGGCGTCGAGAATATGAGAAGAATACAACAGAATGTAAAGAGAATATAAGAACGAGAATTTAAACGGCCATTGGGGAAGTGACTCGCCGCGGCCTCGAGAACAAGATGTGATCAACAGGGGCCAAAAGACCCCAAAATAAAGAAAGTGATCGCGCCTACCTCAAGAGCGGGAGATGGCGGGTTGCTTCTTCCTCCCACTTCGGCCGGCCGACGGAGAAGGCTTTCCTTGGGTACCCTTGCAAAACAGTAGACAATAAACGAACGGAATTAGAAAATGGCAGTGTAGTAACAATTCCTTGCAATAAAAGTAACGAGATCGTGACCTGACACAGACCTGGTTGGTGTGGTTTTAAACCCCTCTCGGACTCGAGTAGGAGGAAAATGCGATGATGAATGCAAGAAGTATGCAAGAGACATCGCCCTTATGTAGGGAGATAGATGATGCAGTATGATGAATGTAAAGAACTATGGAGAAAAAGGGGAAGAAAAGGCTTATTGGATGAGCCGAAGGTGAGATCCGGCGGAGCTCCGGCAGCGTAGGGACGACGTGGAAGCGCGGTGGACGAAGATAGCCTTCCTCTCGCGAGCCTGGACACCCGAGAAGCCGGCAGAACCTCCACCTACAAAAGACCCCACGGGTTAGAAATGACTCCGGTAGCCTCTGGGCTCCGGCAGCCTATCGGATCTCTTAGAAGCTCCTCCAGAACTGAGGGGGTGGGCCTCTATTTATAGGGCTCCGGAGGGTGGTGGCATCCAGGACCCTGGACACCTCCATCAGGGCAGAACTAATATTTTATTCTATTTTTATTTATTTTTTCGGAATATTTTTGTGGAGGCGTCCAGGGCCCCGGACGTCTCCAACAGGTCCACCGAACACCACCGACGGCCGCACGCGGTTTGGCACAACGTGTGGTTTTGTGAGCGGCGCCTCGTAATTTAGAAATGGGCGCGTCCAGCTCGCTGGACGTCTCCTTAATTTGGCTTTTTTCACACACGACAAACCGTCGTTCGGTGGACGGCGCCCGTGATGGAGTTGATGGAGGCGTCCAGGTTCCTGGACGCCTCCAAAAAAAATATATTTTATTATTTTTGTTTTGTTTTTATTATGCCAACTGGCACATTAATTTTTATACTTGTTTTTATGGAGGCGTCCAGGGGCCTGGACGTCTCCATTAATATATTATTTTTTTATTTGGTTTTCGGCTTGAAAAATAAATTAAAAGAATGGGGGCGTCCAGGGGCTTGGACGCCCCCATAAAGACCCACCCGGGTCCTCAGTTGAGGCGTTGGCGGCCGCCCGGCAGACACCCTTCCTAGTTTCGGAACCTCTGATGCGTCTGACTGGTGTTGATGCCGTCCGAATGCCGTGACGAGACGATTCCGGATGCCGAAAAGGGTGGAAGAAGACTCAAGAAAAGGAAGCACTCAAGTGATTCAAAACGCGTAAGCCGTTGCGGGGCGTTGTATAGTAATATGAGACTTTCTCAGGAGACGTCAGGAATGGCGTGTCTACAGCTGTCCCGCCTTGGCGTTTGCTTTGCAAGGGAGCGACACGTAGTGGAATGGTATCGAAGTGGAGTGAAATAAAGTGGGAGCAGACTGATAAGTTGATGCCAAGGTGTGATGAGACACGCTTTTGACGTTACTGTCTGGAATCTTTCCTGAAGTTTCAATGAGGCGACCTTGAAGGAGGTCTTTCAAGTCTTGACGGTTGCTTGGACGGAGATCAAATAAGGGAGGGTGAAATGTGCACTCAGGCACGAAAATAAAGGAGACCAACTTCTCGGTGTGGAAGTACCTGGGTCATAAACCTGCAGGTTTCACCTTTGGGGAGCGGTTACCAGCCAACGTGGAAGTGCTGCGGCCAAGGTGGGTCAAGCAAGGTAAAAAGCAAAGGAATATCTGAGGGTCTGTCCAAACAAGGGTCTCCTTTGGAAGAGCAACGTAGGGCCATTTTAAGGAAACTCAGTATTTCATTCAAAGTGGAATATCTCATATTTGTAAGAATTGAAGCACAGTGGCTTTCGCAATCGAATCACTTGAATGATCTTCCGTAATAAATCAAAGTCCTATATGAATGCATGCTGGGCTTAAAGAGAAATTTAAAACAAACTAAAATAGAAAATAGCCAAGGATAATATTGTCAACTTGTTAAGAATGGGTCAGGATACCGATCCGGTGAGCCGACACTGGGCTGGGGTCCGTTTATCCGCGCACCAACTCACTGAATGGAACCGTCGTCCCCATGCTACCACAAGTTAACGGCATATCCGTACAACCCAAATTCTTCGGGATCATCACTGTTTTTGTTGAAGGGGAACTCAAATCCCGGATTCGTTCGGGTCGCAAGGTCCTTGACATGTTCTAGTAGCGTAGGTATCATATACTATGATGCATGACATGGTGGGACAAACCATTGAAAGGTGGGATAGGAGACAGGACAAAGACGTCCGTTAGTAAAACCTGCACAGACTAGCAAAGGTTAGCAACATCAGAAAGTAGCAGAATCATAGCAGAATCGCAGCACAGTACAAAGGAGATCCAGACAAAATCTTGACAATGACCACTGATGTGACATGTTTTATCCTGTAGCGCCCTACCCTTTCTATAAGAACTCCCCTTAGGCTAGTTCATTCAAATGCACCAAGGTGGGTTTTGGAAGCTCAGGAGAGGAAGGAGAGGAGAATCTAGAGATTTCAGGATGGAAGGAGAGTCTTCCCGCGTTATGAAGAGGAGCAGGCCTAGCGGCGAGATCAGGCGACTCTCCGACCTCGAGGGTCATCTGAGTGGGACGATCATGCCACATATGGTAAGCTGATTCTTTTCAAATTTCTCCACGTGAGCCTTCTTCTTACTTCCTTCATTTCTTCTTCTTTCTTTTCTCTTCCAGCCATATCCACTCTTCCCAGGCCCGAGGAAGTTTTCCAAACTGCCATGGCTTTCAAAGCTAACTTCCAACATCTTCATCGGCATGAGGGCCATACTCTCAAAGTGGCATCTGCAGGGGCTCCTTATTCACGCCAAACACTACGAGAAGATTCGTATGGACTGGGCGGCTATGGGCGCACTAGTGGAGATCTGGCATCCCCAGACCCACACTTTTATCTTCTCGACCTTCGAGGTGACCATCCTCCTCGAGGAGGTGGAACTTCTGCTCGGATTGAAGAAATTCAAGAGTGACGGGAAGGTGAAGGCTATGCGGATGCTGACACGGGGGACTTCCGAAAGCGTCCTTGGAAGCTTCATGCCGCTCGACGCAGCCCGAAAGGTTCGTACTCAAAAGGGAATTGACTTGCAAAAGCTCACGGAATGGGTCATGGAGGCCCTGAGAGGGTTACCAGATGATGACTATTTGAAGGGAATCATGAAAGGGTTCACCATTTGTTTGGCGGGTGCTCTCTTGTTTCCTTATACCGACAACGTGGTGGAGGAAGACCAACTGAGTGCTATCTGCGGGATCTGGCGTGGAAAGAGGGTGGGACCCGCTGTCCTTGCCTACCTGTATAGTGGCCTTACTGCCTCGAGCATGGGTAAGCCTCCTTTTTGTTGCGCACTTGTCCTGAGTTGCTGGCTGGATTTGCATTTCAAGTTTGATCACCGTGAGGGAATGCCAACCGCTTCGAAGCTCTTCCAACAAAGCCCTCTTCATCACATAGCCGACGTGTTAGGCTTCGGTGGTACTACAGTGAACCGCGTTCCGTGGCTGAAGAAACGTGAAGACTGGCGGTCTCACTTCCGCACCATGACACAAGGCTTCTTTACTTGCGCACCGGCATGTTTGCTTTCGCTTGAGCTCCTCATGAGGCCTTCTCCCGAAGTTGATCTTCAACTGATCGGCGCGACCGAGTTTGTCCTTTATAACGCGCATCGATGCTGCCTCCAGGTTGGCATTCCACGCCATTCATTCCCACTACCGACTGGCATCGTTCCTTTGAAGAAGAGAGAGTTGGGTACTGAAGCGGATGCGAAGGAAGCGAAGGCCGTCAAAGTACCCTGGAAGACAAGTGTTGCGGGAAAGGCCTTAGCGCATGTGGGGGAAGAATGCGAGCTGTGGAGGGCTTATGTAACCGAACTGGGGAAGTTAAGGCCTAAGGCGCCTAAACCCCTGATGTAGCTCATTCTGCTTCTTTGATGGAATAAAATCTGGCATGGATGTTTTGGACCCCCGTCCCCTTAATTATTATTATCTTTTTTTGTGGTTTTTCTTTTTCTTTGTGTTTTTTCTTTTGTTTGGATTATATACATACTCTTATCTTTTTTTCTTTTATTATATTATTTTTTTTAAAATTTTTATTATGGGGGCGTCCAGGGGCCTGGACGCCCCTAATTTTTTATTTATAATTTTTTCAGTTTTTTTTGTTTTCGGGGTGTCTAGGGTCTTGGACGCCCCTAATTTTTTATTATTTATTTTTTTTGGTTTTTTGATTTGGGGGCGTCCAGGGTCCTGGACGCCCCTAAAATTTTGAATTTTGAAATAAAATAAAATAAAATAAAGGTGGGGGCGTCCAAGCGCCTGGACGCCCCAAAAAAGATGGATTTTATATATATGGGGGGGCCTCCCCCCCTTTGCTCATTTATTGTTCATTCAAACGACCCAGTCAATCCAGACGACCCATTCTTCGTCCCAATGGAGCTAGGAGGCCCGAGCCAGGGTGGAGAGAAGCGCAAACGACGGGCTCGTCGTCCGAGGAGGCTGAGAGACGATGCCGAGGAGGCTACTGCGGTGGAGGAGATTGCCGCGGAGGAGGAGGCTCCGCCTTTGGCCGTGGAGGCTGCAGTGGATGCTGGCGACGCGGGAGAGGACGAGCACGATCCGGTAAGCTCTTCGGAACTTCAATCTGTTGGTTTAATAGGCCGGATAGGCGGATGAGAGGCCATGCGGTGAGGACCAGTGAGTGAGGGATGGAGGCGTCCAGGGGCCTGGACGCCTCCACATTTTCTTTTTCTTTTTCTTTATTTATTCATTTACGTAAATAATAAAAATAGAATTAAAAATAAGGAGGCGTCCAGTGTTGTGACCCCTCTATGTTGATGATGTTGACACTTGCTCTATTCTTTGGCAACACCATTGTTTTGATTGATTGGCAACTGAGTTTGATTTGATGAAATTGCTCCTTCAGATTGACTATGTGTTCTTTGCTTTTAATACACTGCTGTCTGCAATTCTTACTGTCATAAGTCCACACACTGCATCTCAATTAAATTGATTAAGTGTGCACAGCGTCAACGCATCATGTTACAGCGTCAACGCACCGTTGGCTTTGAACCTCAGAGTCTGTACATCCGAACTGCCCTTGATCTGGTGAAATGTATACACTCATTCACTGTAGCCTTCACACATTAAAGTCCATACATTCATCAATCACTTTTCACTCAAGGCAAAGTCTATACACTGGGGTCTTTTCCCTACGTGTCTTAGGCGAAGTCTGAACATTCGATTCTGAAGCCTGAAGTCTATACAGTCCAGCCTAGTCCTACGATCAAGGCTTTAGCTACACTCAACTCTGTACATTGGCTTCGCTTCATGAAGTTTGTACATCGCTTCATGTCCCCAAAGTTTGCACATCAACAGTGATCTTTGAAGTCTGTACACTGCTTCAGGAGCTTCAAGTCCACACATCGCTCAAAGTCTGTACAGAGTCCAGCGTCTTAGTTAGCGTCTCATGCACTTGAGTAAAGTCTGTACATCCACAGTGTTACTCAAAGTCTATACATTAATCTTCTAATCCAAAGTCTGCACATTAGTCTTTGAATCCAAAGTCTATACAATGGTCTTCACACTTGAAGTCCATACATTCGATGTGCAGAGTTGATGTCTATACTGTGTCCTTGCTGATCAAGTCTACACTATGGTCAGTGACAAGTCTGTACACTGGCCTCAGCCTTTCAAGTCTACACAATGACGGCTGAACTAAGAACTCTATACATCGTCTGTCTGCACTAGAGTCTCATGGAGTCTATACATTGCACTCGTCTTCTAAAGTCTATACACTGAAGTCTTCGCATTCGTTTGCATTACATGAAGTCCATACAGTGGGTAAAAGTCTGTACACTGTCCATGCTTCATGCAGCGTCAACTCAGTGCTTTATGCAGCGTCAACTCCTCAAGTATATACAATGCAATGTACATACTTAAATCTTATGTCTTTATTCTTGTTGCTGAAGGGAACAGGGTCGACGCCTGGAGCTTAAAGCGTCCACGCATCAGTAGACGAAGCATGCGATATCTTCCACTACGTCAACGCCACAAGCAAGCAGCGTCGACGCAGCAGTTGAAGAAGCATTCATCTTCACAGGCTATTCCACTGCGTCAACGCCACAAGCAAGCAGCGTCGACGCAGCAGCTAAAGAAACGAGGCTAATGGCTACTGGAATGCCTCACTGCGTTAACGCCATTGAGTGAAAGCGTCGACGCAGCAAGTCAGATTGATGACCTTGAGCACGTGAACGGAGAACTCTATACATCGGACTGAAGAAGCTAATGAGGGGCACGTGATCCCAGGTACCTGGCTCGTGATCCGAAAAGGACAAGGTAACCAGATGAGGACACGTGTACTGACACTCCATTGCATGCTGCCACGTGGTCCAAATTGCTGGGCGGGAAACGTGGAGAGCACACGCCTACTGCTGTTGCTGCTATATATACAAGCCTTCTTCCACAGAAGAAAATTGATCGAAGGAGAAGAAGAAAAAGTATATACACTCAGCAGCAGTGAGCCTTCGATCCACAGAGAGAAAAGAGAGAAGAAGAAGATACAGAGAAGAAGAAGAAGAAATAGAGAAGAAGGAGACAAGAGAGAGAGTGAGGTGAGAGAGAGCTGATCGAGAGTGAGAGTGAGAGTGTTTGTATCTCAGTCTCGTGGTTCAAAACCAGAGCTGAGCTTTGCTCTTTAAGAGCTACATTGCTTTTGGGTTTTTATTTTTCGTTTTGATTTTGTCTTTCATTTCTGAATGCTGTTTCTTCAAGCTGTGTGTCAGCGGTCTTGCAATGGTGGTCTCCACTGGACGGGTTAAGCTGTATTTCCCCAACGGTTGCAGAGGATCAGATCCTCTAGTCGGCAAGCTGTAGTGCCCAGCGAAGCTGTGTATCAGCGGGTTGTTTGGCCAAGCTGTGAAGCCCAGCGGACGCAAGCTGTGCTACGCAGCAGGAAGCCATACTCGGTTGAGTGTGGGGTGGACGTAGGTCGTTGACCGAACCACCTAAAAATTGTGTGTGCAGTGTGTTTGTGTTTTTGTGTGATCTATGTGCGATGGGAATTTCTTACTTAGCTTGTTTGATTGCATCGCTTATGCTCATGTCTAGCTTTCTACCTTTTGCTTAGCACTTTTCATTTAGCTTTATTGATGCTTGCCTAAATTCCGCTCTAGAACTTACAATAGTTTTAAATTAGGCAAGTTGATCTATTCACCCCCCTCTAGATCCACACTTAGTGGAGATAGACTGCGTCCATATAACCCAACACTTGGTATCAGAGCCTAACTCTTCTGCAGGGACTCATCGCCCGAAGAGAATAGGCAGAGATGGATGCTCGAGGGATGACTACCGAAGGTCACTCAACAACAAAGCCCCCATTCTTTGATGGATCAAACTACGCATACTGGAAGAACCGTATGCAAGTGTTCCTCAGGGCTAAGGATTACGAGATTTGGAAGATTGTCAGCAAGGGACCTTATGAGCTGTCCCCGAATGAAGATGTATGGACCAAGGAGGAGATCAGAAGGTCCACGCTGAATTGGAGTGCTATTAATGCTATCCAGTGCGCTCTGCATCCTACAGAATTCTCCCGTGTGTCTCCTTGCAAATCAGCTAAGGAGATGTGGGATGCGCTGGAAGTAATTCATGAAGGTACATCTCAAGTAAGAGAGCAGAAAGCCAATCTTCTTGTATCTGAGTATGAAGCCTTCAAGATGAAGCAGAACGAGTCCATTAGCGAAATGTACGCTCGGGTGACTGTCATAACCAATGGCCTCAGAGGTTTTGGGAAACCTCAGGCAGAGTATGATGTAGTGAGGAAAATTCTGCGCTCCCTGACTCCCAATTGGCACACCAAAGCAACAGTGATGGAGGAGTCAAGGGACTTGCGTAATACTAAAGCTGATGAGCTGATTAGCTCACTAATGGCATATGAGATAAACATGCCAAGGATAGATGAAGCCGAGAGGAAGAAGAAGCCGATAGCGCTGAAGGCTAGTTCCAGCAAATCAACAAAATCCAGCTCCAGCAACTCTTCATCATCAGAGGAGAGCCTGAATGAAGAAGAAGATGTGACTCGATCTGAGATAGCCATGATGACTAGAGAGTTCAGGCGATTTCTCAGAAAGGGAGCATGACGGTTCGGCCAGAAGAAATACAGTGGTGGCCGAAAGGATAAAAGGTATAAATCTAAACCTGCAAAGAAAGATGAAGCTAATGTCTGTTATCAATGCAGGAAACCAGGGCATCTGAAAATTGACTGTCTAGACAATCAGAAACATAAGGACATGTCAAAGAAGAAAATCAAGAAGGGAAGAGCTATGATCACCACATGGAGTGATGAAGATGAAGGCTCTTTCAGCAACAGCTCAGATAGTGAAGCCGAATCTGAACAGCCCATTTGCCTTATGGCAACAAGCTCCGAAGATAGAGAGGAGGATATAGATGAGGTAATCACTAGATTTGAAAACTTCACAATTGCTGATTGGGTAGATGCTTATCATGACATAGCTGATAGAGCTGATGATATTAGAAAAGAGAATAGGCATCTTAGAAGAAAAATCAATTCCATGCAAAATGATAAAACACTAACTGATAAAATTGCATGTTTGGAATCTGAGATTGATGAATTGAAACTCACATGCTCTGAAGAAGATGAAATCAAAAATGATTTAAAAGCTTTTAAGGAAGAGAATCTAAGGCTTGAAAATGAAATTGATGAATGGAAGCTGAAGATTCAAAAATGTGAAATTGAAGTCAAAATTATCTCTGAAAAATATGAAGCTGTCCTCAATGTCAACAATGAGCTGAAAAAGGCTATTGATGAACTTCAGAAAGACAATGAAGATAAAATGAAAACCATTGAGAAAATGACCCAAGGAACATATAACTTAAATGCTTTGTTAGGGTCAAAGGTTAATTTCAGAAAAGAGGGCCTAGGTTTTAATTCTAGTGCAACAAAAACATTCGGAATGAAAACAATTTCATTTGTTGCTCAAAAGGAAAAGGGACCTCTAATTAGCATGAACTCAACAAATTTGATGAACAAAACTGCTAATCTGAACAAGCCCAGTGCTGAGGAGAAGGGCAAACGAAAGGTTAATGAGCCTAGTAGAGCTAGCACATCTAAGCAGAATCCTAGGGCTCAGACTCAGGTTAGGGGTCAACCTACACAGTCTGGTAAATCCCAGGTCAAGGTAACCAAGTCTCCACCAACACCTCCACCTCTGAAGAAGACCCAATACAAACCTGTGTATAGGTCAGCAGGGTCCAAAGTACAGGGGAGACAAAGTGCTGCTAGGAGTCAACCCAATTATTTTTATCAACCCAGAGCTCAGACCCACTACAATGCACAGCCAACCTACTTCAATAGGTCGAATTGGTCTAGAACTCAGGATAGGTTTACAGGTCTTGCACACCAGGGTGCTAAATATCAAAGACCTCATAGTAGAAATTGGGTCAATGGATATGGTTACTGGACATATAGAAATCAATATTTTCATAGCCAGCCCAGGAACTACTATGGCCAAAATTTTGTGAACACACCCTGGCCAAGGCACTGGCATAGAAATAACAATACTGTCAATAATCATACTGCTGCCAATAAGAAAAAGAACAACAGAAGAAAATCTGTAGGATCCACTGAACAAAACACATTTAAACAAATGTGGATTCCGAAACATTTGCTTTCCTGTTTTGCTTCTAGTTCATTTACATTGGAGCCCAATCAGTCTTGGGTTCCAAACTTCTCTACCTAATTGTGTATGTAGGTATGCCTGGCAGCCAAGAACAACTTGTGGTAAATGTATAGCGGCTGCTCCAGGCATATGACAAGAGATAAGGCTAAATTTTGCATACTGATTGAGAAAGTAGAAGGCCTTGTCACCTTTGGAAGCAACACAAAGGGTAGGATTATCGGATCAGGTAAGGTAGGTAAGTGTTTTACCTACTGCATTGATGATGTTATGCTGGTTGAAGGGTTAGCCTATAATCTACTTAGCATTAGCCAGTTATGTGATAAAGGTTACAATGTTTTATTCAATTCTCAATGCTGCAAGCTTTTTGAACCTGATTCTGATATTGTCAAATTTTCTGGAAAAAGAATAAATAATACTTACATGATAAATTTAGATGAAATTCAACACACTAACCTTTGCCTTACTGCCAGTAGAGAAGACATAGCATTTTTATGGCATCGTAGGTTAGGTCATGCTAGCTACACTGTTTTGCACAAATTAAATAAGCATGGCATGGTTAGAGGACTTCCTGAAGTCTCATTCAAGAATGAAAACAAAATCTGTGATGCATGCACTCAATCAAAGATAACTAGAAAGTCATTTAAGTCTAGAACTAAAAATCTGTTTTTCAAACCCTATGAGCTGATATATATGGACCTTTTTGGGCCAACTAGATCTGTCAGCCTATCAGGGAGGAGGTATGGGTTTATCATGGTAGATGACTTTTCTAGGTATACTTGGGTTTATTTCTTATCTAATAAGAGTGATGCTTTCTTAGAATTTTAGGAGTTCTATGTTAAAACAAATCAAAAAATTGAAAACATTTTGTCTGATCATGGAGGTGAGTTTGAAAACTCACAATTTGATGAATTCTGCATGTCAAATGGAATTAACCACAGGTACTCCTCACCAAGGACACCTGAGCAGAATGGAGTTGTGGAAAGAAGGAACAGAACCCTAGTGGAAATGGGTCGTACACTCCTTATCGAAGGTGGTCTACCAAGGAAATTTTGGGCTGAAGCAGTGAACACTGCCTGTTATGTAATTAACAGAGCCATGGTAAGACCTTCTACCCAACAAACACCATATGAGATATTAAAAGGTAAGAAACCCTTTATTGCTCACTTCAAGATTTTTGGTTGTAAATGTTTCATTCACATAAATGATAAAAAGGACCTTGATAAATTTGAACCTAAAGGAGAACCAGGAATTTTTCTTGGTTATTCTGAAAACACCCGAGCATACAGAGTGTACAATCTAAACTCTAAAACTGTTGAAGAATCTCCACACATAGTTTTTGATGAATCTTTGGCAAATTCTAATGCTGGTAAATGCAGGAATGAAACCAATGGTGAAATCCTGAAGGAAGGAGATCCTGCAGACAAATCCGAGGATGAAGAAGAACATAAAGAGCTTAATGAAGAGGAGCCTACAGTTCAGGGGGAGGTAAATCAAGTTCATGATACTCCAATTGCAAATATTAGATATCTCAAGGATCATCCTGTAGATAATGTTATTGGAAATCTGCATGACCCCCCTAGGACTAGAGGCCACTTAAGACTTCAACATGAACTGAATGCGTATGTTTTTGTATCAAATATAGAACCCAAGTCCATTGACTGTGCTCTCCAAGATGTGTATTGGATTAATGCCATGCATGAGGAGCTCAATCAGTTTGACAGGAATAAGGTGTGGCATTTGGTTCCACCTCCTGATCATGAAACAGTCATAGGGACTAAATGGGTATTTAGAAACAAAACTGATGAAGCGGGGAAAGTTATTAAAAATAAAGCTAGACTTGTAGCTCAGGGGTACAATCAGGAATTTGGAATAGACTTTGAAGAGTCTTTTGCCCCTATAGCTAGGTTAGAAGCAATAAGAATTTTATTGGCTTATGCATGTTCCCTAGGAATAAACCTTCAGCAGATGGATGTGAAATCTGCTTTTCTAAATGGGGAAATTAATGAGGATGTCTATGTGAGACAGCCTCCTGGGTTTGAATGTTTAGATTTCCCTAATCATGTTTACAAGCTCAATAAAGCTCTCTATGGTTTAAAGCAAGCTCCTAGAGCTTGGTATGACAGGTTGAGCAAATTTCTCACCGACAAGAACTTCACAAGAGGTATAGTGGATCAAACATTGTTTACCAAGGTAAGCCATCCAGATATTCTTATCATTCAGATTTATGTGGATGACATTGTGTTTGGGTCAACTAACCCCAAATTGTGTGAGGAATTCTCTCAAATAATGACTGATGAATTTGAAATGAGCTCAATGGGTGAGCTCAAACTATTTCTTGGACTGCAGGTTACACAAACAGAAGATGGCATCTTCATCTCTCAGTCCAAGTATGTAAAGAACTTACTGAAGAAGTACAAAATGGACAACCTCAAGGAAATAGCTACTCCAATGGGTACATCAACCAGTTTGGATGAAGACTCTAAAGGTAAACCTGTGGACCAAAGGCTATACAGAGGTATGATCGGATCTCTTCTCTATCTTACAGCATCTAGGCCTGATATACAATTTGCTGTGTGTTTATGCTCTAGATTTCAGGCCAGTCCTAAAGAAAATCACTTTAAGCTGTGAAAAGATTTTTAGGTATTTACTAGGCACCCAAGAACTAGGTCTCTGGTATCCTGCTAAGTGTGAGTTAGAGCTTCTAGCCTACACTGATGCAGACTATGCTGGGTGTCGAGTAGATAGAAAAAGCACTAGTGGCTACTGTCAATTCCTTGGTGGCTGTCTAGTGTCTTGGGCATCTAAGAAGCAACACACTGTAGCATTATCCACAGCTGAAGCTGAGTATGTTGCAGCATGTAATTGTGTAGCCCAAGTACTTTGGATTAAGCACCAACTGGCTGATTATCAGATAAATCTGGGATGCATTCCACTTTTATGTGATAATACTAGTGCTATATGCCTTGCTAAAAATCCTATTCACCATTCTAGGACTAAGCATATAGAGATAAAACATCATTTCTTAGAGATGCTGTAAATAAAAAGGAGATTGAAATGAACTTCATAGAAACTGAAAAATAAATTGCTGATATTTTTACTAAGCCTCTTGGGAATGAAAATTTTAAGTTTCTTAGAAGAGAACTTGGCTTATGTAAATTTTAGCATGATGAATGATTGTTTAATTGCTGTGAATAAAATCTCTGATGTGGACTTGTTTTTGATTGCTTGGATAAATCAAGTGGATATAGAACTGTCCTGCATTGCATATATTCAGGGGGAGCTTGTTGTGTCTTTGCATGTCTTTGCATATCATTCATTCATGACCTATGCATAAGCTCTCTCTCAATTAATTCTTGCCATGCTGCATGCATATAGACAGGGGGAGTATTGCTAAGAAAATCAGAGTGGTTTCAACTTTCTTGAAGTCATTCAACCTTTAACTCTGAATACTTGTCTCTGACATTATGGCAATCTGTTGGTCAGTTCTGATTTCTAAGCAGTAGAAAATGGACTTCTTCATTTATAAGAATTTGAATTGTTCAAAGACTGATGTAATGGTTTAAATCTTATAATGGTTGGAGTTTAAAGATTACAATCAGTATATAAGTAAGTTGAAAATTGATAAAACTCTCAACCTCTTTCTTATTTCATGTCAGACAAAGCTAATCATATCTGAAATCTGAAAACTCATCTGAAATCATGTCGGAGAGATTAAGTATGTGTATTGTTCTTAATCAAGTCATTCTGAAACATAAAAAGGACAGCTAAGAAAGATACTGAAAAACATTGAGAATCATTGAAAATATATATGTTGGCAGAGCAATGACTGGTAATCACTGAGAAACTGAGTGATCCATCAAAGAAGTGGACAACACTCATGTCACGAAGTGTATCAGCTATCTCTGTTTAAAATGTTTAACAGCAGGCTGGTTTCACTGAGTACCTGGGGGTAACTGGCGTCTGATAAACGTGTACCCTCACACAAAAAGGTGTAACTCAGTTCTGTTGAATTTGATCATAGGCAGAATGGTCCATCTTGTTGAGTATCTAGGGGTATTGGCGTCTTATAAACGTATACCCTTACGCAGAAAGACTTATGGTACCTGAATGCTCAAAATGATCTAATACTGATAATGCTGCTCCTTTAAAAGAAAAGTTCATGAGTGTCAATTTGTTTAGTTTCAATGCATGACTTGATTTCTCTAAATATTTTTATGAGACTATGAAAGTAAGATATTACGAAACTGAATCTTTCATGCAAATATGATTCTGGTTTTTGTTTTATCATGCACAGTGAACTTATCTATTGATTGTAGTGCATGAACTCCAAATTTTATCATCTTTAAACCAGAACTCTTTCTGCCAGCAGTTTCTAATTTCATATGACTGAAGACTCTATGCTTTAGAATGCTTATTCATGAACTACCTGTTCAGAATGCCAGTCCGTTCTTCTCTTGATTCCTCCATTGTATTTAATTTTTCCCTCCTCTTTGTTGATGACAAAGGGGGAGAATATTGTCAGGGGATGTCTAGTGGGAGAATACATATCTGACTGAATTCTGAAGTCATTTCTCAATTAATTCCAAGGGAGAGTTTGAGGCAGTGAGTTGCATGCATTCATAGCATCTGCATGTCAATCTGCATAACACATCATGTCTTTCATCAAACATATATATCTATGACAGGTTGTTGCTACTCTACTTCATATGGGGTTGCCATCATCAAAAAGGGGGAGATTGTTGTGAGCCCTCTATGTTGATGATGTTGACACTTGCTCTATTCTTTGGCAACACCATTGTTTTGATTGATTGGCAACTGAGTTTGATTTGATGAAATTGCTCCATCAGATTGACTATGTGTTCTTTGCTTTTAATACACTGCTGTCTGCAATTCTTACTATCATAAGTCCACACACTGCATCTCAATTAAATTGATTAAGTGTGCACAGCGTCAACGCATCATGTTACAGCGTCAACGCACCGTTGGCTTTGAACCTCAGAGTCTGTACATCTGAATTGCCCTTGATCTGGTGAAATGTATACACTCATTCACTGTAGCCTTCACACATTAAAGTCCATACATTCATCAATCACTTTTCACTCAAGGCAAAGTCTATACACTGGGGTCTTTTCCCTACGTGTCTTAGGCGAAGTCTGAACATTCGATTTTGAAGCCTGAAGTCTATACAGTCCAGCCTAGTCCTACGATCAAGGCTTTAGCTACACTCAACTCTATACATTGGCTTCGCTTCATGAAGTCTGTACATCGCTTCATGTCCCCAAAGTTTGCACATCAACAGTGATCTTTGAAGTCTGTACACTGCTTCAGGAGCTTCAAGTCCACACATCGCTCAAAGTCTGTACAGAGTCCAGCGTCTCAGTTAGCATCTCATGCACTTGAGCAAAGTCTGTACATCCACAGTGTTACTCAAAGTCCATACATTAATCTTCTAATCCAAAGTCTGCACATTGGTCTTCGAATCCAAAGTCTATACAATGGTCTTCACACTTGAAGTCCATACATTCGATGTGCAGAGTTGATGTCTATACTGTGTCCTTACTGATCAAGTCTACACTATGGCCAGTGACAAGTCTGTACACTGGCCTCAGCCTTTCAAGTCTACACACTGACGGCTGAACTAAGTACTCTATACATCGCCTGTCTGCACTAGAGTCTCATGGATTCTATACATTGCACTCGTCTTCTAAAGTCTATACACTGAAGTCTTCGCATTCGTTTGCATTACATGAAGTCCATACAGTGGGTAAAAGTCTGTACACTGTCCATGCTTCATGCAGCGTCAACTCAGTGCTTTATGCAGCGTCAACTCCTCAAGTATATACAAAGCAATGTACATACTTAAATCTTATGTCTTTATTCTTGTTGCTGAAGGGAATAGGGTCGATGCCTGGAGCTTAAAGCGTCCACGCATCAGTAGACGAAGCATGCGATATCTTCCACTGCGTCAACGCCACAAGCAAGCAGCGTCGACGCAGTAGTTGAAGAAGCATTCATCTTCACAGGCTATTCCACTGCGTCAACGCCACAAGCAAGCAGCGTCGACGTAGTAGCTAAAGAAACGAGGATAATGGCAACTGGAATGCCTCACTGCGTTAACGCCATTGAGTGAAAGCGTCGACGCAGCAAGTCAGATTGATGACCTTGAGCACGTGAACGGAGAACTCTATACATCGGACTGAAGAAGCTAATGAGGGGCACATGATCCCAGGTACCTGGCTCGTGATCCGAAAAGGACAAGGTATCCAGATGAGGACACATGTACTGACACTCCATTGCATGCTGCCACGTGGTCCAAATTGCTGGGCGGGAAACGTGGAGAGCACACGCCTGCTGCTGTTGCTGCTATATATACAAGCCTTCTTCCACAGAAGAAAATTGATCGAAGGAGAAGAAGAAAAAGTATATACACTCAGCAGCAGTGAGCCTTCGATCCACAGATAGAAAAGAGAGAAGAAGAAGATACAGAGAAGAAGAAGAAGAAATAGAGAAGAAGGAGAAAAGAGAGAGAGTGAGGTGAGAGAGAGCTGATCGAGAGTGAGAGTGAGACTGTTTGTATCTCAGTCTCGTGGTTCAAAACTAGAGCTGAGCTTTGCTCTTTAAGAGCTACATTGCTTTTGGGTTTTTATTTTTCGTTTTGATTTTGTCTTTCATTTCCGAATGCTGTTTCTTCAAGCTGTGTGTCAGCGGTCTTGCAGTGGTGGTCTCCACTGGACGGGTTAAGCTGTATTTCCCCAGCGGTTGCAGAGGATCAGATCCTCTGGTCGGCAAGCTGTAGTGCCCAGCGAAGCTGTGTATCAGCGGGCTGTTTGGCCAAGCTGTAAAGCCCAGCGGACGCAAGCTGTGCTGTGCAGCAGGAAGCCATACTCGGTTGAGTGTGGGGTGGACGTAGGTCGTTGACCGAACCACGTAAAAATTATGTGTGCAGTGTGTTTGTGTTTTTGTGTAATCTGTGTGCGATGGGAATTTCTTGCTTAGCTTGTTTGATTGCATCGCTTATGCTCATGTCTAGCTTTCTACCTTTTGCTTAGCACTTTTCATTTAGCTTTGTTGATGCTTGCCTAAATTCCGCTCTAGAACTTACAATAGTTTTAAATTAGGCAAGTTGATCTATTCACTCCCCTCTAGATCCACACTTAGTGGAGATAGACTACGTCCATATAACCCAACATCCAGGGCCTGGGACGCCTCCATGATAATATATATATATATATATTTATTTATTTTGGTTTTGGTTTTGGTTTTTGGGTTTTTCTAAAATTAAAATAAAGAAAATGTAAAGGAGGCGTCCAAGGCGTTGGACGCCTCTAAAAAAATATAAATGTTTTTTTTAAATAAAAATAAAATAAAATAAATAAGTAGTATATACAGTGTTATTGTTTATTACTATTCATAATGCTGATGTGTTCTTTGTTGGTTTTGTGGTGTGCAGGGCGTGATGAAGGGCCGGATCAGCTGGTCCCTACTGGTGGCAGCATACCATGGGCTGCCAGACTTTTAGAGGGCGCGTGTGGACGCCATGGGCTTTGGAGCTTTCCTTAGGATCGAGCCCTTTCGGCTCGACCTTCCTCTTATCCAGGCATTGAGGGAGCGGTGGCACGCGCCGAGCCGGGCGTTTCTGATGCCCTGGGGGCACATGGTGCCGTCACTGGAGGACGTGGCTCGGATCACCGGGCTACGGGTGGACGAAGAGGCGGTGAGCGGGGTCACCTACCCCGACTACCGAGAGAGTGCCCTGGACCTGCTGTGGTTAGAGACGAGCGTGACTGATAGAGACAGCAGGGTAGTTGGCCGAGTGGAGATTATGGAGGCGCTCGGATTCGT
Organism: Amorphophallus konjac; assembly: GCA_022559845.1. Taxonomy (NCBI): domain Eukaryota; kingdom Viridiplantae; phylum Streptophyta; class Magnoliopsida; order Alismatales; family Araceae; genus Amorphophallus; species Amorphophallus konjac. Next base: position 144,551,248 of record CM040122.1, read on the forward strand.
CGACCCGCGCCAGCGGGTTAGCGAGACTGGAGCGGAGTTTCTGGCACGACTGGAGGGAGATGCCCGTGCAGCTTTCACCCAGGACCCGAGCGAACGGGAGCTGGTGGACCTAGACCTCTGGAGGTTTCTTTTCTTCTTCTTGGGCCGCCTTCTGTTGGGGACGAAGGGGGATGGCATCCACTGCCGCTTCCTCGGGATCCTGGCGGACCTTGACAGAGTGGGGCACTACGCGTGGGGAGCGGCTCTGCTTGCCCATTTGATTGCTGTTCTCACCCAGACTTCAGAGAGGGAGACGACAGTCAGCGGCTTCGCACCTTTTCTCCAGGTACACAATTTATTTATGCATTTTACCGTAGTTAAATATGCAATTACTCGTGCTAATGATGTATGATGGATGCAGGTGTGGAGTTATTACTACTTCCTGATGGGGAGGGCCAGGCAGGGGAACAGGAGAGCCGTTCCTCTAGCACGACAGTGGAGGCCGGTCGTGGTAGCGGCACCACACAGCTACCAGCTGGCGTCACTTCGTCGGGAGCTGAGCAAGTATCCCGAGGCCATGGTATGATGCGTATGATTTTTTATGTTTATGCATGTGACTGAATGGTAACTAACATGATGTATGTATGGTGATGCAGGTGGTGTGGAGACCCTACCTGGGCATGGGCGACGCTGGCCAGCCTTGGGTTGTAGCGGGTCTTCCTCGTTTCAGGCGGGACGTGTGGGTCCATTGCCTGAACAAGATCGAGCCGCTTCGACTGAGGCTAGTTATGAGGACATTGGGGCTAGCCCAGGAGTGGGTTGATGTAGATGAGCCGGCCCGCATCGGGCGGAAGACCAAGGGGAAGGCGAAGATTGTGGACTGGCGTATGCGCTTCCCAGCACAGTACCAGGACTGGCAGCAGGGCGGGGTCCCAGTGGTGTCCCATGTACAGGACAATATTGATTACCTGAGACGGTACCGGGCTACGTACGGGGACTGCCTCTTCCTTGGTGGTATGGCAGGGGTAAGTGAAATGAAAATGCTTCACCCTTCTATATGTATATGCATGTGGCACTAACTTATGTGCAATGCAGGATGCTCGTGACAACATGATCGCCGACCTGCGAGCCCAGTTGGCGGACGCCAGGCGGCAGTTGGTGGCCATCCGACAGGAGTTGGAGATCCTGGTGAGTTTATGCGATGCATTTTTTTGTGACCTAGATTTTTGATACTTGGCCTCTAACTGTCGTTCGCTCTGTGTTTCAGCGGGCCCACCAGACAGCGGCAGCCGGGATGGCTGGTGGAGCGGGTTCCAGTTCGCGGGGCCCTCCTCCGGAGGTTTCTGCCCTCCAGGAGCAGCTGGCGTATGCGGTGGCTCGAGCTGAGGAGGCTGAGCGTGACCGCGAGGCTCGAGTGAGCGTTTGCCTGACCTCGACTCTCCTTCTGGCTGCTCTCCTTCTATCACTGTTCTCTTACGGTGCATGCGTGCTTTGACAGATGGCCGAGATCCGAGAGGCCCTGGCACGTGCTGTTCGTGCCGAGCAGCAGCGCGACGCTCGGGTGGCGGAGCGTGACGCCCGGATTGTGGAGCTGGAGGAGGAGCGTCGACGGGAGGCTGAGGAGCTCCCTCGTGACGTGCTAGATCTGCGGATCACCCTCGAGCTGTCGAGGAGGGAGGCGGTGAGAGAGAGAGAGGAGAGGGAGAGAGAGAGGGAGGAGCGACAGCGGGATCAGACCGAGAGGAGGGCTCTGGAGGCCTAGCTGCTGGAGCTCCGATTGAGTCTCAGCACGGCGGAGGGGAGGCTTCGGGAGAGCGAGGAGCGGTATCAGAGGGTGAAGGAGAGCGGGGCGTGACTTTGTCAGTCCGGTTCCTTTTCTGTGGGCAGCTTTCTAGTTTCTTCAGCCGAGGAGCGTCGCCGCACCTTGGAGGCCGGCATGGTGCCACCTGGAGAGGCGAGCACGGCTTCTCAGGGTTCGCAGAGGTAGCAGAGGCCCCCTAGGGATCCCCGTTAGAGGAGGGAGGAGAGAGATGACCAGGAGGGTGATGGTGAGAGTTAGAGAGTTGCTTGTACACTCCACCCTCCTTACTACATGATGTACTTTCGACTTTCTTGTGTTATATGTACTTTTCTCTCTCCCACACTTTCTTCTTTGCACTGAGTTGTCCTTCGAGGTACGCTCCACGAGACCTTGCCCTGAACAGCGGGGAACTACGCTTTGCACGGGGGGATTCTGTTTCCTTTCTCCCCTTTTTGGGCGCGTCCAGGCGCGAGGATGTGTCTTAATCCTTGAATTCAAATTTAAAGCGCCGGGTGGCCTTTCTTCTCCCGTGCCTTACCCACAAACGAGCCCGCCTTCCGCCGAAACTCGCTTGTCCCCCTTTTCATCTCCTTCCTCTCTTGATCGATGGAGTTCGGTGGTCTAGACCATGGCGAAGGTGGAGAGGGACGCGGGACCCCTCGTCCGAGGAGGGACGCGCAAGAGCACGAAATGGCATCCATGGAGGAGGAAGGGCCGCTTCGGGCCCCCGAGGGACCCGAGGGGCCCAATGGCGCGGAAGGAGGTGAACACGATCTGGTAGGTCCTCCAATCTCTTCCTCTTTGATCCATTTTGAGTTTTGAAGCAAGGCGTGCGAGGGGGAAAGGGTTCGGCGAGTGTTGCACTCAAGTGATGGACGCGTCCTAGACAGGGGACGCGTTCTTTGTTATGATGCGAGGTCCTCCTTCCTTGGTGCAGGACATGGCGAGGACCCTGGGTCTGGCCGATGAGTGGGCGAGTGCGGACGAGCCGAGCCGCGTCAGGAGGGAGAGTCACGGCAAGGCGAGGCTCGAGGACTGGCACGTACGTCTCCCTGGACAGCAAGGGAGTGTATTGGTGCAGGACAGTGCCGACTTCCTGCGGCGGTAGAGAGAGAGTTATGCGGGGCTTCCCCAAGCTGGGGACACGCGTGGCATCGGCGGCTCGCGTGCCCAACTGTCAGAGGCTAGGCGGCAGCTGGCCGTCGCTCAACATGAGTGGTAAGTTACGTGCCGCACTTTTATCTTCAGATTTTGGAGTTTCACTGACGGCCGTTGTTTATTTTGCTCCAGCGTGCCCAGCAGACAGCGACGGCGGGGATGATTGGTGGCGCATCTTCCAGTTCCTCGGCCCCTTTTCTCGAGATTGCCTCCCTCCGGGAACAACTTGCCGGTGCGGTGGCCCGCGCAACCCGGGCGGAAGAGGAGCGTGATGCCTGGGTGGCGACTGTAGTGGAGCTGCGGCATCGTGGTGAGGAGAGGCCTTCTCCAGACATCCTGGAGTGAAGGGTTCTTCTGCAGATGATGAGGAGAGAGGCAGAGAGAGAGAAAGCCAAGAGAAGGTCCGAGCGACAGCGGGATCAGACCGAGAGGAGGGCCTTGGAGGCCCAAGTGAGGGAGCTCCAGCTGGGCCTTCAGGCCATCGTGCAGAGGCTAGGAGGGATGGAGACGCGCTACGAGAGAGCACGAGAGTTCGGGGAGCGACTCCGCCAGTCCGGTCGCTTTGCCGCTAGTGGCTTCTTCGCCACGCCAGGGGAGGAGCAGCGAGTCACTGCTGCGGAGCAGGCGCCAAGAGGCGAGGCAGGTGCTGCTGTACGAGGATCCCAGAGGCTTCTGAGGGACCCGTACCTCAGGGGAGAGGAGGGGAGCCCCAGAGAGGTGAGTGATGGTGAGGATCGACGAGCTAGTGGACCGCCGCCTCTCTATGATTGTGATGTTTATGACAGCTTATGTAGAATTATGAATGGAGTGATTTGATTTTCTGCTGCTTGTTTGTTCTCTTGTGCGCTCCTTCTTCCCTACACTTCTCTCCTTTGCACTGTTCCCATGTGATGGGTCTGTCGAGACTCCGTCCCGAGCGGAGAATCGCGTCTTGTTGTGACCATTTTTCACAGGAATCTGCCGTCGAAGTCAATAATGACGGCCCTAGTCCCTTTTCCCGGATGTTGTGTCAAATTTTACGGGCGTCCTCCAAAACATGATAGGGTATCCCTAGACAACATAGGGTGCTAGTCGTCATATTCTTCGTCCAATCAATCACCCTGTGCGAGTGGTGAAGTGATACACGGGATCGCATGGCAGGTGCCTCATCGTGAGGGCTATCATTAACAGGTGATGGAGGCAATCTTGGCCTGCACTCCTTCCATTTCTATAAATTCGTGTCCCTTTTATCCTCCCAGGTATATCAAGAGCTAACTCGAGGAGCACAAGTTCTCACGGGAGAGGAGGAGTTCAAAATTTCGAGAGTTGGATGGAGGGCGAATCTTCCCACGCAGATCCAGTGGCAGTAGTTCCAGGAGGCTTTCGGACCTCGAAGGGCACTTCAGCGAAAGGGCCCAATCACAACTCGTAAGCCAAGTTTTCCTACCCCTTTTTTTCATTCTTCTTTTTTTCTTCCTTTCTTTCTGACCAAACCTCCTTTCCATTCCCTGCATGCATAGAGTGTGATGAAATCACAGATCTCATGGGAGTTGGTAGTGGCAGCATACCGAGGTCTCCCAAATTTTCAGAAAGCCAGGCTAGACGTGATGGGTTTTGACACCTTTCTTCGGATCGAGCCGATCCAGCTCGACCTGGTCCTGATCCAAGCCTTGTGTGAGAGATGGGACCCAGTGAGTCGGGCATTCCTGATGCCCTGGGGGCACATGGTGCCCAGCTTGGAGGACGTGGTCCGGATCACAAGCCTGAAGGTGGAGGGCGAGGCAGTGAACGTGGTCACTTATGCGGATTACCAAGAAGGTGCTCGGAAGCTACTGGGTTTGGACCTAGATGGTCGGAAAAATAGGTCGGTAGCTAGGGCGTCCCTCATGGATGCGTTAGGGCTCACCGACATTCGGCGGCGGGACGATGAATCCTCAAAAGAGTTCATGGAAAGGATGGAAATAGGATGCCGTGCCGTGTACTGCACAGATTTCGGCAACTGGGAAAGATGCAACATAGATTTGAGGAGATTTCTCCTCTTCCTTTTGGGGAGATTAGTATTGAGCTCGAAAGGGGATAGTATCCAATGTCGCTTCCTAGAGCTGCTGTCAGACCTTGAAAGAGTAGGATACTATGCCTGGGGAGCTGCCATGCTGGCGCACTTGTTTGCATGTCTGTTCCAAGAAGCGGACCATGAGATGACTGTGAGTGGTTTCACACCATTCATCCAGGTATTTTTGGTTTTGCTTATTTTGTATTTTTTTTTGTGTTTTTGCAAGGTACTGATGACCTACGTCGAGCAGCTGTGGAGCTATTATTACCTCCCCATGGGGAGAGCTCGACATTGGCGACCCGCGATGGTGCCGCTAGCCAGGCGGTGGGAACCCATCATGAGTGCGGCACCCCTAACCTACCAACTGATGGTGCTAAGGCGGGAGCTACAGGAGTTCCCTGCAGCGATGGTAAACTGGAGACCCTACTCAGACATGGTCGATGCCGACCAGCCGTGAGTTCTAGCAAGTCGTGCCCGGTTTGGACGGGAACTGTGGATGCACTGCCTGAATGAAATCGAGTCGCTTCGGCTACGATTAGTTATGAGGACTTTAGGACTGGCTCAAGAATGGGTGGATTCAGCTGCACCACCTCGTGTCGGGAGAAAGACGCGAGGACCGGCGACCTGCATTGACTGGCGCGTGCGGTTCCCTGAACAGTATGAAGACTAGCAACGGGGTGGCACGATTGTAGAATCGCATGCGCGGGATAGCGAGGACTACTTGCGTCTATATAGGACAAAGTACGCAGAGCGGCTCCAACCCCGGGGACTTGTGGAGGTAGGTTTCCCCTTTTTCTCTTTTCTTCTTTCTCCCTTTTTTTTTGGTTTTCTGGTGAAAAATGCTGACTCGTATGGCTGCAGGATGTCCGGGATGCCATGATAGCAAATTTACGAACTCGCTTGGCAGAGATGGAGCAACAGTTGGGCGATGCCCGCGGAGCTACGAGCGCCTTGGTAGGTGTACAGTACGTTCCTAATTAAAACCCAGATTCAGATGTTGGCTGCTAATTCACGCGGTCGTAGCATGCCCAGATTGGCGCGGCTTCCCCAGCGATGGGAGTAGGTGGTGCCTCTTCCAGCTTGTGGATTCCCACCTCAGAACTTGACTTGCTTCATGAGCAACTTGCTCATGCCACGCAGCGTGCTGCGGAGGCAGAAGGGATGCTCGTATATAGGTAAAAGTTTCAGTGTTGAGTTCTCTTGTTTACGCCTTATCGCGTATCTGAGATGGTACACTCGGCAGGAAAAGGAGACGGAAGAAGCGCTTGCCCAAGCTGCGCAGAAGGAGGCTAGGATAGCAGAACTGGAGAGGGAACTGCGGCGTCATCCTGATGACGACTCTTCCAGGGATGCTATGGAACTGAGGATCACTCTCCAGTTGGAGAGGGAAGACCGTGAGAGAGAGAAAGAGACGTAGAGAGAGAAAGAGCCAACAGATTGACTGAAAGGGAGGAACGAAGGGCCATGGAGGCCCAACTATTCGAACTCCGAATCAGCCTTGGTCTTGCTGAACAGTGGCTGAGAGATGGTGAGGAGCGCTACCGAAGAGCACGAGAGCGCAGCTTTCGTGTTGGTAGCTTCTCTGCTGCTTCCGTGGATCAATGCCGGGGTGTGGGAATAGGAAGGGGAGTACAGAGCGGTAGGAGTACCGCTTTTTGTAGTTGGGTAGCACCTTTGAGAGCGTTTTGCCCGGAGAGTAGTGGGACGAGTAATGCGGAGAGAGAGGGCGGAACTTGATGTAATTTTTTTAGTTTTTGGAATAAAATACAAGGTTCGGTTTGTTTGTTTTTCACCTTTGCTTCAGTTGCCTGAATCCCTGCACATATCACTAAACAAGACAAATCAGAATTTCTGTTCTGACTTGGCCCCTTGCTCAATAAGCAAATGGACACTGTGACTGTCCTTGATAACTGGTCAAGGGGCCAAGCCTTTATTTAACGAAGGCAAGGGAAAGATGCGGTGATGATAAATGCGACAGGCAAGCACACGAATGCAAGCGGTATTAAAGTGAGATGCTGCACGCAAATGCAATCATGCAAAATTGATTTGTTTTCTTTTTTATATTTGGCATTTTTTTTGTTTTATCATAAAAAAGATTTTTTTGTTTGCAAATATGTACATTTTCTCTTTTCATTTTTTTGTTGCTTTTATCATTTCAATTTTTTTTGTTGCTAACGCCTGGCAAGCACCCAAATGGCACCTAACCTACATGAGAACAGGGGTTTCTTACTAACCTCCAGGTATCCTAAGTGCACATCTAGGTTGATTTGGGCCTCTAGACCCCTCGAATGATGATCCCGCCGGCTAAGACTTACCCTGATGACAATACCGTCATGCCATGCTTAGGCTCCCAGTCGCTTCCGACCACAGGGATTCACCCAAAAGGTGTTTGAGGTAAGAGATTTGCCCGACCCGGGTCTGTTTCCTCACAACTCTAGATGGTATATGATGGAACACCCTGGAACCCTAACGACCAACCGCGCGACGCTGACCCGGAATCAGACGCCGTCGCACCCATAGGTGACGCGCTTGCATTGGCCTAAGCCCGAGGTTAAGCAAGAAGACATCAAGGTGGTAAACAGGGGTCTTGACCAGCCAGAAACACGGAGACTCCTTCGCAGCGATAGCTTTTACTTTTCAAAGTAGGCAACCAAATGTGTATATTAAAATAAGGTCGCAGACCCTAGGTAGTTTTCACCCTTCAGAAACTCCATCGAACCTTCATCTTTAGAGGGAGAAGGAAGAGTGTAGGGGATAAACCTCCTGAGAGGACCGGCAAAGCCGTTAACCCGGCGAGCGAATAAGGGCCCATTAACTCTTTCCTTTCGGACAACTTCGGACCAAATCTCGAGCATTTACATTCACGGCCCCTTTTGTGGATTCAGACTTTTGCTTTGAGGGGTTCCGTTTATCGCAACAGGCACGGTCACGACCAGGCTTTTCTCTTGATTTTGATTTTGTATTTCTTTTTGTGAGGGAGATATAGTCGTTTGACGTTTGTGGGCTCCCTTTTCGTATGCCTGCGGGGACACTGCCCTCTTCTCGTGCTCTGATCGATGCTCGAGGAAATGGATCCTACTCTTGCCTTTGGGGTTTGAGTTTCGGTTTCTCATGCTCAGCATTTTAAGGGCGCCGACTGTCTCATTTGGTCGAAGAGAAAAGAATAAAGATTACAGCTTCGGAGATCTTCTGGGTGGGGCCCCACCGTAGGTGATGCTACCGACTTTTTTTTGAATAAAATACATAAGTGAGCACATGTTAGCTTCCTTCGAGCGAGCATAGGCCGACGTGGCCGGACAGGGATCTCCACGGTTCTGGCAAACCAAGACCCGGTGCCTACCAAGCCTTAATGGGCCCTATCCTAACATGAAGGTTAGATGCAGGGACTTAACTACATGGTGACCAGCCAGGCATCGGCATTTTGAATTTTCCATATTTTTAGTGGTTTTTGGTATTTCTTTGTTTTTGATGTTTTTTATCTTTTCATCATTTTTTTGTTTGTTGTCTAAGGGTAGTATTTCTTAAGATAAAGCCCATTCCAAGGGTGGGATAACTCGGTCCCTTCGGCGTTGATTAGCTTGTAGGCGTTGCCAGGGTACACGGCTTGAATTACAAATGGTCCTTCCCAATTGGGTTGGAGCTTAGAACGCGGCCCTCCAGGTTTGACAAAAATTCTTTTTACGACCATCTCACCGACTTTGAATTTTCTCTCAACGACTTTCTTTTGGTAAAAGCGAGCGAGTCTATTTTGATACACACGCGCGTGTTCGGCAGGCGGCCAGCCGCTTCTCATCCAAGAGTTCCAACTGGGCGAGGAGTGAATTACGACGATCGTCGAGGGGAAATTCCTCGTCCAATTGTACCCTGAGAGAAGGGATCAGAGTCTCGTACGGGACTACCGCTTCCATACCATAAGTAAGGGCAAATGGAGTCTGCCCGGTGGGGGTACGGATTGAAGTGCGATAGGCCCATAGAGCTTCGATAAGCTTTTCTGGCCAGTCTGAAAACTTACTAGACTCGCAGGTTTTTTTGATGATTTTGAGCAATATTTTATTGGTGGCCTCCGCTTGGCCGTTACCTTGTGGGTAATAAGGCGATGAATGATGCAATGCAATTGCGTACCTTTTGCAGAGGTCGTATAGGTGCTGAGAAATGAACTGTGGCCCATTATCGGTGACGATCGTGCTTGGGACGCCGAATCTGGTGAGGATGTTCTTTATGATGAACTTGCAGACTGTTGACGCCTTGATTTCCGTGTAAGCTTCGGCTTCGGCCCATTTGGTGAAGTATTCCGTCGCAGTAAGGATGAAAGATTTCTGCTTGGTGAGGGAATTGGGATCACCTACGGGACCAATGATGTCGAATGCCCACATGGAGAAAGGCCATGGGGAGGATATTGGATGAAGTGAGGAAGATGGTGAATGGATTTTATCGGTGTGAAGTTGACACTTGACACACCTACGGACATAGACAGCACAATCCTCTTCTATAGTGGGCCAATAAAAGCCTTGGCGAATGATCTTCTTGGCGAGCATCTGACTATTCACGTGGCCACCGCACACACCCGAGTGCGTCTCCTCTACACATTTCCAAACCTCATCGTCACCAAGACATCTTAACAGAATACCAGTAAGGCTCCTCCTATAGAGTAGACCTCCAACCAAAGTATATTTCTGAGCCACCCTTCTTATGTCTTTCTTGTCCTCTGTGGTGGCCCCTTCAGGATAAGACTGATCTTGGCAGTATTTGACAATTTTATAGAACCGTGGTTTCTCTTCATTAGCCAGTTCTTCTTCAACCTCTGCCAACATGATCTCCCTCTTCTCAAGGATATCTTCCTGCAGGATCTTCCTTGCTATCCTGTCTTTGATATTTACGTAGGAAGCATCATCGATTGCAGGGGCGTGAAGTTTGTAGATGGAAATGGACTCAAACCATCTTCCTAGAGGGAACCTTATGGATGATGCAAATGAGGCGAGGTCATCGGCGAGAATATTCTGATGACGAGGGACATGAACAAAGATCAGTTTGGTGAACAGTTTGGCAAAGGCAGCAGTGAGTTCTTGGTATGGCTTGAGTTTGGGATCGCGAGTGCGATATTTAGTGAGCACCTGGCGAAGGATGAGTTGACTATCACCTACGACTCGCAACTCAGTGATACTAAAAGAATGAGTGAGTTCTAGGCCAGCTAGAAGAGCTTCATATTCGGCTATATTATTGGTAACTGGAAATTTGAGCTGGTATGCCAATGGGAATGTGAGGCCTTCAGGCGACAGGAGGGTGACGCCGATTCCTCTCCCTTGAGAATTCAGAGCTCCATCAAAATATAGCGTCCACATTGGCTCATCTGATTGGTTGACGGACATTAGTTCCTCATCTGGAAGCTCTGATTGGACGGGATCGAACTTGGGAAGAGGATGGTAAGCGAGATGCTCGGCTATGGCATAGCTTTTAATCGCCTTTTGCTGGATGTAGGTGATGTCGAACTGAGAGAGAAAACTTTGCCAGCGTGCTAGCCTATCCATAAGGACGGCTTTCTCCAGAAGGAATTTGATAGGATTCATTCGAGCAATCAAGTGGACTTCATGAGCCAAGAAGTAGTGCTTCAATTTTTGCACTACCCAAACGAGGGCAGCATAGGTTTTCTCCATGACGGTGTACTTCTGCTCACAGGGATTGAGAAGTTTGGACAAGTAATAGGTTGCTCATTCCTTACCTTCTTCATCAGCTTGTGCGAGGACGGCTCCCACGGAGTCATCCAAGATTGAGACGTAAGGGATCAGAGAATTTTCTCGTTTGGGTGGAATGAGAACGGGTGGACTAGCCAGATATTCCTTCAACCCTTCAAAAGCTTTCTGACATTTAGAATTCCAGTGGAATTCTACTCCTGGCTTGGTCAACTTGTAGAGAGGTCTACACCTTTGTGAATGTTGGGACACAAACCGACGAATAAACTGCAACCTCCCGATTAAACCTCGGACTTCCCTCAAATTCTTGGGAGGCGACATATCCCTGATAGCCTTAGCTTTTTCGAGATCTATCTTGATCCCTCTTTTACTCACAATGAAACCCAGCAATTTACCCGACGACACACCAAATACACACTTTTTCGGGTTCATTTTCAGTTGGAACTCCCTTGACCTCTGCAAGACCTTAGCCAAAACTTCTGGATGTTCCATCCTGGTCCTTGATTTCACCAATAAGTCATCCACATACACTTCCAGATATATGTGCATCATGTCATGAAATATGGCCATCATCGCTCTTTGGTAAGTAGCTCCAGCATTCTTTAATCCGAACGGCATGACCACGTAACAATATGTTCCCCAAGGAGTAGTGAATGACGTCTTTTCCTGATCTTCTTCTGCCAAACGAATTTGATTGTATCCTGAAAATCCATCCATAAATGAGAGGGTTTCATATCCTGCTGTGTTATCGATCGACACATCAATGTGAGGCAAGGGAAAATCGTCCTTTGGACACGCGCAGTTAAGGTCCCAGAAGTCGATGCAAATCCTGACTTTTCCATCTTTCTTCATGACCGGGACAATGTTCGCCACCCATTGAAGATAAAGGACGACTCTAATGAATCTGGCTTTGTGGAGCTTATCGACCTCTTCTTTCATTTTCAAAGCCATCTGAGGGTGGAAACGCCTTAACCTTTGTTTTACCGAGACGGCCCCTGGTTTTAGGGTTAAACGGTGTTCGACCAAGGTTGAATCTAGACCCGGCATATCCTCGTAGCTCCATGCAAACGTGTCCTTGTATTCCTTGAGAACCTCAATTAATGCCTCTTCTTCAGAGGGTGGTAGGTTGTCACTTATGAGGATGATCCTAGGGTCTTCCTCAGTTCCCAAATTGACTTCTTTGGTGGATTCTTCTACGGCGGTTGACGGCTCGTCGAATCTCCTCATTCCACTAGCGTATGCGCCCGCCGCATCCTCATCTTCAGTGGGGCATTCTTCATCCGTGGTCTTGTAGACTCCATACCCTTCATCAAATGCACAGTCACCCTTACATTCTTTTTCCGGTAGCCGGATGAGATTTTCTAACAACTGGGGGATGGCAAGAAGGGCCTGACACCTGGCGGCCAAATCCAGAAGGAATCGACGAGGGATCTGCCTACCCTTAGATTTCTTCCTAGGTACTACCCTTGGCCTATCATTCCTAGATTGACTGACAATATTTACAGAAGAAGAGGAAGATGAAGAGGATGGTGTAGAATGCACAGGAGAAGACCCCTCAGAGGAGGGGTAGAAAAGGTCACTCATCGGACCTTGGACGGGTGGTCCGCAGGGCAGTACGCACCCGTGGGAGATGTAGGAGGTTTCCTCAACGAAGATGTGTTGTTGGGGAGTTTGAAAATTGACGTTTTTTTTTTGTTTTCATTTTGAATGACAAAGCAGTGAAAAGAGATTGGAGGAGAGAGAAAAGTGATTATGGCTAGAGGATTGTGAGGCTCATAGAGCAGATCATGGTTGAAGACCGGGCGCGGGTTAAAAAGCCCGCGTAGGTATGTAAACAGAGAAGGGGATCTGGGAAGATCATCAGACAATTGTCTGGCCCAGGAAGATGATATCAGCAAAGGCTGAGACGAGTGGATGGAGAAGATGGCGGCTAATGAGCCGTTGACGGCAATGTTGAGGACGGATGAAGATCCGTCGATGACAGGGTCCTTCTGGTGAGGACGAGGATAGTTTGGAACCTTGGCAAGAGTGGTAATGTTCTCTGGTATTCCGGAGATCAATGGTGGTCCTTCAAGCTGCGGAGACGAGAACATCCTTTCCAGTGCAACGGAAATGTCCCGTATGTCGAACCATTTGTTCCACTCGCATTCCGGATCTTTGATCTTGCCTCTTTTGGTGATCTTCGGACATTTTTCAACCAAATATACAGCATGTGATCCCCCATATGCTTCTCGTGGGTGATCTCCCATCTGAACAACGGGCCCTCTGTTGAAGTGGTTTGATAGAGTCCATGTGAGGGGCTTCCAATCCGCCTTGAACGGTCCTTTGAAGCCTAGGCCAAACCTGCGGTTCAGCCTAATTTCCTTTGGCGGTTTGAGTCTACCCTGTAACTGTGCGCCCATACCTTTACCCTGGTTATAGCCGATGTTCCTCATAATCTCCCACCCTTTGGAGTGAAAAGGGAGATATGATGTTGCGGTTGTCCTGACCGGCTCCTTTGGTGTTAGTGGAACGTGAGATGAATCACGTACGTCCAGTAGTGACAATATGGGCCGATGAGATGGCCAAACAGAGGGCAGAGAGGTGTTGATAGCATCCACTGTGTGAAGGACAGGTGTACTGACCACTTTAATAATTCTCCCATTGTAAGGAAACTTCATGCACTGATGGTTGGTGGAAGGCACAGCGTCCATGGCTTCGATGTAAGGGCGACCCAGTATAGCCTTGAATGTGGGGTCCATGTCGAGGACATGGAATTCTGTGGGAATTGACATGGGGCCTAGTTCTACCTTCAGAATAATCATCCCCTGCGGCGGCCTTTTGCTATTGTCATAAGCCGTGACCGTGATCGAGGAAGGTCTTATTTGTTCCTCGTCGACCCCACACAACTGAAGAGTGCTCATGGAGATCACATTTATGGACGCACCCATGTCTACAAGACACGGGTTTATGGATACCCCATTAATTTTTATTGAAATGCACAGTGCATATTTTCGAGCCTCCGTGGGAGCGAGCTCGTAGTTGTGGAACATGATGGCCGGTTGTGTGTCCGTTGGGGTCAGGACGGTAGAGATCTTTTCTACAGGGAGGTCCTCATTCACCATGACCCTTTGAAGGTACTCCATTAAGGCTGCCTGGTGGGATGTGGATCTTTGAAGAAGCTCCAGGATGGAGATCCGAGCAGGCGTCTTGTCCAAATGTTTTAATAGATCATACTGTGTTCCAGGGATAGCTCTTTCTGGTTGTTCTCCATCATCCTTCTCTGGCTGAGATTGCTAAAGATTCTGACTGTTGTGGGGGAAAACCCTGTGAAAAATCCTTCCACTCCGGAGCACCATTGCCTGCGGCTTTTGTACCTCTGTGGGGGTAGCAGTGGGTTTTAACAGAGGTTTGAGGGGTAGTGGTGGAGGACTGGTCGATGAAGCAGGGGTGATGACGGGAGCAGGGATTCTGATGAGGGGTTTGTTAGGTGGAGGCATGGTGGAGGTAGAGGGGATATCGCGCGGATTATGAAGGATAAGGGGTCTGGAAGGTGGAGGTGGAGACGAAGTAGAAGTGGGTAGGGCTTGAAGCGGGCAATGATTTTAAGGTGGGTGATGGGTAATGAGTGGTTTTGAAAGCATTAGTGGTGATACGGTGGAGAAAGACGGGGTTATGTATGGTTGACGGATGATAAGGGGTTTAGAAGGCGTAGAGGTAAATGTGGTAGAGGTGGATGGTAAAGTGGGGGAGTGGGAGAAGATGAGAGGGTGTGAAGGCGTAGTGGAGAGTGTCGGTGGATAGGGGATCGGGGTACGGATGAGAGGGCGTAATGGTAGTGGAAATGGTGAAGGTGATACTGACGCGGGTTGATGAGAGAGAGGTGCTACCCGGGCACGGCAAGGGTGTTGCGTGATGATAGGATTGGTGGTAGAAAGAATGGAGGTACTTTCCTGGTGCCACACCTGCTCTCTCCCGACTTCCGGGAAGGAGGAGATGGGGTTAACCTGATGATTGGGCTGTTGGTGCTCCAGTAATGGATTCTGGATTATGCCCATGTCGGGCTGTTGTTATGGGGCCTGCTGAGGCTGTTGTTGTTGTTGTGGTTGCTGCTGCTGCTGCTGTTGTAACTGCTGCTGTGGCCTATGAGGAGGTCTCCTAGCCTTAAGAGCGGCGACGTATCATCTTATTTCATCCCAATCTATTTGATGTTCATCATTCATATCATGGATGTAATCTTTGAAATGGAAGCAGTAATCTACTGTGTGTCCTGGCTGCCTGTGGTAGACGCAGTATTTGGAGGTATCAACATTCGGGGGCCACACGGGCCTTTCTCTAGGTAGGGCGAGTTGGTTTGATGCCATGAGGGCATTAAAAATGTCTGCTAAGGTTTCTGGCAATGGTGGATAGTAGGCTCTCTTGGGACCGACCGGCCTCCTTTGTTGCTGTTGGGGACCATAGTTCCCCGGGGGTGGAACTTGGTTGTACTGAAGCGGTGGTTGTTGTTGTTGAGGTTGTGGTTGTTGTTGCTGGGGTTGACGTAATGGAGGCATATTATCCTAGGGTGGATTATTTTGGGGTGGAGGACGAAGAGGGAAAGGACCTAGTTGGAGGGGAAGTCGGGGCATTTGTGGAGGCCTTGGGTTGACTGCATAGTTGGCATTGTTGACCGCACCCACTTGCTCATTTGTCACGACCCCTTTTGTGGCTCCGCCCGAGACACCAGCGCCTATTTTTCTGACCACTTTGGGCTTCGGCGACTCAAACATGTTCATAATGGGGGAGTCTTTTAACTGGGTTTGGATGTATCGGGCCCTTTCATAGAGTTCCTCCATTGTAGTAAGTTTATTCATGGCCAGGACGTGTCTGAACTGTGGGGTTGCATTAGACACAATCATCTTCACTTGTTCGGGCTCGGAGAGGGTATCCCTTATTCTTTCCGCCAGAGACCTCCATCTATCAGCATAGCGGACAAAATCCTCGTCGGGCTTCATCTTTTCGGCGACTAGGTCGGTAATGGAGAGTGAGGGATCGACCCTATCCCTATATTTCTGCAAGAACCTTCTCTGGACTATTTCAAAGTTCTCGGCCTCGCGGGGCTCCAAGGAATAGAACCACTCAAGCGCGGGACCATCCAATGATCTCCGAAAGAGGTATGCCAGGGACCTCTGATCGTTTTGCCAATAGGAGGATTCATACATGAAATCCTTGAGGTGAATGAAGGGGTTGCTGGTACCATTGTATCTGCGGTACGTGGGCATTTCGGAGGGAGGAAGATGAATGACGGGAAGGATTGGCAAAGTAACCTCCGGGGTGGCTTTCACGTCCACCATTCTTCTCAGATTTTGAAACTGCTCGTCCATGCGATTGAACCTATTGAGGAGCGATTGGGCGAGCTCCTATGGAGGTGAAGGTGGTACTTACCACTGGGGGAGAAATTATTTCCCGGAGACTTGAGGGGGGAACCCCGAATGGGAGGGAGCTGCCAGACCGCCGACAGTTGGCCCCGGCTGAAGCGGTATGTGGGGAACAACGGGAGTTTGAGATTGTGACGGGAACTGGAATGAGGGTGGTTGTTGGCTCGCTTGTCCTTGAAGCGAGGGAGACTGGATGGCTTGCGCCAATGAAGGAGATGGAATGGCCTGCACGGACTCTTGGAGAGGTGCGATGGCCGGAGTTGATTCCTGGGGCGTGGGGGAAACAGGTTTCCCCTTCAGAATGGCCTGGAAGGCCCGGAGCTGTTCAGAGGTAAGCTCCGTGTTGGCGAGGACGCCCAATAAGGAAGAGATATCCTGTGGTAGGGACGTGTCCCCGGCAATAACCTGCACCTCATGCGAGGGCTCATGAGAAGGACCCGAGTCCATAGCATAGACTCGCGGGTCGGTTGACAAACCACGACTAGGGTGGTTCTCCTCAAAAGACTCGTCAGCCATGCTCATAGTTTTCCTAGAACGCAAAAACATACACTAGCAAGCAGGTAGCAGAGATTATCAAACAAGTGGATGCCTTTACGCCTTTTTTGTGTTTTGATTTTGATGATTTTTTTTGTGTTTTTAGCGAGATCCGAAGTTCACATAAAATAGGGACCCTAGTTTATTTTTGTTTCACCGCCGTGTCAGCTAGGGTCTCTCGTCTCACCACGAATGAAATGACTAACTCCGGGGAACTTCAATGGTACAACCAGCCCAGTGAACGAAGAGGAGATTCTTCGATGTCGGGGACTTACGGAGGTCCCAATGGAGGAGATTCTAGTCCGTTGAGAGGAATTCTCAAACGGAGAGTCCTTCCTTCACCGGGAAAGGGTGATCCTCAAAAAAATGAAAAAAGGATAGAAAAGAGGGATGGATGCATGCAATGAAATGCTGACAAAGATATGGAGTGGGAAAACAACAGAACTAACAGACATATAATAAACAAACAACCAATCAAAATTGACAGTGCTGCCGTGAGCATAACGGGGGCGCGCGCGGGCGCCAAGGTGGAGAGGCACGGATGGTGCCGAACTTGCAAGGGTAGCCGAAAGGAAGCAGTAGAGGTCCCACCGTGATCGCCAATCTGTGAGCGACGTCACGCGGTTCGGGGTGTGAAGAGGACGCGGAGCGCGCGGGCTCCTCTTTTGTTTGCTGCAACACAGAAATAAGAGAAAAGAGAAGGGGCCACCACGGGAGATTGCTCCGGCGGGGCGAGCTGGACAAATGTAATATAGCAAGATATGGGGGTTAAACGGCCATAGTGAGAAGTGACTCGCCGCGACCTCGGGGGGACGGGAATGGTGCAGAAATTAAATAGCAAGAATTGAAATGGCCATTGGGGAAGTGACTCGCCGCGGCCTCGAGAATATGAGCAGATAAGAATATAACAGAATATAAGGAGAATATAAAGAGGGGGAATTTAAACGGCCATTGGGGAAGTGACTCGCCGCGGCCTCGAGAACATGAATAGATAAGAATATAATATATAAGAACGGGAATTTAAACGGCCATTGGGGAAGTGACTCGCCGCGGCCTCAAGAATATGAGAAGAATACAATAGAATATAAAGAGAATATAAGAACGAGAATTTAAACGGCCATTGGGGAAGTGACTTGCCGCGGCCTCGAGAACAAGATGTGATCGCCAGGGGCCAAAAGACCCCAAAATAAAGAAAGTGATCGCGCCTACCTCAAGAGCGGGAGATGGCGGGTTGCTTCTTCCTCCCCCTTCGGCCGGCCGACGTAGAGGGCTTTCCTTGGGTACCCTTACAAAACAGTAGACAATAAACGAACGGAATTAGAAAATTACAGTGTTGTAACAATTCCTTGCAATAAAAGTAACGAGATCGTGACCTGACACACACCTGGTTGGTGTGGTTTTAAACCCCTCTCGGACTCGAGTAGGAGGAAAATGCGATGATGAATGCAAGAAGTATGCAAGAGACGGCGCCCTTATGTAGGGAGATAGAGGATGCAGTATGATGAATGTAAAGAACTATGGAGAAAAGGGGGAAGAAAAGGCTTATTGGATGAGCCGAAGGTGAGATCCGGCGGAGCTCTGGCAGCGTAGGGACGACGTGGAAGCGCGGTGGACGAAGATAGCCTTCCTCTCGCGAGCTTGGACACCCAAGATGCCGGCAGAACCTCCACCTACAAAAGACCCCACGGGTTAGAAATGACTCCGGTAGCCTCTGGGCTCTGGGAGCCTATCGGATCTCTTAGAAGCTCCTCCAGAACTGAGGGGGTGGGCCTCTATTTATAGAGCTCCGGAGGGTGGAGGCGTCCAGGACCCTGGACACCTCCATCAGGGCCGAACTAATATTTTATTCTATTTTTATTTATTTTTTCGAAATATTTTTGTGGAGGCGTCCAGGGCCCTGGATGCCTCCAACAGGTCCACCGAACACCACCGACGGCCGCACGCGGTTTGGCACAACGCGTGGTTTTGTGAGCGGCGCCTCGTGATTCAGAAATGGGCGCGTCCAGCTGGCTGGACGTCTCCTTAATTTGGCTTTTTTCACACACGCCAAACCATCGTTCGGTGGACGGCGCCCGTGAGGGAGTTGATGGAGGCGTCCAGGGTCCTGGACGCCTCCAAAAAAAATATATTTTATTATTTTTGTTTTGTTTTTTTTATGCCAACTGGCACATTAATTTTTATACTTATTTTTATGGAGGCGTCCAGGGGCCTGGACGCCTCCATTAATATATTATTTTTTATTTGGTTTTCGGCTTGAAAAATAAATTAAAAGAATGGGGGCGTCCAGGGGCCTGGACGCCCCCATAAAGACACACCCGGGTCCTTAGTTGAGGCGTTGGCGGCCGCCCGGCTGACACCCTTCCTGGTTTCGGAACCTCTAATGCGTCTGACTGGTGTTGATGCCGTCCGAATGCCGTGACGAGACGATTCCGGATGCCGAAAAGGGCGGAAGAAGACTCAAGAAAAGGAAGCACTCAAGTGATTCAAAACGCGTAAGCCGTTGCGGGACGTTGTATAGTAATATGAGACTTTCTCAGGAGACGTCAGGAATGGCGTGTCTACACTCGTGCCATTATAATTCTCGTTCTGCTTTACTTCTTGCATGACCTGCACGAGCATGATAAATTGTTAATCACTTAAAGCTAGCTTGGAGCATGAGATATTAAGTCATACTAAGCGTTTGCTCACCCAGTTTATTCCCAATGATTTTCAGGTAATGACCTTAGCGATGACGAGACCATACAAGATGGGCAAGGGCAAGAGTGAAGAGTGCTTCATCAACCTAGATGAACCCCGTGATCTTTATTATTATGTTCATGTCAAGTCTAATTAGAGAGTCCATTGCAACTTTTCATTTATTGAGTCTTTTCTTTTAATGGGTCCAGTTTGTAATAAACTCAAATTTGAAATAAAATTCTATCTTGTTCAATTATATGTGTCAAATTATATTTTGCTATGATCGACTCGACTGTTTAACTGCCACGTTCCGAGCAAAAGAACATGTTCCGCTGCTCTCGGTTCAGGACGTGACAAAAATAAATCTTCCACGATAGAAGAAACAACCACACACACGATTGGCTTGCATCCCACCTAACTCTACCTCCCCTCTCTCTCCCTTCTCTCTCAAATAGAGCACCTACACACCTCCCCACCTCTATTAGACCCCCTGCTCCCTCATCAGACCCCCTACCGTTCCCCATCGGATACCCTCTCACTCCTTCCTTGCCATGCAACCCACAAAAAAAGGAAAAAAACTAGAACCTTTTCTTTCCTCCTCTTGACCCTTTGCTCTCCCACCAGACTCCCTCCCCGATAAAAGGGGAAAAGGATTTCTTATGCTAACAATCGCCCTTGCACAACCTTAACCCTTGTTAAATCCCTACAGAAATGACAGAGCAACGAAGGGGGCTAGCATACCTGGTAGAAGAGATAGATTATTGAGATATCGGTTTTGACGGAACACCTGGCCGACATTGACGATGATGGCTTCGATGCCCTCACCGACAGATGGCGGTATCTGAAGTAGTGGCCGCACACCTTGTTTAATGGCCTCTCCCTGATGGGGTCATCAAAGGCTATTTCATCATACATGTGGAATGTATTTGTGCATTGGCTTGTATTAGTGTGTTTGCTTACTTTTTTTTCAGTTGGTCTCCTTTGTAAGGCTTTTAATAAGCCATTGGGCCACATTCCATGTAGAATCCATTAGTGGCTTTTATTTGTTAGGCCCATTAAGGAGGTTATATCATATTGGACCTTAAGGCCTCATAATGAACCTTAAAGTCACTTAAGGCCCAAGTGGGCTTCTCCCTCTCATGGGTCACGTAGGTTTGGAAGGCCCATAGGCTATACATGGGTTCATTGACTTGTGTTGGCTGGCCTTGGACCAACTTGGGCAAAGAATGGCCCATGAAGGGGGCGCCCCCTTCTTTGCCCTATTAGGCTAGTTAGGTGATGTTTGATTAGAATATGTGTAATGTGTTTTGACCACATGGGAGAAATACTTTCTCTTATACCCTTAGTGCCCCTTCCAACCCTAGATCTGAGGGCATTTTGAGTCATTTTCTATTTTATATAAATACTTGTATTTCCACATTTTGTATGAATTAATGAGAAGAAAATTGTTGAATTGCGAAAGGAGCTTCTTACACATCCCCCTCTCCCCTGCTGTTCATTTTCTTCCTCCAGCCCTCCAGAGTGTGATACCCTCTCTTATATTCTCCTTATCCCCTCTATATTCTATCTCTGCTGCCGCCGCCGCCGTTCGTGCCGCCATCGAGCCACCGCGAAGCAAGTTCAAAAGTTCTGTCCAAGGTTCTATTTTACTGGACGGAGGGTTACTCCGAGAATTTTAGCTCCCAACTCCTACATCTTCTGGAGTTGAGATTTTCAAGGTGCCGTCTAGATGTCATCACCACGTCCCAGACAAATTGAAAACAATTACAGTCATTGTTTTCTATTTTTCCATTTTCATGCTTCCCAGTCCACCAGATCTGCCAGATCTCTGTCCTATTTCATAGCAGCCCTGCATTTAACCCTTTTGTTCCCCTTCTTGATTTTTTTTGAACCCCCAATTTTACGGGAGATTCTGTCTACCATCTCCATCTTCCATAATTTTTTTTTGTAAATTTAGAATATCGTTTATTATTTCTAAAAAATCACTTCAGATCCTAAGTTCTGTTCTATCTCTGCTGTCCATATCCGACTATCTGGTACTAGAAAATACTTTTCCCCAGTCAACGCTCCACCAAACCATTCATAAAAATTATCCCCATTTTTCACTCTTCGCCCTCTACCACTTTCATGAAGAGCTCAATAGCTAAATCGAAGGTCTACAATGCGGTCAATGTCAACTCTCAGGAATAAGTACTTCTATCTTGAGATTTTGGGTTCTGTCAAATAGCAGATTGGAAATTTGATCAATGCCAGATCTAGGATAGCCAATTTTTTTTCTCTGACAATAGATCAAAAAATTTTATGTTAGCTTTCCAACGGCACCAGTCTCACGTCAATCCGACATCGGGGCCGATGGCAGCATCAGTTTTCGTCGGGACACGCATGTCCGAAATAGAATTCAGATACGTGGGCAGCAACTCCAACCCGCACCGATCGGAGCCTCCTCGCCTTCCGCGAGGCGAACCAGCAGGCCCCCTTTGATGGGGTCATCACCATCCGTCCTGACACTCTCGACCATTCTCGTCACCCCGGAGGTGTACATCATGGTCTAGTCATTTATTCTGAGTCATATGTATGTTTCTTTATTTTATTTGAGTCATATCATTGTAATTTCTCTTTTATTTGAGTCATGTCCCTAGGTCTTGTGCTTATTTCCCTAGGTTTGAGTGTCATTAGGTTTATTAATTAGCTATTGGGCCCAATTCATTGGGCTTGACCCATGGGCGCCCCTATCTTGTTGGTTATTAGTCAATGTGTCAAAAGTCACGGCCTTATTGTAAATTGTGGGATCCCTATAAATAGGACCCCACTCTCTCCATTTTGAGGTAATGAATGATTGAAAGAAAATTTGAAATTCTACTACAATTGTGAGAATCTCTCTCTCTCTCTCTCTAAGGGGTGGATTCCCCCCTCTCTCTCTCTCTCTTCTCTTTCTCTCTAAAGGGGGCGAACCCCATTCTCTCTCCTCCCCACCCCAATTTCAAAATTCTTCTCTCTCCTCCCTTCCCAACCACCTCCACTCCCCACCTACCCCATTAAAGCCTCTTCCCATTCCCCACAACCCTCATCAATACTCCCCCCTTCCCAAGACCCCCTCCACCAATCCTCTCCTCACGACCCACCCCCCAACTACCCCTCCCACTTCTCCAAGCACCCTTACCACTACCCCAAGCACCCTTCCACCTCCCTAGGCCTTTGAATTTCGAAATCCCCCTTTCCTCCACAGCCCTAGGTCGCCTCCCCCTCTCTCTCATCTCCTCCACTCTCCCATTGTTCTTCTCAATCACCCCCACCTTCCACCATCTAGACTGGCGACCTGCAGAGGATCACCTGCTAGCAGCGGCCACCCCGACCACCTCCCCGTGAATCTTAAGATGCAAGAGATATCCACGGAAGCGTCTGCCTGTCTTCTTCGCAACGGCGGTGGTTTCGTTGTCGTCCGACCACCGAGCTGCCCGGGAGAGCTATTCTCCCTCGACTGCGCGAAGCTCTCCTGACAGAGCACCTAAACATGATTGTAAGCTCTGCCACGACAAATCCAACGTGAATCAGGACAAAAGTTGTTCTGTAAAGATCTTCTTCGACCTGTCTACTTTCAGAATCAAGAGGCGGAACTCCAATCGGCATCCGTTCGCAAGAGTTATTAATTTCTTCCTCAAGGCACTCGGATCTACCTCCACTCAGTCTACACCGACCCCTCCTCAGTGTTCAGAGCCCACCGGTCGACCCTGACATCAGCTGACATCCCCGTTAGTTTTGCTTCGAAGAGGACTCGTCAACGGTTCCAACGACTCTAACGGTACCTGATTCTGAGCTCGGGAGCGGTCGTGGCACCATCTTATTCCTGCTGTTGGGAACCTGAAACTGTCAGATCCAAGGGTCTCCCACCCTGTTCAAGCCCCCACCCCGACCAGCAGCAGTGCCTGAAGAAATATACAAAATTCTGTAGTCACCCTGTTCCAGATACGAAGATTCTCCAAGTGGTTTAGTCCATAACAAAATTCAGGGGAAGTCACAGCAGCAACATCTTCGACCGACTATCAGCACTCACAGAGAGAAGACTGAACTGATCTCAGTCTTCATTCGGCATACTTTCCCCGTTTCTCCCCTCCCCGCTTGGCCGGCTGAAGGCCCCTCCCTGCGTGGAGGAATATTTTGGTTGTAATTTGAACCCCCACCCCTAGTCCAACCCCCTTGCAAGGGGCGTAGTTCATGTAATTCTTATATTTCAGGTTCGAAGCTTCATCGGCGCGGCGTGTGGAGAACACACGCTTCCCCGCTCACCCACGTCTCCGACCGGAGCCGGTTTCTTCAAACTGGCTAGGTAAAATCTCGACCCATGCTCTCAATTATCCTTGTTCATTTAATATTCTCCAATTGCGCCATCGGTAAGGAAGAGAGCGCCCGATCTTAAGGCTCCACCGCACTTTGTGTGACCACCGTGGGTGTGAGTGAGTGATCCGCGTCCCTCGGCCAAGGCCAACACCTTGAGTTGAGTATCTGCCCCTCAAGAGGAGGTTTGCCTTAGACTTTGCTGGCCCTCTACCAGCAAGGGGCTTGTCCCATTTCCTCGACTCGGCATCCCCGAGTTACCCCCAGGTTAAGTGTGTGCGCCATACTAAGGTCCGCTTACGTAGGCTTCTTAGCCTTGTGGTTGTGCTTGCATACTTAGGTCCGAGGAAGCATTGGTCTTGTGACCATCACCCCAAGGTGGTGTCACATCACCCTTCCTAGGGAGCGCCCCTCCAGACGTCCCCATCACAGCGGTGCCACTCCGGGCCCACACGGCCTCACTGACTAGCACGTGGGTCTCATGATCGTGAGTACGTGTGCCGCCGAAGCTACACACGACCCACTACTCTCGGGTCCCGTTGTGTCACCATTTACCTCCCTGCGTGGAGTGGGCAGTAAATCATTGCTGTAATTTAATTAATTATTGTTCCGGGAGTACGAGATCGACCGGGATCATCTTCCCCACGCCCGGCACGTGGAGGTATCGTGTTCGCTCACTTAGTCGGCATTTGCTTTAATCGTATATACTTGTTTAGGCCGCTGCTAGAGAGTATGATAGGATAACTAGCTTGCCATATATTGTTATTCACCGATGTTGCGAGAGAGAGCAAGACCATCCCGTGACCCGATCTGGGCACGAATTTGTGAGATGACCACTCTAGCTCTTTGTCGGTTTCTCAACCGTGCATGTCCGTACGCTTCCCTCATTAGGGGTAATCGCGAGCTTGCTTAGAGTCCGAGGGTCGCATATTCATTGGTCTCGAGTCCGTGGTCCGTCCCGCATCAATTTGGTATCAGAGCGAGTTTGAGTCTAGGGTGTTTAAAATAAAACAAAAAAAAGTGTCATTTACGTCTAGTCATTGTCTAAGTCGGTCTAGGTTACACTTGCATCCCATTAATCGGTATATCAAAAGGTGTTGTCTGAACGTTAGGCTACGCCTATCGGGAAGGCCGCACACTTGCGCGAGTGATCTTCGGATCGATTAACTCTGCCACGTACCGAGTCTTGGTTAAGTCTAGGTGCATCATCTTTGCTTTAGGCCGTGTTTGCATTAGTTGGTGTCTCCTAGTCCATGTGTTAGTTGCATGCCCACCCGTCGAGGCACCCCATACTCACCCCCACCACCACCTATGACGGATCCCCGAGCCCCTAGTCTCGATGCGTCGTCGGTGGCCAAAATGTTCCAAGCCCTTATGGGAGAAATGCGAGGGTTGAATACACGCATGGATGTGTTAAGTACTCGAATGGATAGAATGGACGGGTTGAGTACACGAATGGATGGCCTAGGCACCCATCTGGAACAAAGGATGAAGGCCTTAGAGGATAAGGCCGTCGAATCGGACCAGTCCATTCAGGGCCTGGTAGGGAGAGTTGCCACATTAGAGGGAGCCCCAGCCGAGGTACCCCCGAGAGCCCCAGTTGAGGCACCCCCCCCACCTACACATGGTCAACGGGAACCGGTTCAACAACTTGCTGTCCCAAGGGATCAAGGGATAGATGTTAGGAGGCGTCAATTCCCCGAGGTGCTAGACTATGAGTCCGAAGATGAAAATAGGGGATACGGACGTGACCGTTGTGCTCAACGATGGAATCGTGATGAGGATGAGCGGGCCCTCAAGACCGTTCATGCCGACCCTCCCACTTTTGACGGGTCCTTAGACCCAAGGGTATATCTTGATTGGGAAGCTGGTATGGACCGATATTTTGAGTGGTTTGAGATGTCGGACCAACGGAAGGTCAAGTTTGCTAAGATGAAATTGGTAGGGCAAGCTCAAAACTTTTGGAGAAACATGGAGAACCTGCTATTTCACCGTCATGAACCCCAGGTAGAGACGTGGGAAGAGATGAGGTCCAAACTTAGGAAGAAGTACCTCCCTACCACTTACCGCCAACGTCTCATAGATAGGTGGCAGAGTCTTACCCAAGGAGATCAGTCCGTCTCCGAGTACATTGCCGAGTTCGATGAATACTATTTGCGATGTGACCACAAAGGAGGATTCTCTTACTGTCTCCCGATTTCGGCGTGGTCTACGACCGCACCTACGGTATGAGCTTCTCCGCCGCAAGGTGGACAAGTTGAAGGATGCATACCAAGTTGCTCTCGAGATGGAGCAATTCGAGGGAGAGTTAGAATCTATCCAATGGTTGGACTCCGTCCCTCTTCGTAGTGCCGAGTCCCATAGCTCCTTAGGCCTATACCCGAGGGGTCCCATGACTCGACCTCACGAGCCCGCCCTTCAGGAGCACTTCGCTCCTAGACCTCGTCCTCCCCCGTCACAGGATCTACCTCCACCCCAACCACAGGCACCCGTAGCTCGCCCCCCGGCACCCATTGCCCATTCTCTGGCACCGGCACCCCCACACCCATTGCCCACGGCACCTACAGCTCCACCTCTATTGCCTACACCCCCTATCCGTCGGGAGGATAAGGGTAAGGGACCACTCATCGGAGAGAGTACTAGGTCTTGACTACAGTGTTTCCACTATCATGGGTTTGGCCACATCACCAACCAATGTCCCACTCGTGCCACACTCGCCCTAGTTGTTGGAGAAGCCTCACCTTCTAGGCTTGTATCTGTTAGCTACGAGGCCGATCTGGAACTAGCTGATGAGTACGAAAGTCTAGAGGAGCCTACCGACGCTCAGGATGCGGCACTTGGATGATGGCCACCTAGTGGGGTTGATGTCACCACCTTAAGTCTAGGGTAATGCATGAGTCAGTTTGTTTCTTCTTTGTGTGGTTTGTTTTGTGTGGCTTATTTGTGTGGTTTGCATACGTGTGTTAGTACATGGTGAGCCTGCATATGTCTTGTGCAAGCTTGTTGTCGGTCTCTTATGAGTGAGAGGCGAGTGGACTTGCTAGAGGAGTATGGGATCAGTTCTACATCTATGCCCCGGATCTAGTCACCTACAGGGACCCAGCGGTGATTCCTAGTGAGTCTTCGAGCCGCCTCCTCCCCTTGAGAGTGACCCCACCCCGGAGTGTTCCACCTCTAGCCTCTTCCAGTAGCAGCATGCGCATATCGAGTATATACGGAATGAGCAGGTGACGATCACTTGGAGTGAAGCATACCCGCGCTACTTGGTACGGTGACGGATTCACCGGAGCTACTCGAGCAATAACACCCCTTACTCGACGGGGTCGAGTTCCTCCCACCCGGGGAGAATTGATGGGGGCATCAAAGGCTATTTCATCATACATATGGAATGTATTTGTGTATTGGCTTGTATTAGTGTGTTTACTTGATTTTTTTTCATTTGGGCTCCTTTGTAAGGTTTTTAATAAGTCATTGGGCCACATTCCATGTAGAATCCATTAGTGGCTTTCATTTGTTAGGTCCATTAAGGAGGTTATATCATATTGGACCTTAAGGCCTCATAATGGACCTTAAAGTCACTTAAGGCCCAAGTGGGCTTCTCCCTCTCATGGGCCACCTAGGTTTAGAAGGCCCATAGGTTATACATGGGTTCATGGACTTGTGTTGGTTGGCCTTGGACCAACTTGGCCCAAGAATGGCCCATGAATGGGGTGCCCCCTTCTTTGTCCTATTAGGCTAGTTATGTGAAGTTTGATTAGAATATGTGTAATGTGTTTTGACCAGATGGGAGAAATACTTTCTCCTATCCCCTTAGAGCCCCTTCCAACCCTAGATCTGAGGGCATTTTGAGTCATTTTCCATTTTATATAAATACTTGTATTTTCACATTTTGTATGAATTAATGAGAAGAAAATTGTTGAATTGCCAAAGGAGCTTCTTGCGCACCCCCCCTCTCCCCTGCTGTTCATCTTCTTCCTCCAGCCCTCCAGTGTGTGATACCCTCTCTTATATTCTCCTTAGCCCCTCTATATTCTATCTCTGCTGCCGCCGCTGCCGTTCGTGCCGCCATCGAGCCACCGCGAAGCAAGTTCGGAAGTTATGTCCAAGATTCTATTTTGCTGCACATAGGGTTACTCCGAGAATTTTAGCTCCGAACTCCTACACCTTATGGAGTTGAGATTTTCAGGGTGAGTTCTAGAGGTCATAACCACGTCCAAGAAAACTTTTAAAAAATTCCAGTCATCGGTTTTCATTTTTCCATTTTCGTGCTTCCCAGTCCACCAGATCTGCCAGATCTCTGTCCTATTTCATAGCAGCCCTTCAGTTCACTTCTTTGTTCCCATTCTTGATTTTTGTTTGAACCCCAATTTTACTGGAGGTTCTGTCCACCATCCTTATCTTCCACAAAATTTCTTGGGAATTTAAGATCTGGTTTATATTTTATAAAAAATCACTTCATATCCCAAGTTATGTTCTATCTCTGTCTAGATCCGATCACCCGGTACTAGAAAATACTTTTCTCCAGTCAAATCTCCACCAAACCTTTCATAAAAATTATCATCGTATTCCTCTCTCCGCCCTCTACCACTTTTATGAAGATCTCAACAGCTGAATCAGAGGTCTACAATGCGGTCAACGTCAACTCTCAGGAAAAAGCACTTCTATCCTCAGATTTTGGGTTCGGTCAAACCGCAGATTGGAAATTCGGTCAAGGCCAGATCTGGGATAGCCAATTTTTTCTCTCTGACCATAGATCGAAGGATTTTATGTTAGCTTTCCAACGGAACCAGTCTTGCATCGATCTGACATCGGGGCCGATCGCAACATCAATTTTTGTTGGGACGCACAGGTATGAAATAGAATTCAGATCCGTGGGCAGCAACTCCAACCCGCACCGATCGGAGCCTCCTCACCTTCCACGAGGCAAACCAGCACGCCGCCTTCCCAGGGAGCGCCCCTCCGGACGTCTCCGTCACAGCGGTGGCGCTCCAGGCCCACACGCCCTCACTGACCAGCATGTGGGTCCCACGATCGTGAGTACGTGTGCCTCCGAAGCTACACAAGAAGCTGCACGTCAAACCGAACCCGCTACTCCCGGGTCCCACTGTGTCGCCCTTTACCTCCCTGCATGGAGTGGGCAGTAAATCATTGCTGTAATTTAATTAATTATTGTTCTGGGAGTACGAAATCGGCCGGGATCGTCTTCCCCACGCCCGGCGCGTGGAGGTATCGTGTTCGCTCACTTACTCGGCATTTGCTTTATTCATATATACTTGTTTATGCCGCTGCTAGAGAGCATGATAGGATAACTAGCTCGTCATATATTGTTATTCACCGCTGCTACGAGAGAGAGCGAGATCGTCCCGTGACCCGATCCGGGCACAAATTTATGAGTTGACCACCCTAGCTCTTTGCCAGTTTCTCAACTGTGCACGTCCGTATGCTTCCCTCGTTAGGGTCGATCGCGAGCTTGCTTAGAGTCTGAGGGTCGAATATCCATTGGTCTCGAGTCCGTGGTCTGTCCTGCATCACCCCCAAGTGTGCTGCCCCTGCACAACCCTAACCCTCGTTAAATCCTTACAGAAACCATTGAGTAACCAAAGGGGATAGTAAACCTAGTAGAAGGAATAGCTTCGGCACCCACTCGTCCAAGTATTACGACGACGATGTACCACGAGATGGGGGCTTGCGATGGCGAGGAAGATAAGATGAAGAAGGAGAGCAGGGGAGGGGATGTGGTGGACGGCGCGGCTGGGTAGTGAGGAAGAGAAGAAGCAAAAATGTTCTGAAGGTGCGGTTGGGGGGAGTGAGGAAGAGATGGAGGGTGGCGGGCTTGGGGATCGGAAGGCGTGGCTGGGGAATGAGGAAGAGAGGGAGGGTGGCGGGCTGGGGGTTCCAAAGGTGTGACTAGAGAGTGCAGAAGAGAGAGAGGGTGGCGGGCTGGGGGTTCCAAAGGGGCCTGGGGAGTGAGGAAGAGAGGGACTGGGGAGTGAGGAAGAGAGGGAGGGTGGCGCGCTAGGGTAGGGTTATGCTTTTAAGAAGGCTGTGGCGAGCTGGGTTCATTTCCGAAGGCGGGAGTCTTTAGCGCCAAAAGCTTTTACTCTATGGGTTCATTTCCGATAACAAATTTTAGTTGTGGTCTCTTAGACATATGTAATTTATTTATTTATTTTTATTTATTTATTTATTATTTTGATTTATGATTTATTATTTTTTAATTATGTGTTTTTTAAATTTTTTTGTTGTTGTCGGATGAGTGTTTTAAAAATACTATTCATTAGCGCCCGCTCTTTCGTCGATATCCGGTTATCTAGTAGTCCGGAGGACCTCCCTTTTAAACAGAATGTAGGGGATGATCGACTCTATACTATGTGATGAACATGACGGTGATACAAGAACAAATAGGCGCCCAGTGAAGCAAACAGTGGAAAAGATGAATACTATTTTGAATAATAAAAAATATGCAGTAAATGTGTTAATAGTGATTGTGTTAGTTCATGCCCAATGCCTTATCTCGAATAACACATCTAGTGTCATGCCAGTTAATATGCACAGTGTCTTGCCAGATATGTATGTGCATTGATTTTGTTTTGTTTTGCTTTCTTTTTTTTCTTTTAGAGGGGAGGGGTGTCGATTATAGTTGCATAGTTTTTCTTATATTATTTTTTTGTGAAGAAGGGAGATTGGGTGTCGATTATGGTTGAGTTTTGTTTTGTTTGTTTATTTTTTTTAATAAGGGAGATGGGCTGTCGGTTATACTTAAGGTTTGTTATTTATTTTTTTATTTATTATGTTTTGTTATGCATTAAATACATGAATAGTGATGCTACCGGTTATCAAATAGAAGGCTGCTGGATATGTGTGTTTGAAAGAAGAAAAGAGGGTGATGTTTGTTTTGTTTGTTTATATATATATATATATATATATATATATATATTTGTTAACGCATTAAATGCATGAATAGTAGTGATGTTGTTTATTAAATAGAAGGTTGCTGGATAGTGAGATCACAAATTATGGGCTAGCTTAGTTTAGTTTTTTTGTTATTTGGTTTATTTATTATTTCTTTTATTTCCTATCTTCTGTTCCCCCTTTTTTTTACTTTTATTCTGGTCATGTATTTACTTTGAGCTCCCCAATATATTTGTAATCATTTTTTATTATTTCATTATTTTATATGTTTATTTCCTTCTTATTGCTTTGATTGTTCTTTTTTTTAAGCTCCAGTGAATTTTTTGTAACACCTCCCCTATAATTTAGAAAAATTTTACTTTATTTAAGAAACGTAACACGGGACCCACGAGAATGCTCCGAAACCCGTGAATGTTAGAGTGTGGGAGAGAGCAACGGCACTAGCCATGGGGAGCTAAGGTTCCTCGCGGGGGCAGTGACAAGGGCTTCGTGGCTCCGACGGTGGCGAGGCCGCCTCCCGATAGTGGCGGTCTCTGCCGACCAGTTGGGATAGAGTGGGAGAGAGTGACAGCACCGGATTTTTGAGTAGAGCATCCACATATTTTTCATAGCATTTTTGTAAGTCCTGGAACGTGTTCAAGGGCTTAATCAAATTTTATATTATATATATGATATATTAATTTTAATTAACTATAATGAATTAATAGTTAATTATAATAAAATTATATATAAGTATATTAAATAGTATATAATTTAAAGATAGTTATAAAGTTATAAAAAATAAGTCAAAACTTTCTGACGCGTTTTTGACGACATTCGATTCCATCGGAAACTGTTGATAAATTTCTGCCTACACTTTCTCATGTTTTAGGGCTTTCCGACGAAATTTAATTCGATCGAAAATATGTAAGATTTTTTCGATGTATTTTCAATGAAATTTTATTCTATCAGAAAATAATGCTATTAATAGAAAAATACTTTAGAGTTTTCCGATGGAAAAATGGTTTGTCAAAAATACGTCAAAAATTTTCAACGGAAATAATTTGGTCGGAAATACGTCGAAACTTTTCGACGTATTTCCGACGATATTCTTTTCCGTCGGAAACTTTTGTTAAAATTTTTGACAGATTTTCGACAAATCATTTTTTCGTCAAAAAATAATGCTATTAATAAAAAATATTTCATGATTTTTTGACAGAAAAATTATTTGTCGGTAATACGTCGATAATTTTCGACAGAATAAACGTAGGTTGAAAATACGTCGAAACTTTTTGACGTATTTCTGACCACATCTGTGTTCGCCGGAAACTGTTAATAAATTTCCACCCACCCTTACCCCAACTTTCAGGCTTTTCGACGAAATTTAATTCAGTCGGAAATACGTCGATATTTTTTGACATATTTCCTACATAATTTTATTCCGTCGAAAAATATTGCTATTTATTAAAAAATATTTGAAGTGTTTCCGACGGAATGAAATTTTGTTGGAAATACATCGAAAAATTCCGACGGAATATAATTCAGTCAAAAATACGTCGAAGGTTACCGACGTATTTTCGACCATATTCTATTTCGTCGGAAACTGTTGTACTAGCACTCCCTCCTACTTAAGACTTTTCGACGTAATTAATTTTGGTCAGAAATACGTAAGAATATTTTGACTTATTTCTGACGGAATTTTGATTCCGTCAAAACTTTCCAACGTATTTCCGACCAACGTAAAATGTCGAAAATAGTTCGATAATTATCGACTGATTTTCGACAGATTATTTTTGGTCGGAAAGTAATAGCATTTCTGACGTATTTTCGACGAACTTTTTTCCGTCGAAAAATTCCGTCACTATTTCCAATTTTTCTTGTAGTGTAAATAAGCAATGTAATCCTAAAGTAATAGAGTCAAGACATGATCGAGTATATGAATAAGTAAAATTCAAGCATGTAGATGTAAGTTGACCTATCATGAACAAGAATGTACGAGCATGTAACTATGAAGTATTTACACAACCCTATAAAGGCTATGTACTAGAAAGTCATTAACAAGCATATAAAAGAGCCTCGTAGATTTCACTCATTTATAAGAGAAAGTACTCCCGGTGCAATGCGACGCCAGTATCATTGTACCCTATGGTATATAGCACGTTTCCGACCATCGCTCGTAGGGGCTAGCATGGAGCCCTCGGACACAATCCGTGCCCGATCTTGTATCTTCAAGTTATAAATCCAGCTACTTCCACAAGATATAACAATAAAGTACGGCCAATAATGTAACAAGTTCAATGATAGTTTCATGATACAATATCAAGGTAAGAATGCTTCTAGCAAGAATACGGAAGTTCAAAGATTTGAGTTAGAACTAGGTTATGCTATGAAGAAAGCATATATAACGACACATTCTTTTCTTTTCATAAATTATAAATATCTTAATTGACAAGTGTTAAGTTCCAAACAATCCTCAGACCAGCTAAGAACTTGGAAAACCCAACCTAAAGGTCAAATCTCAGGTTAGACAGGATCAGGGATAAAGCGGTCGTTTACTAAACCGTTTTATGCAGAAAACGGTCAGAGTCTAGACCGTTTCATGAATAGAGTCGATGCATGAAAAAAGAAGTGTCGACGCAGTGAAACCTTCTGGAGCTTTCCGGTCGTGGCATGGCCGCTTGGTATCTTTTAGCAGTCTAGTGAATGGCCGCTAATAGAATCTGGCGATCGTCCATAGGGCCGCTAAGGTCCAGAACACATAAAACACCGGTAAAGTGCTTTCTAGACAATTGGCTTTGATTATACAACCAGCTCGGCGTCCTAGTGAGAATCCCAGGCTCGCGGAGTCTTACAGAGGCCTTGAAACATAATCCCCTAATCTGATAGAAGGAATATCCGGCGGAGAGGTTCATAAGTCCAAGAGGTGTGCCTATGAGTTCAAAGTGTATCTAACGATGACATACCGGAGTATAGGCCATATACTTATGAAAATGACTCGTAGATGAGAAGAGATCATGATAAAACAATGATCAAAATTGGTCAAGTCCATGAAAATTATATTCATCAATATAAGAGTATAAGTTTTGGCATGAAATTAACATAACTTAAAAATAATTCTAAAGTGCATAAAGAACATGAAATCAACTAAGATGATTAACTAACATAACCAAGTATAAGAATATGGTTCTTAAAATAGGGATAAGACCTATTTAGCTAAGCTTACCATAAGATACATAAGGCTCCTCTGCATTATGTTTCGGGTTAACATGATTACAGAACTCAAAAAATAAAAGCGGTCGCTTAAGAACCGTTTTAAAGGTCCTAGCAGTCTATCGTAGGGCCGCTAAGTGGCTCAGGCAGTCTCAGGCAGACCGTTTCTTCCTGTCTACTTGTAAACATCACTAAAACTAAAATACAAACTAATCTAGGGTAAATGGATGCATGGTAATCCATTAAAACATGCTTCTAAGATGTGATAGAAGGACTTAAACCATAGACATGCATGGGTTGACGTGAAATAGACAAGAATTTTCTATTTTTATCTCAATAAGGTTAGTTTCATGCATGATAAATGAACTAACTATGCAGTCCCAATAAAATACAAATTACTCCATGTACAATGCATGAAAACGACTAGAATTTGAGGGCTTTTACTCCTAAGATCATGTTTAAGACGTTCATGAGATAACCTACCTCTGATCTGAGCCTTAGACTTCGAATTTAGGGCTGGAAGTCAACCCTAGTTCTGCTCGTCCTGAACCAAACCAGCAACTTCACGCCCCTCCAACTCCTGATTCCCTTTACCTAAAGCCACGAAATTTTGAGGGTAAGAAGAGGGTACTAAAAGGAAAAAATAGTTCTAAAGAACCTCTATCTAATTACCTCGTTTAGGGCTTCTAGTTTACTGATCAATTTGGCTTGGTCGCATAAGTTCCTGGGTTGCTTATACTGAACCAACGTCTTTGTAGGTCTCTAACTCCTTGTGGGCTTGATCTCCTAGAATGAAATTTTGAGGGAAGTCAGACCTTAGTATTATGAACAAAATACTCTAAAGATCCTACCTCAAATAATACTTCCTTACCTTAGTTCCATGCGAGCCAAAAGTAAGGGTCGCGCATGTGAAACCTTAGGTCTATTTATAGGGTTTAGCTCGGGTTTCATGGATTAGAATGAACCTAGAGTCCCATTTAGGTTTTCAATTCGATCCTCAAGCATTCTAGACTCATCCAACTATAGGATAGCATCGATCCTAGGTGATTAGGATGCCAAAGTTTTCATCTTTTCGTGCCTTCTTCCATTCACAGAATCTACAGAGCTTAGCGGTCTAGTCTATACCATTTTTAGTCCCATGCCGTCACCCGATAGACTGTTTTTATAAATGGGCACCGAATTTGAATAAATTCAAACTCCTTTAATGTTATCTCCTATTATTAGCCTATTTATCCCTCCAAAAGTCTGATAATTGATATTTTATCTTTTAAATTCCGTAATTATCATATTCTAGACTTCTAGAATATGGGCCAAGTCTTGTGGGCTTAATTTTTGGGCCATTTGGGCTTATTTAAAAGGCCAGGTTATTTAATAAATATTGGGCCATATTATTTGGTTTTAATTAACCCAAATTCGTTTAATAATCCATTTATCTCTAGAAAAATCTTAGAAAGCCTAAATAAATTCTAGAAAATTCTAAAATATCATATACAAAATTTTGGGGTATTACACTCTCCCCCACTTAAAAGAATTTGGTCCCCAAATTCAATATATGGATTTTATGGAGAGTGTACTTATGTTGAATAGCTCGGGAAATCTCCTACGCATAGCATCTTCCGTCTCCCATGTAGTATCTTGATCCGATCCTTTGTTCCACCAAACTTTTACCATGGGAATGGTTTTATTTTGAAGCTTCCGTACCTCTCGATCAATGATTTTGTGAGGCTTTTGTTCGTACGTCAAATCGTTTGGAATCTCCAAGTTATCATAAGAGATAATGTGGAATGGATCATAGACATATTTCTTCAACATAGAGACATGAAATACATCATGAACTCCTGCCAGCTGTGGAGGTAATGCCAGACGATACGACACTTCACCCACTCTTTCAAGAATTTCAAAAGGGCCAATGAATCTTGGCGTAAACTTGCCTTTAATACCAAACCTGCGAATACCACGGCTAGGGCAAACCTTGAGAAATACATGATCTCTCACCTGAAATTCTAAGTCTTGGCTTCGGTTATCAGCATATAACTTCTGCCTATCTTGGGCCACCTTGAGTCTTTCTCTTATCACTTTCACCGTGTCGGTTGTATCTCAGACAAGATCAGGGCCTAGAATTTGCCTTTCACCGACCTTGTCCCAGCACACAGGTGTACGGAAACTCCTTCCATACAATACTTCAAACGGTGCCATTTTGATACTAGCTTGGTAGCTGTTATTGTAGGCAAACTCGACAAGAGGAAAATGATCATGCCAGCTTCCACCGAAATCCATAACACATGCTCTTAACATATCTTCCACCACCTGATTATGTCATACTTATCATAAGACTTGATAGCTTCCCCATCGATTTTCGGCTGAGCGCATCGGCAACAGCGTTAAGACGAGCACGTCGCTTCCATCGACCGCTGGAAGACTGATCTTTCATGAGGGGGCAATCTGGCATGCGATGCTCTCGGCTACCACATCGCAAACACGCCCCTAGGGGTTTCCATCCTACCTCGACCGAGTGGCCGAACTTTTCACAGAATGAGCAAGCCGCCATGACTTGCTTTTCTTTGTCCTTCGCCTTTTTATTCTTGTGGTAACTGCTACCACCTCCATTCCGAGATCTCTTCTTACTATCACGGGATTTATAAGGCTCCGTGATGCTGAATCTTTCCTTCTTCCCATGCGGATCCATCCTTCGGCTAGACTCCTCTCTCTTGCTTTTGAGTTTCTAGACCTTCTCCAATGTCCTTTCACATAAATGAGCTCCTTGGACCATTTCTACATAGGTCCAAATATTTTGCGAGTCCAAAAAATGATTGGCCTTCAGAAGATCGGTGCTAACTAGATGTTGAGCATACGGTGCTAAGCGGGAGAATTGTAATTCATACTCGGCCACTGTCATCAATCGCTGACGCAATGAAGCGAACTCCACCGCCTTCCTCTCCTTAATGTGCTCGGAGAAGTACTTTGCTCTGAAGAGGGTGAGAAATCCCTCCCAAGTATGTGGTGCGTCTGTAGGCGGTGCTGGAATAGACTTCCACCATGTATGTGTATCTTTGTTAAGTTGAAATGTGGCCAGCCGAACCTTTTCTTGGTCGGCACATTGCATGACCTCGAATATATTGTTCATTTCATCTATCCAGTTTTCTGCTTCATCTGGATTGGAAGAGCTAGTAAATCGTGGAGGATTTAAACTCCAGAAGTTGTGGTGCAGATCACCAGCTCCTGCCCTTGCGCCGGCTTGAGCCATAGTTTGCAAGGCCTGGGTGAGACCAGCAACGGTTTGTTGCATTCCGTTCCAATCAACACGGTGAGCCATTACCAGAATGAGGTACCTGAGAAGAGTAATACATTTGTTAATCCTAGTGGAATCGGTGGGATTTAACTTAGAGATATCTTCTAGTTACTATCTCATCCCAAGTACTACCCAATTTCTCTCATGGGTTAGATATTTCTTTCTTAATTCATAGGTATGGGTCCTTAACCTTGGACTTAACCTATGACATGACACTTTCCTAAGACTTTCTTAAGCCTAGGCTCTAATACCACTCTAACTGTCATGCCCTGAGCTTTTTAATACATCGGAAGGAATTTATGGAACATGAACAGTCGGCATGATAAGTCTCTCACAAGCAAGTAATCAGAGCGCAAGACAATCACATGAAAGTAATTACACAAGTAAATTTCTCAAAACTTCCAACTTTATTTCATAATCATAATCATAATCAAAATTACATAAAGTCACTACTTGACATCCTTTCCCATTATGACTCAAGAAAATCAAAAATTACAATCTGATTTGAATAGACACTAAATAACTAGGGCTTCTCTCATTCCAATGGATCATCAATCGCTCTCGGACCCGCTACTAGCATAATCCGAATCCGATCCACTAGTGTTTCCTGATAAGACAAGAAAATAGGTATGAGTACAGTTGCCCAGTAGATATCTTCGTATCAACATGAAGGCAATATTTAAGTGATTATCTGCTTTAGCTCTAGAATTTGGGTAATAATTAGAATGCGGTAAATAAGCAATGTAATCCTAAAGTAATAGAGTCAAGACATGATCGAGTATATGAACAAGTAAAATTCAATCATGTAGATGTAAGTTGGCATTTCATGAACAAGAATGTACGAACATGTAACTAGAAAGTACTTACACAACCCTGTAAAGGCTATGTACTAGAAAGTCATTAACAAGCATGTAAAAGAGCCTCATGGATTTCACTCATTTATAAGAGAAAGTACTCCCGGCGTAATGCGATGCCAGTATCATCGTACCCCATGGTTTATAGCACGTTTCTGACCATCGGTCGTGGGGGCTAGCTTGGAGCCCTTGAACACAATCCGTGCCCGGTCTTGCATCTTCAAGTTATAAATCCAGCTACTTCCATGAGATGTAATAATAAAGTATGGCCAATAATGTAACAAGTTCAATGATAGTTTCATTATACAATATCAAGCTAAGAATGCTTCTAGCAAGAATACGGAAGTTCAAAGATTTGAGTTAGAACTAGGTTATGCTATGAAGAAAGCATATATAACGACACATCATAGAAAGCCTAAATAAATTATAGAAAATTCTAAAATATCATATATAGAATTTTGGGGTATTACATGCTCCCTCATCCTCTGTCACCTCTACTGGAAGGGGGTGCAGCTTGCTCACCTCCCACATCATCAATGCACTTCGAACCACTTCTTCATCTTCCATATTGCCCAATCATCTAGCCCGTAGGGGTAGTAGATGTGAGAGAGCTGGGACCGTCGCACGGGATAGCCTGACTTACATGTAGCACCTGTGAGGGCTGTAGAGTGCTAGCTTTCTATTCCCTACGAGCTGGAGGTCGACTCCTATCCTCCGGGGAAGTTGGATGAGTTGTCCATGAAGAACCAGTGGCCGCATGTTGAAACGTCTAATCGGTAAGGTGTTGAGGTATAGTCGCCACTCATCCCTTGATTTATCGTTCACTGTTCGACACTCCACTTGGTTAGGAAATCTTGAAGCAGCACCAATGAAGTGTAAAGGATGACTCCCATGGATCCGACTGGTTGAGGGTGGACCTTCCTTAGGTTGAAATTTGAGCCAGATGCTCATCCAACATTATAGAAGGATCATGGACCAGAAGAGTGGGTCGTCTAATGAAGCTGAACTAAGAACAAGATGGCATGAGGAAGGGTCAGCCCATGCCACAGCCCGCTAATGGCACTAAGGTTAGCATGGTCCAAAAGGTGGTCCGATGTAGGGAAGAGTAGAGTCCCGCATAGGCAAATGGCTGAGACTTTCGCTATAGCCACATATTTTCCACACTTGTTCTTACAATGCGACACAACCCACTGAGCTAAAGGGATTAAATGTACATGTTGAGCTCTGAGCATGGTCTGAATATCTTTTGGGATTGTGAGAAATTCACCTCGAATCAAGGTAGGATCTATTGGGGCTACGGTGTAGCATATGAGGTGCTCTTCCCCGTGCTTGGACCTACTGACACCTCTTTTAAGCCTACAAGTCGAGTTATCTCTCTTGTTTGCCATTCTGATACTCTGAATTATCCATTATTTTGGAACCTTCTTTGAGCCTATTTTGAGCCCATTTCTTGACCATTTTTCGAGCCCATTGAGCTTTGGAAGCTTTTATCTTTAATTCCCCAACTTTTGGATCCGTTTCAGGCAATCTGGGAGGCCGAACGGGCATCAGCAAAAATCTCGCGCAGGCTAATGAAGGTGGTCACCTAGGTGACCACATTCATGAGAATGCGGTCACCTAGGAGATCGCATCCTCAATGAACATTATTTATTATTATTATTATTATTATTATTATTTTATCAAATGACGGTCCTACTAAGATCGCCACTTTCAAATAGCAGTCCTAGGAAGACCGTTTCTTCAATTTTTTTGCCAGAATAGTCCCGGTCACACCCAGTCACCTAGCGGTCACCCATATGACACTTTCTTCAAATGGCGGTCCTTGCATGACCATTTCTTCAAATGGCGATCTCGCGATAGACCGTTTCTTCGACAAAGAATCTAGATTGATCCGAACTCCGATTTCTTCACCTTAGGACTCTTTGGACTCCTTGTTGACACCACTTTCGAGGGAGATAAGCCTCCACCCCAGTTTCCACCCATCTAGGACTCTTATCATTGCTATTATCTTGGAGTTTTATTAATCTAAACTCATATTTGGAAGATTTATCTTTTATTTCGAGCTAGGTTTTCTGCACGTCTATATAAAGCACCCAGTTCACAGTACGCAAAGGGGGGCTCTTCTTCGGTTCGGGGCGAAGCCATGCCACATCACCACCTCGTTTCTTCAACCTCAACCTGAAGAGGGAAGTATTGGCTTCGATTTCCATCACTTAGGGCTTTCTATCTCTCTTCCTTCTCTTAGTTATTCATCGTTACTTTTTGCAAATCACCACAGTTTGCACCATTTTCTATACTTTCTGCATTTTTCTCCGTTTTGCGTCGCCTCTCCCCACAGCTGTGCTGCGTGTTATTTCATGTTCTTCATATCCATACATTCACAACACACACACACACATATCTTTTGCACTCTTCTACATGGGTTAAAAATCCTCCCCCGGTGCGTTGTTCCCCCTTTTCTCACACTATTTTATCACTTCGTGATAGCTGCTACACATGCATAGTTGTAATGGGTTTGCCTTTGTTTTGTCTTTGTTTCGCAGGAGAGCACGAAGAGAACATGAGGACCTCTTCTTCTAGCCGGCTGGAAGGCGAGGAGGTCTGATTCCACAAGTTCCCCGAACCCTGTTCATCAAGTGCGATCACGTTGTAGCGGTCCCCTTTGGCCGCGGTTTTCTTCTTCATTTCCCAAGGTACGTAGTAGGTTTTCATTCATTGTAGCAACTATTCTCTATTGCTAATCCTTGGGTGGCGATCATGGTTTACTTGCTTATCTTCATCACCCCTTTTCTTTCATGTTCATACCTTATGCACATATTGTTTAGTTTGGGGCGGGGTAGAGATAAATCATCCACAACTCTATTTTTTGGCGATCACGGTGGGACACCTAGTGCCCATGACATTATTCATGCTTTCCTATGAGTTGGGTGTGTGTATGTTCATGTTTAGATAGTATTTTCTTCATTTTTCTACTGTTTGGGGTGTGTTCGGGTCTATCAGGTGGTAGTGGTCCTCTCCGAGGCCGCCATATATAGGTAGTGGCCATCACAGGGCCGCCCCCACCTCTTTACTGTAGTAGCGGTCTTCCCTAGACCACTACTTTGTAGAAACAGTCATCTGGGGACCTCTACTTACTTTTTGGCAGGTCTACGCACAGGCCCAGGGGCCTCGTTCTTGAATGATTTAATTGACCTCCCGGGGTCTGATCGCTCTGTTTTTGGTCCCATCCTATAGCCCTTTATATTGTCTTCATTTCCATATATCATTTGAATCCATTAGGTTATGTTTTGATAATTAAATTGTCTCTTCATTTTTGAGTTTTTTACATAAAGTCTGTAGGCAGACCCGAGACAGACTCACAGGTACATTTTTGGTTGATGATTTAATTGACTTCCTGAGGTCGGATTGTCTGTTTCTTGCTCCCATCTTGTTCTCCTTTATATTTTCTTCATTTCCATATGTCATTTACATCCATTGTGTCATGTTTGCATAATTAAATCTTGTCTCTATTTTCAGATTTTATGCATAAAATCTGCATGTAGGCCCAGGGGTAGACGTAAAGGTACGTCGTTCGTTGATGGTTTTACCTATCTTTTAGTGCCTGATTGAGATTGTTTCTGGTCCTCCATCATTGTCCTTTTTGTTGTCTTCATTTTCATATATAATTTGCATTCATTTGATCATGTTTTCATAATTTAATCTTGCCATCATTTTTCACTTTTATGCTAGAATTCTGTATGCACTCCGGTGCACATAGGGTCATGCATTGCATATCATAGTTCTATTCCTTCCTTGATAAGTGATCCTCTCGCCTCCATCTTCCCTGGGGTCGACTAGGTAATCTTATCCCGGACCTCCGTAAATCCCCGTGAGCCGTGGATTCCAACACGGATGCCGGGCCGGTTATACCTTTCAACCCCTTAGACTTGCATTTTGCATACATGTGAGGGAGTTAACCTTAGTCAACCCAAAGTTCGGACCTTATTCCCATAGGATACCTATCTTGAAGGAATTAATCTTAATTCAAAATAT
This sequence comes from Amorphophallus konjac, assembly GCA_022559845.1. Classification (NCBI taxonomy): domain Eukaryota; kingdom Viridiplantae; phylum Streptophyta; class Magnoliopsida; order Alismatales; family Araceae; genus Amorphophallus; species Amorphophallus konjac. The sequence continues at coordinate 144,593,119 of CM040122.1, forward strand.
TAAATGGTCCATTGAAACTTCAAAACAATTTAACGATCATATCAACTTGTTTGACTTTGGTGAGACTCCATTGCATATTATTGTTGTGTGTTCATATTGTTTTGCATTCTTTGCATAATCTCCACATTTTGTGTGTTATTCCCTCATCATCCAATTTGTCCCATCTGTTTGCATAGTCCTCTCCTCGTGTTACCTTGGTCACATTTGCATTGGCATAAGTCTATCTACTTATCTATCTCAGAGTCTGGTAGCGGTCTTCCAAGGACCGCCTCCGTCCAATAGCGGCCTCTTCTAGACTGCCACTTACCTTGTGACTCTACCCTCTCCTTGCCCTCATCGACCTTACTTCCCTGGCTGTATCCCCTTGATATCCTTGTATTAAGTCTCCATTTGCCCGCATGGAGCATCGCTTTAACTCCTTGTACCCTTTTCCTTCCCTGTCTTATTCTTACTCCCGCGTGGAATCCTCTTCCCACGCGGGCCCATCTCCTCGTGGTCCCTCTGATCTGTCCGCAGAACATGCCAATCTCATGGCCCATTAATCAAGCCTTATTCATCAAATGGACCCGGCCCAGGCCCAAAGACTAATTGCAAATCATCTTAATGGGCCTCATTCTTCTTCTCTTTATGTTGCTGGCCCAATGGGTCCTTATGCTCATGTTTCTTCCAAGCCCGCATATCCCTCTACTCCCGGAATGGGGCCTTCTTCTTCTTAGCCCGGATCCTTGTTTCCGGCCCATTATCTTGCTCCTGGTCTAAGTTCACAAACCTTCGCTCAAGCTGGCCCACATTATTCTCGATCTCTCCCTACCCAGGAGATGATTGCTCAAACCCAACGCCAGCTTGATGAACTCCAATATTGAATTGATCCCAAACCTTCCTTTAAGTGTCCCAGTCGCCTTTCAAAATATCCGGCCTCCACCTCCTTCACAAATTCCCGCATATCGCCATTATGGTGGAGTCGGTGACCCCTTTGTGCACTTGAAGGAGTTTGTTTATGACTCGGCCCAGTTTCGACATGACCAACGCTTGATGGCATATTTATTTGGTCTATATTTAGAAGGCCCGGCTCGGGATTGGTTCTTCTTATTGCCGCAAGAGCAAGTTGTGAATTTTTAGATTGTTCAAGAAAATTTTATTCAACAGTATCAAGACTAGGTTGGGCCCAAGTATTCTGTTGTGTATCTGGCCCATGAGATGATAGAGCTCGATTAGGAATTCTTTACCTTTGTCGACTGCTGGCGTCGCCTCGCCGCGCAAGTCCAGGGGCACATTCTGGAGGGGGAGCAGATTAAGATGTTGATTTCCAATGCAACGCCCGAGTATAGGTTCATTTTAGCATTGAATGACATTACCTCCTGGCAACAACTTTATAACCGAGCCCGCTTCATCCGCTAACAACTCTACAATTCCCTTGACCCCGAGTCTCTTTCACCTTCTACGCCAAAATACACCACGTCGCCCACACATTCTTCCATGAGTCAGCCTTCCCCCACCTACTCGCCATCCACGGGTCAGCCTTCCCCCACCTGCTTGCCATCCACGAGTCGGCCATGTACCTCCACATACCAACCCTCCGTGAGTCTACCTTTCGAGAGTCAGCCTTCCGCTCCCGCATATCCGCCTGCGTCTCCACCCCTAGTCAATGGAACTGCACACCACGAGCAAGTGAATGCCATCCAGATACCCCCTCATCCCACTCGCCATGCCCCCTCACAAAGTCCCTCTGTAGACACCCAATTTTGGCCGATAAATTGGGCATTTTCTTTGTTCTCCTAGTTAATGCCCCAATTGATCCTTAGTTGGTTGATTTTCTGGGATGTCTCTCTATTCTTGGCCCAACATTTCAATTCCATACCTTGGATCTCGTCTCGAGTTTGGCATTCCCGCGCTATCCGCTCTTATCGCTTTCTTGTTCATAGCACGCTGTGAATCTAATTGAAGTTATCATTTGAACAGTTGACATCTGATCATTATAACATCCACTTTGGATGTTATTCTCACTCAACATTTGATTAAGTGACTGCCCAAAGGATTTTTCTCCTTTTTCTAAATCATTTGATGGGCCTTTAATTATCGCGCTATATCGTCATAGCGCGTTCCTCATGAACGCGCTATACGCTTGTAGCGCGTTCTCAGTCAGAAACCCAGTCCGACCTGGACTCCCCTTTTTTCGATCAGAGTCCTTATTTGGTAAGTTTCTGATTGTGTTTCTTATCCAGGAAGGTTTCTAAACCTTGCAGGAGTCTTTCCCCCTCATTAATCGGCAGGATTACCTCAATTTGAGCCGCCAAACCTTTGGATTAAGTTGAACTCCGACCTAGGGTTGCTTCTCGATCTTTTTCATATAAATTGCACCCTTTGGCCGTCATTTCAGAGGGATGCAACTCGAGATCTTGACGAGGGGGAGGCTACGTTTCGTTCCAAATCAACAACTCCTCGCTCCTCACATATCCAAGGGAGTATTTAGGGGCATATTGTGTTCTTCCTAGTTCTTAGTTTTTCTCCCCAATTCGTTCATCCCAATCTTTGCATAGCATTGCATATCGATCTCAAAAATACTTCTTTTATAAAATACACGCATTCACACACACACCAAACCTATTTTTTGCCCTTCCATAGGGGTTTAAAAACCACCAAACCCCCAAGTAATCGAGCCCTTCTTTTACATGCTTTTGATTAAGAATAGGGGTAGATTCTACTAAAATCTCGATCTAATGGGCCTTCTGTTTGTTGTCTATGATTGTTTGCAGGCACTAGAAGATTGATACGTGGAGCCCTTGCACCTTGGCCGGCCTTGGAGCAAGGAAGGAACAAATCCAACTCATCCCGCTTCCTGTCTGATATCGCGCTATAGGAACATAGCGCGATCCTGAGAATGCGCTAGGACGATATAGCGCGTTCATCCCCAGGCCAGCTCTTGGCCCTCTTGAATTTCTGAGGTATGTAACATGCCCTATCTTGATCTTTATATTATTTGGCATGTTGTTGGCCTCAGTGGCGATCACGGATTTTGATTATTACATGTAACCCCCCTTTTATCATCAATTGTAGTTCTATATCTTGTCAAATCATCTTTTATGCAAATCATTTAATTTGGGGGTGTTCTATTTCATGATCCACAAATTGGCGATCACGGTGGGACACTTTGTGCCACCACGTTCGTTCTTTTGGTCGCCTGCTTGTTAATCCATCAAAGTGTGTGTGATTATTTATCTTTTGGGGTTCCCCCACCCTGTCATTGGTCACGCTATACATCCATAGCGCGTTCTATGAGATCGCGCTATGGAAATATAGCTCGTTAATCACCAGAGGGTATTTCACCCATTCCTTCTGTCGGGGTTCTGATTGTCATCTTCTCTGGTTGCATCTTGTACATTTCCTGTTGTGTATTCTTTTTTTAATATATTTTTCGTTTTATTTGCTAGTTCTAGTTTAGATATTCTTGCATAACATAACATTCATCTTTGCATTCGGTTTGGGAGACCCCCTCTCCCCACACTTTTAAGAGATCTCACACCCCCTTGGTGAAGGAAGGACCCTCCATTGAGCATTCCGTCTCATTGGACCGGAAATTCCTAAGCCAAGCCTCCGTAAGACCTCGCACCCGTGGATTCCCTCACGGACGCTGGGCAGGTTGTACCTTTGAAGTCCCGGGTTTAGTTGGCCTATGCATGATGAGAGAGTGTTCCTAGTTGGCACCGGAGTTCCACATTTGAAACTAGGTTCCTCCCTTGAGTGATCACATCAATTTGCATAAAGTCATTAATTCACCAAGGTCCAAATAAATAAAAAAATCAACGGTAACCATTCCAAATTGTGTGCTTCTTTGCAATTTGTTTTGCTTGAACTTTGATTGCATAATGGTTTACCTTGATAGAGAAAATAACATGTTCAATCTTAATTATGCTCATGAGGATGCACAACCTAGCACATCCTATACTCCTCAATCTCAACATGTTCATCATAATCCTCACCATATCTTCAAGGGACCACGTACTCATTCCTATGGTCATGCCCGGCCCATGGGCAATGACCAATCTCATGGCCCTTCGATTCAATCGCGAGCCACTACTCCTACGGGACCGTCTCCTCCCGACGATGAGAAGGTCTCCCAGATCTTGCATGCATTAGATCATCTCACCCCTCAACAAATCCGAGCCCTTAAGGCCGTTGTTGGGGTGCATCTCATTCCTCTCATCCTCCTTCCAATCCTACACGGGTGGCCCATCACCCACTTCCCTCTTCTATTCACATTCCTACTCGGGTAGCCCATCACCCATCTCCTCCTATTCACACTTCTTCTCAGGTGGTCCAATGCCTGCCTCCTTCTATTCCTCCTCCACCACGGCCCCAAGGCCCATTTATTCCTTGCAACCCGGACCATCCGGGTTCTTCTATGGGTCATCCCATTAATCCCCTTTCACGGCCTTTTTATGCGGCCCCTCCTTCAAGGCCCTGCCAACCCTCTGTTGCTCAAGTCACACCTCTCCAACGAACTCTTCTCGACAAAGTCACTTTGTTGGAGGAACAATTTAAGAGGGTTACGAGCCCACGGCCCGCTCCTTCTGCTCCAGTCAATCCCCTCCACGCCGCTCTGAATGACATTACAAAGATGGAGCAAGCTTGGAAGGATAGGAGAGACGACTACGGCATCGATAGTGCGAGCAAGCAAGAGCCGGCGGGTTTTAACGTTCAAGTGGACGCCGTCCATCCTCCACCCATTCACCCAATTCACGCATATGGCCCTCCACCTCCACATACACAATACCATTACATTCCACCACCCACATACACGCCTTCACTACGGTGTCCACTTGAACCTGATAATGAAGAACCGGCAATTGAAGAATTTAAGGCGGCATACGACGAAACTCTGCAAGCACCTCTTCCGAGTTTCCTTCGCCGTCCCCTTCCTCCACTGCCAGAAGACCCCTATGCTCAGGACTATGCCACAGTCTCCGATCCAACTCCCATTTATGAGACCTCTTGGTGTTACGATGATGGGTTGATATCCCAATCACCCATACCGCCGCATCATGAGTCTCATCCTATCCCTAACACTTCTCGCCCCATCCGGCATTTTCAACGCACTAAACCTTCACCTCCCGTAACCACACCAATATCCTCCATTCCATCGGCCTCCGTCGAGCCTCCATCACCCTCCACTACGCCGGCCTCTGTCGAGCCTTCTATTACTCCTCCTCCTTGTTCGCCACCTCAACCCTCCATTATCCCTTTAACCCCAAAACCCACTATGCCTATAGCCCCTACTCCACTACTTAACCCTTCACCCTTACCCGTGGCTAGTCCTGAGCAAGGACCACCCCTTTTTGCACTCGAGCCAACCCCGATTGCTTCCGAGCAAAGGGAGAAGCTCGATGTGTTTGAACCTCCACTTCCACTCACCCTTTCTTCAACACTTTCCATTATACCACCACCATCCATGGAGCCTTCCGCCTCCGCTTCATCCCCCTTTACTACTCGGAATGGGAGTGCTTCTGCAAGTATTTGTGCCGAAGATAATCAAGAGCCGGGCAAGAAGGATTTGGCCAAGGCCGTGCTATTCAAGATGCAAGAGTTTATATGCCGGATGCCGATCCAGGTTGTCGTGCCAAGCATGGTCGAAGAAGCCAAGTTCCCGCCACTGCTCACTAAGAGAGAATGTCAAACTTTGATGCCGTGTAAGTTTGTGCCCAAGGGCCGGCCAGGGCACCCCTTGTTCCAACTTTCAAACCTCAAACCGTTTCTTCCATACAAGGGGCGAATGCCTATCCTATTCAACATTCTTTATATGCCACGACCCCTGGGCAACACAATGCTTCTTATCCCAACTTTCCAACTCTCTCACACTATTACTTTTCACTCTTCAAGGGAGTTATCATTTACCATTGAAGCTTCGTCATGGGCTCTTGCTTTATCCATTGGGCCAATTGGCTAAACACTTTCATTGCCATGGAGGGGCGATTATCTTGGTGCTAAGGGGCCTTCCACTATTTCTTCCACCTTCTATTCAATGTCATCCACATTCTTGTCTATCACATTTCCTTCATGGGCCACTCCAAGGGTAAGAAGGGGGATCTCATCCTCTCGCCCTTCATGTTCTTCATATTCTTTGCATCTCATGCATTCTGTTGCATCCATGCATTCATCGCATCCATTCTATTGCATCCACATGCACTTCTTCTTTCCCGGGTTTCCAAACCCGTATCTTCCCCGCCTTCCGGAACCTCCGGATCCCCCACATTTCCTATGTCTTCCGCCTCTATCTTCGGGATCTCCAGGTCCCCTTACGCTCACCGGGCATTGTGCCCCCTCCAATTTGCCCTGAGGGCATCGCGTCCCTTCCCATCTCATTCCTCCGGAACCTCCGGATCCTTCATCCCTCTCTTTATCCCTTGGGCATCATGCCCCATGGTGTCTTCCTCCTCCGGATCCTCTGGATTTCTTATCTCCCCTCCTAGGGCATCACATCCCTTCTTTCACTATCCCTCCGGAACCTCCGGACCCTCCTGACCCTGTTCATCCACTCTCCCTAGGGCACCGCGTCCCTCGGCATTTTCTTCCTCCGAAACCCCTGGACCCTCCATCTTTCTTCCGATTCATCTTTCTACTCCTCCGGGACATCACATATGTCATTTTTTTCTTCCTTCTCCATCATCTTTTTCCCTATTATTTCCAAGGGCGCTGCGTCCCTCGATATCTTATCCCTCCAGAGCCTCCGGATTCTTCCTCCTATCATGATTCTCCTCCTCGGCCTCCGGACCCTCCGGATCCGTCTCTTTCCATCTATCAATTTCTTCTTCTAATTCCTCCTGATCCTGGGTCCGACCTAACTTCTTCCGCATCCACTGCCTTGGGCATCTGCCCTTTCTCCCACTGCTTCCGAGGCTTTAGTCCTCACTCCTCCTTCTAAGTCTCCGCTTCTGCTGTAGACTGATCCATGTGATCAGGGTCTCCGCGCCTTAGTGAGGGAGTTCTAGCCCTCGCCTCTCTTCCTTTTCTCCTTATTCGTCTGAGTCTAGTCTGAGCACCACTCCTTCTTGTTAAGCCACTTCCAAATCCTTTGCTTCCAATCCTTTTATTCGCTAAAAGAGGACTATCCCACGATGATCAACTCCGCCTCTCGCGGCAACTATTTCAAGAAAGGTCGCAAGGTAATATGTTGGCATAAGTACGCATTTTATGATATCATTACCTCATTACTTCACGCCTGATTTTCAAAATGAAGTGCTTCTTAATAAGATTAAGAGTGGTAGTTAAGACCTTTATCCTAGGTCGTATCTTTATCTTTACTAAATCATTGTCAAAAAAAATCTTCAGGCTTGGTTTTGCAGCACCTTTGGTTAATAATAACCCCGCGCTGGGAATTCGACATTCTCTCCCCGCTTGTTAAGAGCAACCCTTAACTGGGCATCGCACACACTTCACGGCGTCCGTAGCCGGCTCCTTTGATAAAACACTATTGCTACTTTGGCCATGCCATGAGTATATCTGAAAGTCTTTTCTCTTCTCTACTCGGCCAAGTGCAGGGGCAAGAGGTTGACAGACAAAATGACCAACCTAGGTAATCTCCAATACGAGAGAAGTCTCAAATAGGGGCAGTCTTGACCCAAACTAAAATCAAATTTCATGATACATCTAGCCAAAAGGGCTATTATGAAAATTAAGTCAAAATTTCGATAAAAGTAAAAGTATGAATTATGGCATGTCAAGAGAGGCAAAGTCCCCGCGGGGAAAACCCTGGTCGTATGCATGTCTAGGGTCTAAAGATCAAAGACACAAAGCCCCGGCACAACAGATTACCTCTTTGAGGGGAAATACCTTGGAAGGAATTCAAGTCCCGACATCTCCCATCCTGCATAAAGCTTATCCTCAATTATTCTTCTCTTCTCCCTCTAAGACCGAATGTTTCTCAGGTATGACCTTAGTAGGAGCACCGTTAACCAAAGGTAGCTGATCATGGGGCGCCACCTTTAAATGCACGCCCGGCTTTGGACAATTTTGAGCGAAAGGGGAAGGAACTATGACCCTTAGCCAGTGGTTTAAACATCCATTGATGCTGCATTAGCAATGTCTAAGCCAAATTCCAAAAAAATTGAATATTACCAAAATTCCAAAAAATTGAATATTGCCGAAATTCCAAAAAAATTGAATATTGCCGAAATTCCAAAAAAAAAAAAGATTGAATATTGCCAAATTCCAAAATTTTGCCAAAATTTTTCAGCATTTCCAAAACTTTCATATCTTTTCAAAATCAACATAAAAATTCAAATATTCTTTTGAAAACTCATAAAAATTTGCATATTTTCTAAAAAATTCCAAATTTTTTTTTGCATTATATTACTGATGGCATTATTGCGGAGATATCCTTTTACAGGGGCGCACAAAATCAAAAGAACAATCACAAGAAGTGCAAACAAGTATCAAAGACTGTCTCATTCCACTATGTATGTCAAAATAGTACAAAATGAGAATGGATAAAACAACCTCTCTAGCTCTCCCCTCGATCCTCCTGATCTTCCCCTCTACGCGAGCTCTCAGCCTCCTCCTGTCCTCCCCGGGAAGACCTAGGAGGAGCCATCGATCCCCGAGAAGCTGAACCCCTGTCACCGCGAGCTCCCCTCTCAGCATCTTCGCTCCTCTGATGCTCAGAGGAGGTAACTAAATAATCAGTGCTCGAATAGGCTCGGGAGTATCCCTCACGCTGAGCCCGCTCACGCCCTCGCCGATAGCGATCCTCCGCATCCTTCGCCCGCTGCTCGGCGATGCCTAATCTGGTACGCAGCTCCACACTCTCTAGCTCCCGCTCCACTCTCTCTCTCTCCCATCTCTCTCTCTCTCTGTCTCGATCCTCGCTCTCTCTCTGCCGCTCACTCCTCTCCACCCCGAGTAGGAGGCGTAACTCCGCCACATCTCGAGGAAGCTCCTCCGCATCGCGGCGCCTCAGCTCTACTTCCGCTGTCCGCAGCTCCTGCTCCTGCATCCGAAATCTTGGTCAATAACCGATAATAAAAATTTTCAAGACAAAGATTAGAAGAATAGATTGCTTACTCTTTCCTGTAGGGAGGCCTCAGCTGCCTCCGCCCGAGCAACTGCACTAGCAAGCTGGCTCTTCAGGTCGGTGTAGTCGCAAACAGGCTGAGTGGAAGATGAAGCACCATGCGAGGATCGAACTGCCTCCAGCTCCTCGCGCTAAAAAGAGAAAGCATTACCATTAATTAAAATTCAAATCCAAATCATTCTAATTACAAGTGCTTACCAGCTCATCGACAGTATGCTTGAGGTCCTCACGCTGCCGAATCGTGGAGTCGAGCAGTCCCTGTACCATGGCCAGTCTCCCCTCTACGTCAAACTACAATAAGCACATGTTGATCACATATTGAATAATCAAGAACAAATGAATTTAAGGCCATACTTGTCCACGAGCGCTCTGATAAACTCGGCTACCGTATGTCTGAGAGTATGCCTGGAGGTAGGCATCATCTGAATCTGCTCCCGCAGGGACTGCTCGGCCACGCCTTTTCCAATCTGCGTACTGCTCCCGGGCGCGCTGCCGCCAGTCATCTGTCCCCTGGAGGCCTCGGAAGCGTCGTCCAGGTCGTGGGTCCGTCGCCTGGGTCGGGAACTCTACCACCGCCTGATGGAGTCCTAGTGTCCTCATGATCAACCTATGGTATAGTGGCTCGACCAGGTTGAGGGCATGCAACCAGATCTCTCTCCCGAAGTATGGGATGGCCGCCTCCACCCAGGGCATCACCTCGACGTCCCTCTGATAGGGAGTCCAGACCACCTGCATAGTTCAATTTATCATTGCCCTGGATCTCATTCATATAATATAATTCAATTTCAAATATTAAATTTTACCTCTATATGAGGCATCATATCTAACGTCTCCTGAATGTGGGTGACCTGGTCCTTCAGAGATCGGCCATCTCGTGTAGGGGTCCATCGTTTGGCCAGGGGCAGTAGATCTCCTCGATCCTCCCAAGCACGCCTGAGGGTAGGAAGATACAAGTAACTCCAAACCTGAAATGCAGCTCATGTAATCAATATAAGAGGCAAGTGCATAATTTAATCATGGGAGTTTAAGGTTTAGAGAGATACCTGAAGTAGAGGGTAGAACCCCCCGAGTGAAGACTGGAGTGAAGAAATGCCGAAACTGTCAAACAAATGGGCTAGGACTGCCGCACCCCAAGCATACCGTCCAACTCTGTCCAGATCCTCCAGTAGGGGTAGAAATCGGCAGCTCACTGCATCACCCTGAGTCGCTAGAAGTAGCTTACCGATCAGCAGAAGAAGAAACCTCCTCAGCCCCATGTCAGCCTGTGCGCCAGCCTCAGTCGCGAAGCTCTCTCTGGCCCCAGCCTCTAGTCTCCTCTCATGAGCCGTCAAGGTCTCCCCCACCTCCCTCTGTGTGTGGAACAAGCCGAGACTCTCCTGCAAAGCAATCCTCGACACTAGCGAGGTCCGGCCAGTCCCCTCCAGCTCCAAGCCTAGCAGTCTACGCGCCATCTCCCGGTAGTCGTGGTAAGTATAGCCCGTCACTGCCGATCCATGCACCCGTAGCCCGGTAATACGGGTGACGTCCTCTAGAGTCGGGATCATATGACCCCAGGGGAAGAGGAAGGCCTTGCACCCTACGTCCCATCTGGCTTTCAGAGCTCTTATCAACCCCACGTCAACTCTCAGCACCTCTATCTCCAGGAACTCCCCGAAGCCCATTCGGCGGAGGCGGGCCCGTTGAAACTCCGGTAGTGCGGAGTAGACGGCCCGAACCAGTGTCCATGAAATCCGGGCACGAACTGCACCCTCCACACCCTGCACACAACATAAAAGCAAGAAATATCAATTTGTGTCCATCAAACAAAACAAAAAATCAGAAAATAAGGAAAACTAGCATTCTGTTCTTTGTCGCGCTATATCGTCATAGCGCGTTCTTCAAGAACGCGCTATGAAGATATAGCGCGTTCATCTTCCACAGGTAGGGGGCGACCCCTCATTCCCCAGAACTTTTCCATGGGCTTTCTGCCCTACACATTGGTGATGGGGACATCGCTTACCCCTTCACATGGTCCTACTGCTCGCCATTTTGTTCGCCATCATTTTCTGAGTATAGCCATGTAGTTTTCTCATTTTTTTCTTGAGTCTTATCTATGTAATTTTCTCTTTATTGAGTCAAGTACCTAAGTAGGTAATGTCATCTACCTAAGTCCAAGGTCGCATTAAGTGGTTTAATAGGATAGTGGGTTAGTAGGCCTTAAGGGGCCACTTCTTTGGGCCTGGCCCATGGGCGCCCCATTCCCCACCCCTTGGTCTTCTGTCATTAGTCCATTTTTCAGGGACTTCTATGTAATTAGGGTTTCCCTATAAATAGGGCCCCAAGCCACCATTTTGAGGGAATTGATGAAGGAATGAAAGCTTGAAATCCACTTGAATCCCCTTGAGTCTATCTCTCTCCCTCTCTCTCTAACCCTCTCTCTCTCTAATTCTCTCTCTCTCTCTCTCTCCTAGGGGCGAACCCCCGCTCTCTCCTCCCTCCCTCTCTCTCTAAATTTCTAAATTCCCCTCTCTCCTCACCCCTTGCCACCTCACTTGCCACCTAGGCAAGTCTCTTCACCTCCCAAGACCCCCATTACTTCACCATTAATCACTCCACCTCCCCAAGCACCCTTTCACCTTCCCAAGGCATCCCTCCCCCTTCCCCAAGCAACCTCCCACCTCCCTAGGGCCCTTTCCCCTCCCCAAGGAGCCCCTTCACCTCCCTAGGTCGACCACCCCCTTCCCCTCCCTCCTAGGGTCGACCCCCTCAACCCCTCTCCACCCTCCCATTGCCTTGGCCGACCCCTCCACCCCCCCTCCTTTTTGTCAACTTCAGTTCTATCTGCAGGCTGACCTGCAGACTAGCCTCGAGTTGCAGCATCTACCACGACAACATCTTGAAGCTTCTGGGGGCGTGGCCTACCTTTCTGGAAAGTCCTCCCTTTCCTTTTCGCAGGCGAGGTGGAATCACCCCATTCTGAGTTCGTGGCCGTCCGGGAAGGCTATTCTACCCCGACTGCGTAGAGCTCCATCAGCAGAGTCCCTGAACCCTGTTCAAAGCTACACCACGGCCGACGGTGAGAGATTCAAGTTGTGAGTTCTTCTACAAATATCTTCCTCCACCAGTCCTCTTACTGGATCAAGAAGCGGAAGTGCGTTCGCCATCCGGAGGTCAGAGTTTTGGTCTTTCTCCCTCGACTGGTCGGGTCTGCCTCCCACAGTGGGCAGTGACCTGCCTCCACTCATTGGCATCCCCCAGTCCACCCCGACATCAGACGGCTTCCCCGTCAGTTTAGCAGCGTAGAGGGATTGTCCACGGTTCCAGAAACTCCAGCGGATCGAGATTTGGCATCCGGGAGCGGCCGGGACAATGTCTGCAATCCACTGTTCGTTTCTGGTAGCCGCTGTGACCAGAGTCTATAACCCGGTTCGTTGCTGCACCACGACTAACCGTGGAGGAATCAGGCTGAACTCTCTTCTTCAAAATTCTTCCTCCATCTGTCCAAGACCAGAAGCAAGAAACCGAATGACATTCGGCATCCAGGATCCAGAGTTACAAATTTTATCCCTCCGTCGCGCGGATCTGCCTCCTGCAGTCTGCAGCGACCAGTGCCTACTCTTCAGGGCACACCGACCGTCCACGGCCTTGGATCGCAGCCCCATCAACTCCAGCTGAAAGCTACCTCGACCACGGAGACGACAACGCTGGTTTCGTGCCATTCGGAGATCGGGAGAGCTCACAACAGCGTCTGCAACCTGCTGCTACAGAACAGGTCCGGCCAGAGACCACATCTGCCGACCCGGTTCAGTCGCTGGTGTCGCCAGTCCCTGGCTCCAGAGGCCGCCCAAAATTCAGACAACACCGGCTTCAAGTCTGGAATCATTGCGAGGTGGTTTCGCTCAATTCGGAGTCCGGACGAGCCCGGGACAGAGCCAGCAACAGCACCCTATCCAGCAGTCCAGATTGCAGCTGAACCCACATTGATTTCCTTTCTACCATTTCGGTCCGTCCTCCCATCCCCGCCTGGCCGGCTTACCGCCCCACCCTGCGTGGTGGTAGTGTTTATTTGTAATTAACCAACTCCCACCCCCGAGATCACCCTCCTGCGTGAGGTGTAGTAATTGTACTCTTGAACAGGTTTTGAAGCTTCACCGGCGCAGTGTGCGGGGAGCACACTTCCCCGCTCGCCCTCGTCTCCGACCGGGATCGGCGTCTTCACGCCGATCAGGTGAGCTCCTGGCCACTCTTCGCTGCTGATTATTACCATTGCTAGCTTAGTATCGCTCTTAGTTGTCTGTCGGAGGTGAGACGAGCGCTCGATCTATAATTCAATCCAATCAAATGTTCACCGCGGAGCGAGTTGAGAGAGAGCCATTGCATCCCACGCACTCGGCGTGCCGGCCGCCCTTGAAATCGGGCATCCCTGGCCCATTGGGATCTATCCCTATCCGGCTGACCCTTGGAGCCCCGAGGTCCAACCTCGGACCCTCACCACCATCGCCGGTCCTTCTACGGATCCGAGTGTGCTTCCGCGAGCGAAACCGCATGTGCGACGTTGCCGACTCATAGTGCTGCTTGCTATCCTAGGTCCAAGGGAGTCGCGACACATCAAATTGATATCTTTGTCCTCCGCTGGTTGTTGTGTCACATCAAATTGGTATCAGAGCAAGTTCTAGACTTGTCTCTACTAAGTCTTGTCCTAGGGCAGTTGCATTCATCACCCGATCATCATGCATACCCCTCGTTGGCCAAATGGTCCGATTGACCCCCTCCACATGGACTACATTGTAGATGAGGACCTTCATTTTGATGGAGATCCTCATGCCTATCTTAGGTGGGAGAATACCATGGAAAGGGACTTTGAAAGAACTTGGGTATATGGATCCGAGAGAGTCCGCAGGGCCAAGGCACGACTTCAGGGTCTAGCTAAGAAAATGTGGGAACACAAAGAGAGATTCAGAAGGGTTTGGGGGCAAGAGCCCATTCACTCATGGGAAGAGATGAAGAGTGAGCTTAGGAAGATCTATGCTCCCCGACCGTCCCACTCCTACCTTAAGACCCATTACCCGAGGAGCACTCCCACTCCTCCTTTCTCGCCCAGTTCATCTAAACCCCCCACTAGGACCAAAACCCCACCACCCAAAAGACCCCAAGACTCATTAGAAGAACTAAGGATTGAGATTAAGAATATCTTCACCTCCCTTAGGGTCCAAACTCCACCACCCCAAATAATTCCAACTTGCACCACCCCATCGCCAAAAGGCCTTCCCACTCCCCTGGAGAGCAAGACCCCCACACCACAATGGAATGAGATTGAAGTTGAGGAATATGAGCCCCCCCCCCCGATTGGGCAGAGGAGTATGAATCACAATATCATGGGTTAGGCAAAGAAGTTCCCATCCCAAGTGGAGGAAGCATTATGGCTCAATCCACCCTCACCATTCCAACCCGTATGGACCCCATGTCCACTCCACCAAGGCCCATGATGGCCACCACCACCCCACCCAAAACTCTCCCACCAACCCACACTCCATAAACTTCCTTGGACCCCAAAACCACCCCTCCATCTTCCCCTAAAAGAGACACGCCCCTAGAAACCAATCAACCCAATCCTCCTCAACCCATCCATCTTCCACTACCAATCCCTACCCAACCCCAACCGAGGCCTCCACTTCTCCCCTTACCGATCCCAAACCAAGTTCCCCTTTACCTCCCACCCCGGGGGTACCACACACCTACCCTCACCACCCCACCCTCAAGGGACCATCTCACCTCCTTGATAGAGGAACCCATGATTCCCATACCCGACCCCATAGAGGTGAACACACCAACCCCCGCCATAGAGATCGCCCATGTCCAGGAAGAAGAAGGAACTTCACATGGTGGTCTTCACCTTACACCACCCTCCTCAATAAGGACCGAGCTTATCATAGGAGAACCCCTTTCACACTGGCTAAAGGAGAACCCATTGGGAGATCTCATGGTCCATGCTTACCCACCCATGGAGCAAAATCTTCCTATAGTACCCGTATCCACCTATCACACCACAATCCAATCATCCTATCAGGTGGAAACATTAGGGGATTTTCTTGAGGGTCTAACTTGACAAATGAAGCTAACTGGTATGTTGACCACGGTAGCCGACCAACCTAGGAGTCTTAACCTCCTACATCTATGTGTCGGGTCCATCTCTTCCATTTACACTGTGGGTTGCTACACTAGCGACCTTCTTTTATCCCTCCCCATACCCGAAGAGCCTGATGCTATCCGCGAATTGGAGTTACTTTTTTCGGGTAGGATGCCAAACCCTCCAAACATGACCAAACAACCCTCCTCGAACTTCGGTTCAATTACTACATTTGAGGAGGAGGACTCACCCTCATTTGGAGACCTTGAGGTGAAAGAATACCTCACCCTTGGTAACACATTCCACGACCCCTTTGATCCCACCCCGTGGAAGACAATGAATCCATGGGACCTGGCCGCCCTACCCACCACCCACTCCCTCCTACCCTTACCAACCATGCTAGAACCAACACACCTCGTCCTAGACCCAGTCCACACCAAGGGAACCATGACCATGGGCAGTATACACCTAGGGAACAAGGTAGTGCCCCACCCCATGATGCATAAGTACTATGATCCCTTCGACCCTTACAAATGGGAGCTTAAAGGTCACCCCATACCCACACACATGGTCATCATCTCTAGGAGAAGAAAGCACCCATCTTGGCATGTCACATCATACGACAAGGGTCATGAGTCCATCCCTCCCATGCTGTCACGCACAGTTTAGGCTCAATGCATAACTGGCCTACATTTGGTTGTGCTGGCCCACCCACATTCTTATAGCCCTTACACTTGAATGGAGCACACATGGATATCCGGGTCCCCCGGTAATTCTCACAGCCATACACGATAGATCCACCTATGGTTTCCCAGGCCCCCCTGAGTCCACAAGATGTCTCATCACATCCATGAATGATAGGTCTATGTACGGTTGCCCCGGTCCCCCTCTGCATGCCACATACTTCCCACCCACACCGCACCATCACTCAAAGCATTCTCATTCAAGCAAGCATCCAAATATGGGTAGTAACGATCATAATGAGCGGGCTATAACTCAAGGGTGGCACTTTGAAATCCAAGGAGGTAACCTCGCGATGGTGGCATTGGAACGACTCTATCTTAGGGCCACCTCCAAATCAAGGGCATGAGGACTTGGACCTTTCATGTTCCAAGTGGCTTTGGCAAACCTGGCTTATGGATTAGATTTACTAATGGGCTATGGGATATACCCCAATTATCATGCGGCTGATCCGGCACCCTACATGGGCACCGCGGTGAATCCCAGTGAGTACTTTGAGCCTATAACTTTCTTTAAGAGGGACACCCCGGAGTGCTTCCACAAAACAACCTTGAGAGCCCGACGTGTACACAGAGGGGCAATACTATGCCAGCAGGGTTCCATCGCCAGCATGAGGGTGTGTCCGGGCCGCCTTGAGAGGATGAAGAGCCGTCCCCTGGTCCCAGGTGCAGGATGGGTTTGGAGATTGCAGGTCGCCCTGAGCTACTTCCCTGGTGGGCCCTTACTCGACGGAGTCGAGTTCTCCGCACCCCGGGAGTATGATGGGGACATCGCTTACCCCTTCACATGGTCCTGCTGCTCGCCATTTTGTTCGCCATCATTTTCTGAGTATAGCCATGTAGTTTTCTCATTTTTTTCTTGAGTCTTATCTATGTAATTTTCTCTTTATTGAGTCAAGTACCTAAGTAGGTAATGTCATCTACCTAAGTCCAAGGTCGCATTAAGTGGTTTAATAGAATAGTGGGTTAGTAGGCCTTAAGGGGCCACTTCTTTGGGCCTGGCCCATGGGCGCCCCATTCCCCACCCCTTGGTCTTCTGTCATTAGTCCATTTTTCAGGGACTTCTATGTAATTGGGGTTTCCCTATAAATAGGGCCCCAAGCCACCATTTTGAGGGAATTGATGAAGGAATGAAAGCTTGAAATCCACTTGAATCCCCTTGAGTCTATCTCTCTCCCTCTCTCTCTAACCCTCTCTCTCTCTAATTCTCTCTCTCTCTCCTAGGGGCGAACCCCCTCTCTCTCCTCCCTCCCTCTCTCTCTAAATTTCTAAATTCCCCTCTCTCCTCACCCCTTGCCACCTCACTTGCCACCTAGGCAAGTCTCTTCACCTCCCAAGACCCCCATTACTTCACCATTAATCACTCCACCTCCCCAAGCACCCTTTCACCTTCCCAAGGCATCCCTCCCCCTTCCCCAAGCAACCTCCCACCTCCCTAGGGCCCTTTCCCCTCCCCAAGGAGCCCCTTCACCTCCCTAGGTCGACCACCCCCTTCCCCTCCCTCCTAGGGTCGACCCCCTCAACCCCTCTCCACCCTCCCATTGCCTTGGCCGACCCCTCCACCCCCCCTCCTTTTTGTCAACTTCAGTTCTGTCTGCAGGCTGACCTGCAGACCAGCCTCGAGTTGCAGCGTCTACCACGACAACATCTTGAAGCTTCTGGGGGAGTGGCCTACCTTTCTGGAAAGGCCTCCCTTTCCTCTTCGCAGGCGAGGTGGAATCACCCCATTCTGAGTTCGTGGCCGTCCGGGAAGGCTGTTCTACCCCGACTGCGCAGAGCTCCATCAGCAGAGTCCCTGAACCCTGTTCAAAGCTACACCACGGCCGACGGTGAGAGATTCAAGTTGTGAGTTCTTCTAAAAATATCTTCCTCCACCAGTCCTCTTACTGGATCAAGAAGCGGTAGTGCGTTCGCCATCCGGAGGTCAGAGTTTTGGTCTTTCTCCCTCGACTGGTCGGGTCTGCCTCCCACAGTGGGCAGTGACCTGCCTCCACTCATTGGCATCCCCCAGTCCACCCTGACATCAGACGGCTTCCCCGTTAGTTTAGCAGCGCAGAGGGATTGTCCACGGTTCCCGCAACTCCGGCGGCTCGAGATTTGGCATCCGGGAGTGGCCAGGACAACGTCTGCAATCCACTGTTCATTTCTGGTAGCCGCTGTGACCAGAGTCTGTAACCCGGTTCGTTGCTGCACCACGACTAACCGTGGAGGAATCAGGCTGAACTATCTTCTTCAAAATTCTTCCTCCATCTATCCACGACCAGAAGCAAGAAACGGAATGACATTCGGCATCCAGGATCCAGAGTTACAAATTTTATCCCTCCGTCACGCGGATCTGCCTCCTGCAGTCTGCAGCGACCAGTGCCTACTCTTCAGGGCACACCGACCGTCCACGGCCTTGGATCGCAGCCCCATCAACTCCAGCTGAAAGCTACCTCGACCACGGAGACGACGACGCTGGTTTCGTGCCATTCGGAGTTCGGGAGAGCTCACAACAGCGTCTGCAACCTGCTGCTACAGAACAGGTCCGGCCAGAGACCACATCTGCCGACTCGGTTCAGTCGCTGGTGTCACCAGTCCCTAGCTCCAGAGGCCGCCCAAAAATTCAGACAACACCGGCTTCAAGTCAGGAATCATTGCGAGGTGGTTTCGCTCAATTCGGAGTCCGGACGAGCCCGGGACAGAGCCAACAACAGCACCCTATCCAGCAGTCCAGATTGCAGCTGAACCCACATTGATTTCCTTTCTACCATTTCGGTCCGTCCTCCCATCCCCGCCTGGCCGGCTTACCGCCCCACCCTGCGTGCTGGTAGTGTTTGTTTGTAATTAACCAATTCCCACCCCCGAGATCACCCTCCTGCGCGAGGTGTAGTAATTGTACTCTTGAACAGATTTTGAAGCTTCACCGGCGCAGTGTGCGGGGAGCACACTTCCCCGCTCGCCCTCGTCTCCGACCGGGATCGGCGTCTTCACGCCGATCAGGTGAGCTCCTTGCCACTCTTCGCTGCTGGTTATTATCATTGCTAGCTTAGTATCGCTCTTAGTTGTCCGTCGGAGGTGAGACGAGCGCTCGATCTATAATTCAATCCAATCAAGTGTTCACCGCGGAGCGAGTTGAGAGAGAGCCATTGCATCCCACGCCCTCGGCATGCCGGCCGCCCTTGAAATCGGGCATCCCTGGCCCATTGGGATCTATCCCTATCCGGCCGACCCTTGGAGCCCCGAGGTCCAACCTCGGACCCTCACCACCATCGCCGGTCCTTCTACGGATCCGAGTGTGCTTCCGCGAGCGAAACCGCATGTGCGACGTTGCCGACTCATAGTGCTGCTTGCTATCCTAGGTCCAAGGGAGTCGTGACACATCAAATTGATATCTTTGTCCTCCGCTGCTTGTTGTGTCACATCAATCGGTCTAAAGGGGCATCTCCCCTTCCATCTTCATCTCATTTGAAAAGAAAAACAAGAAAAATAAAAAAAAAAAGATTAGGGCGGTTTTCTTACCAATCGACGTTTTCGGGCCGCCGCGCCACCAATGGGCTCTGCCGCTGTTTCCTCGGCCGTCGGGGTGCCTTCAACCTCTTCGGCATCGTCCGGGGGGATCTCCATTTCGTCCCCTTCAAGCCGGGCCGAGACGGTCGCCTCCGAGTAGGCATACTCTTCCACGGGAGGGGGCGTTCGTTGCTCCTCCACGCAAGATTGTTGATGGCCACGGGTGGCGCGCCATTTGGAGCGTCGAGGAGGATCCCCTTCCATTGGATTAGGGTGATGAGGGTTTGGGTTGGTGATAGGGCGAGAGAGGGAGTCGAGAGAGGGAAGTATGGGTTTGAATAAGAGAAAAGAGGGGGGGGGGGGCGGTTTTTGAAAACCTGCGTGTGATTAACGCGCTATACGTTCATAGCGCGACATTAACGCGCTATGTATATATATCGCGATACCCAAAGTAAAAAGAGAAATGAAAATAGAAGGGAGGAGGGAGAGAAAAGGAAATGCCATGAGAATATATGTTGAGAGTGGATGAGAAACTTGTGTTCTTTTACTTATGCGTGCCTGAATTTGTTTGAATTTGCTTAGCATTGAACTCGCAGGAAAGTAAAAGAAAGATGATGATACACCATCAGGTAAGTATTTCATTACCCATTCCTTTTATTGCATTACTATATGATACTTACATTATTATATTATCTCAAGGACCGGCTGGTTCTCCGTATGTTTCGGGATTTGAGTTCCCCTCTACCAAAAATAGTGATGATCTAGAAACATGCAGTTAATCGTCGGATAGGCCGTTAGGTCAGACAAATTTGGGGACGATGGACTTCATCTCGCACGTCGTGGTTGCAGATAACTCTTGACCCGAGTCTATTTAATTTAATAATATTATCCTTGAGTTTCTTATATTTTATTTTTTCTTGGCATTTGTTTTAATGATTTCTTTTATTTTAGCCCTGCACGCATCATGCCTTTTGCATTCATAAATGCCCAACTCTTCTTCCTAATTAAGGATCAATAATGCTTATGTTCTTGAAGAAAGAAATTCAATTCCATTCCGAATTTGAAAGATTACTCCTAGTTGGACACTGGATCTCGCTGGTCGATATGACCCTTGCCTAGAACTTGCTTATCCCCTTTTAATCCAATTCAACTTATCCTCCTTCTTTTGATCCACTCATTAGCTGTGAACCGCATAATGGCGTCGATGGATCCGTCGGGCTCGCGTCTATTCCACTAACTGAGTGAAATTCGTAGATGCTACGCACTGTGGATGCCTCTTTTATGCAAGAGGTTGATCAACTCCCTTATCTTTGTTTCGCGCCTATCGTTCTAGGCAAGAGTCATTGGTGCTAGCTTGACCTTTTGGTTAGCTTGGAGTTTTTTTTTTTTGGATTATTCCTGTCATTCGTCGGTTGTGATGGGTGTCTCTATTTCCTTGATATCCACTTATCAGTCCGCTCCACTACATTTGCACTTCATCTCCCCGTCACTACCACTCTGTGTCACCTCCGTTTTACCTCCGTCTCGCTCCCCTGCAAAGCGGATATCAAGGAGGGGCATCTGTAGACACCCAATTTTGGCCGATAAATTGGGCATTTTCTTTGTTCTCCTAGTTAATGCCCCAATTGATCCTTAGTTGGTTGATTTTCTGGGATGTCTCTCTATTCTTGGCCCAACATTTCAATTCCATACCTTGGATCTCGTCTCGAGTTTGGCATTCCCTCGCTATCCGCTCTTATCGCTTTCTTGTTCATAGCACGTTGTGGATCTAATTGAAGTTATCATTTGAACAGTTGACATCTGATCATTATAACATCCACTTTGGATGTTATTCTCACTCAACATTTGATTAAGTGACTGCCCAAAGGATTTTTCTCCTTTTTCTAAATCATTTGATGGGCCTTTAATTATCGCGCTATATCGTCATAGCGCGTTCCTCATGAACGCGCTATACGCTTGTAGCGCGTTCTCAGTCAGAAACCCAGTCCGACCCAGACTCCCCTTTTTTCGATCAGAGTGCTTATTTGGTAAGTTTCTAATTGTATTTCTTATCCAGGAAGGTTTCTAAACCTAGCAGGAGTCTTTCCCCCTCATTAATTGGCAGGATTACCTCAATTTGAGCCGCCAAACCTTTGGATTAAGTTGAACTCCGACCTAGGGTTGCTTCTCGATCTTTTTCATATAAATTGCACCCTTTGGCCGTCATTTCAGAGGGATGCAACTCGAGATCTTGACGAGGGGGAGGCTGCGTTTCGTTCCAAATCAACAACTCCTCGCTCCTCACATATCCAAGGGAGTATTTAGGGGCATATTGTGTTCTTCCTAGTTCTTAGTTTTTCTCCCCAATTCGTTCATCCCAATCTTTGCATAGCATTGCATATCGATCTCAAAAATACTTCTTTTATAAAATACACGCATTCACACACACACCAAACCTATTTTTGGCCCTTCCATAGGGGTTTAAAAAACACCAAACCCCCAGGTAATCGAGCCCTTCTTTTACATGCTTTTGATTAAGAATAGGGGCAGATTCTACTAAAATCTCGATCTAATGGGCCTTCTGTTTGTTGTCTATGATTGTTTGCAGGCACTAGAAGATTGATACGTGGAGCCCTTGCACCTTGGCCGGCCTTGGAGCAAGGAAGGAACAAATCCAACTCATCCCGCTTCCTGTCTGATATCGCGCTATAGGAACATAGCGCGATCCTGAGAAGGCGCTGGGACGATATAACGCGTTCATCCCCAGGCCAGCTCTTGGCCCTCTTAAATTTCTGAGGTATGTAACATGCCCTATCTTGATCTTTATATTATTTGGCATGTTGTTGGCCTCAGTGGCGATCACGGATTTTGATTATTACATGTAACCCCCCTTTTATCATCAATTGTAGTTCTATATCTTGTCAAATCATCATTTATGCAAATCATTTAATTTGGGGGTGTTCTATTTCATGATCCACACCCTCCACTAGTCGCCACATGCCATTGCCTACACAGCCTCCGCTTCCATCTCCACAACCTACCCCTCGGCACCCGCCTTGCCCGAAGTGGGCTCCTCATTCTCTATTGCTGGAGTCGTTTACCGACATTTTTCGGGCTTTGATGGCCACTCATGCGTTGCAGCTCCCTCCGGTTGTGGCTTACCGATTTTGTGATTATCACCGCCAGTAGGGGCATTTGGTCGAGGATTGTCCCGAGTTCCGGGAGCTTGTTTATGATCTAGAAGATAAGAAGAGGATTGATTGGTCCGCTATTCTGAAGGTTATTGCACATCTCAGCAAGTAGCAACAACGAGCAGCGCCGCCCAGGCAGCTGTCTCCGCTACAAGACAAGGGGCACCCCTGTAACTCTTCATCTGGTGTCGTGCCCGCTCCGTCGCCTACTCCCACACCCGTTACCTCATTACCTAAGACTTCCCCTACTCCGACTCCATCTCCACAAACCCAAGCCTCTGCTCAGGCTAGTGCTTCCCCTACATCCTCTGCTTCCGTTACAACCCCCGTTTCTACTCCCGACGTCGCCTGACGTGTCGTGTCAATACGCCAACAGTGGATTCCGCGGCCCTCCTCTTCGTCACCATCTCTACCATCCTCACCATTGCCACCACCTTCACCATCTCCACCCTCACCATTGCCTTACCCTCCATCACCTTCGCCACCTCCTCTCCCCAAATCGCCTAACCTACTACCTCTACCTCCGTTGTCTCCACCGCCACTGTCTTCACCTACACCTATGCCTTTACCTCCACCTGCGCCTGAGCCTATCATTACCACCTCACCTTTGCCACCTTCATTCTTTCCTTTGCCCTCACGTTTTCCATCACTAAAAACCCCTTTTGAAACAACCACGCCTTCCAAACCTATTACCTCCATTTCTTCTCCATCCACTTCCACCCCATGGAGCGGGTGTGTGCTACCTATGGTGCCCCTTGGGTGTGGTCCCCAGGGTGATAATGAGCCGAGTCAGGATGATTCAGTGCCGATTTTGCATTTCAAGATTTCATCTACTACATGCCTATATGCGTCCTGGTCCCTGGCTATTTTGGGGACGATATGCCTGTGTTTCCAAGGACGGTGGCCAAGAAGAGCTCTCTTGCACTGATGCCAGTTTCTTCTCGAGCGAGGCCAGTGGCAATCTCTTTGCCCGCCGAAGGTCTTACCATTGATGCTACTATTACTCCTCGCTCCATTGCAGTTCAGTTCACTGGTCAACAGTGGTTCTCCACCCGAATTGTGCTCACTCATACGGCTACCAAAAGATTGATGAATTCTATGTTCAAGGGGCAGTTCACCGTATTTTCTGCATTCTCTAAGGTCATTTTATGCGTTCTATGCAATCTCCCTTGGTTTATCAAGTCGACCACTTCAACACCGCACGTTACTCTCCCATAGTACCATCCTGCCCTTCTATCAAGAGAGTTGTGCTTCAAGCAGGATCACCGGGTAGAGTTGCCGAATCTCAGGCTCCTTGTTCCGAGTTACAAGACTCCATGGTTTCATGTTGTTCATCATTTTGAGGAGTTAGTTGTTCAAGAATGTCCATCTATTGTTAGCACTGGGTATCTAAGGGCAGCCGCCCCGATGAAGCTGCATGTTTATAATCGGGCCAGACCATCTGCTAGATGGGCCCGTTACTTGAAGAGATATTTCAAGTCAAGAAGCCCGAAGGTTCGAGCCCACGCCAGGCGGGTCCGTGTTCAAGAAATGTCTGCTAAAAGGTGGAGGCGACGCAAGTTTAAGGGCCACATGTTGTGCACTCGAGGGGCCACTACACCTTCTCCATCCTTTCTTCTACTTAGCTCCCACCCTTGGGTGGTGTACTTTCCTCCTCCTAATCTTATTTCCATGATTTTCTCCTCTTCTCCCGTGTCCTCAAACCCCCATTCTTCTTCTTCTCATCCAGATTCTCTGGATTCTGCTCACTCTCACGATTCTAGGCCTCGGCCTATGTCCTTCTTTCACCCTGATTCTGGGACCTCTTTCTATTCTTCCTTTCATCTAGAACCTCCGGATCTTTCCTTCCATCCCAATTTTAGGATATCTTCTGATTCTCCTTCTCCGGGAATTTCGGGTGTTACCTTTGCTTCTTCTTCGACCCTGTCGGATGTCCACCATTCTCCTTCTCTAACCCTGTCGGATGTCTATCATTCTTCTTCTCCGACCCTATCGGATGATTACCATTCTCCTTCTCTGACCACGTCGGATGATCACTCTTTTTCTTTGCTATAGCAATCTCCTCGTTATTTTTCTATTCTTTCTTCCTCACCCTTTCAGGGTTCTTACCCTTTTTCTTGCTGTTTTCGAGGCTTTAGGCCGCCTGGATCCCAGTTGATCTCTATTTTTTTTTGCTTAGAGATAGATGGGAGAGTGCACCCCTTACCAGCAGTAATGAGAATAACCACTCCACCATCAGATCGCTAGAAGGTAAATATTATTACTATGGAAAAAGAATTACAATTACATCAATCGAATGCTAGGCATGCCTAGTGTATCTAAACGAGCCGCACCTTTTATAATTGAAGGTAGCTCATGGTAAGAAAAAAAGGAATTACATTTGGAGGTGCAGGCTAAAGAAGCTAGCGAATCCGCAATAATGTTGCCTTCTCTGTAGATGTGAGTGATAGAATCAGACTGTGAAAGAATGCTCCAAATATCCCTAACGTAGCTGAGAATGGACAAAGGATAATGAATTTCTTTTTTGATAGTCCGAACAAGAGTGAGTAAATCACATTCTATAAGAGCTGGTTTAGCATCCACATTGTGTAACTATTTTATACCATCTAGAAGAGCATAAGCCTCAGCTATTAAGCTGTTAGACTTTCCATAAAAATGAGAGAATGCTAGCAGAACATTTCCTTTGGAATCCCTAATGACACCACCTCCTCCAGAGTCACTAGATTGCTTGAAAGCGCCGTCAGTATTTAGTTTTAGGAAGGGCCAAGGAGAGCAATACCACTTAATAATCTTCAGCTGATAGCGGCCAGAGGGCTGAATGTTTAGTCCAAAATGTTCCAAATTTTCCTTTTACTATACTTTGATTCTTTGAGCTCGACAGCCACACAAACTTTTTTCACTTGGGATATAATTTGGTGAAGAAGACTTGGCTTGGATATTGATTTACCATCATACTTTGCCCTATTTCTAGCTCTCCATAATTCCCACAATCCAAAACCAATGACAGCAAAACTGAAGAGACCATATGCAGACCCTTGCTGGATACTACTAGCAGAATTCAGAATGAGAGCCCTAGCAGAGTTACCCTCCAGCTGCATACCAACTAAATTAAATGTAGACCATACCTGAGCTGCAGACTCACTAAAGATGAATAGGTGATTAATATCTTCTTCATGTGGATCCTTGCAGCAGAGGCATTTAGAATAGAGAGAAACACCCAAGCGCTGGATATTAGTGTCAATAGGTAAACAATTATTCAGAATTTTCCACAGATGGACTAAAATTTTGATGGGGAGCCAGTTAGACCACAACCGAGACCATGGTATAACTGTCTGAAATTGATTGCTCTTAGAGAAAACTTTGTATGTTGAGGCAACCGAACACTTCCCAGATGGGGACAGACTCCATACTTCAATGTCAGTATCTTGACTCAGGGTGACATTCCCTAATGCCTTTTTGATAACAGTAGGAAACATACCATCCAGCAGAGCCAATTCTTCACTTGATGGATGCAGTAAGAAGTCTCTGACTGATACCTTTGAATTTGGAATGAGATTAGCAGGAACATAATCAGCCAGGCTGTGATTACCAATCCATTTATCATACCAAAAGTTTGTACTGTTACCATACCCGACTATAACACTTTTAAACTGGAGGATGAGATTCTTAGCCTTGATCCAGCTCCTTCTGGCAAACCCATTCATGTTTTTAAATTAGACATCTCTTGAGTGACATTGACGGATATACTTAGCTCTGAAATAAGTAGCCCATAGGGAGTTGGTATGGATAGCCTGCCAAAGCATCTTAACCCGTAGAGCAGTTTCCATTTTTCCAAGAGACATGATACCAAGACCACCCTGTGAAATTGGTCTACAAATGGCCTGCCAAGACCTCCAATGCCTTTTGTTACCATTAGATGAAGACCCCCAAAAGAAATTAGCAAATGACTGCTTAAGCAGTTGATGAGTTCCAGAATGCAAGGGAGAAGAAGACAGAGAGTAAATAGGTAGTGAAGACAGCACATGCCTAATTAGAATCAATTTAGCACCCTGAGATAATAGATTTGATTTCCAGCCTGCAATATGCTTTTGAATGGAATTAATGATACTAGCAAAATAAATCTTCTTGCTTCTACCAAGCACCAAAGGGAGGCCAAGATACTTATGGGGAAATGAGTCTCAGGTGAAGCCAGTGAGGTTGTGAATCCGATTGGCAATAGAGATATGAGCCTTGGAGTATATAAAGAAGCCATTTTTACTTACATTAATGAGCTAACCCGAAGTTCGTTCATATGTTCTGAGCACTTTGATCAAGTTTCTGACCGAGACAGTAGTTGCTTTACTGAAAATCAGAGTGTCATCTGCAAACAATAAATGTGAAATGTGAGGACATCTTCGAGGACCCGAAAACCACACATCCCGGCCAGTACTATAGGCTTTCATTAAGGATCTGCTGAAGGCTTCCTCAGCTATAATAAATAGAGATGGGGCAACAGGGTCACACTGTCGGACACCTCTTGAGGACTTGAAAAAGCCAGTTGAGTCCCCATTCAGTAATACAGAAAACCAACATTTGTTAATCATCCTTTCAATGAGATTGATAAGTTGAGTGCTGAACCCAAACTTGTACGTGACAGCAAATAGAAAATCCCATTCTAACCGGTCATATGCCTTGGCCATATCAAGCTTGAACATAGCATTGGAGCCTCTAGTTTTCCTGCCCAAGTCATGAACCAGCTCTTATGCAAGAGCAATATTTTCTACAATCTGTCTCCCCTTCACAAAGGCAGATTGCTCTAATGATATAATCTTGGGAAGTATAGCGGCCATCCTTTTATTAATGATAGAAGATATGATCTTATAAAAGAAATTACAAAGGCTAATCGGCCTGAAATCTGAAATGTCAACTACATTTGACCGTTTAGGGATGAGAGCAATTAGGGTTGAAGTCATACTTCTGGGGAATGGTTGCCGAGAATAAAAAATTTCCTGGATAGCATTGACAACCAAGCTGGCAATGATAGGCCAAGCTTTTTGAAAGAAAGCACCTGTAAATCCATCTGGCCCGGGGCACAATCAGAGGACAAATTGAAAACTGCATCATGGATTTCAGCTTCAGTAGGGGTTGCACAAAGGAGATCATTATTCTCCTGATTTACCAACCGAGGAATGCAATTCAGATAGGTATCTTCTATGTAGTGGTCTTGAGAAGTAAATGCTTTTTGAAAATGGGAAGCAACAATTGCCTTCATTTCTTCATGGTCTGAAGTAAGAATGCCAGCAGAGTTTTGGAGCTGAAGGATACCTTGCTTGCGTCTATTAGCCATAGTAGTCCTATGGAAAAACTTGGTATTCCTGTCCCCCTCAAGGAGCCATCGAATTCCAGACTTTTGCCTCCAAAAACATTCCTTGCTTGCGTCTATACCTTGCTTGCGTCGGTTAGATTGAATAGACTTAGCCTCTTCTAGGGTAGCATAATTTGTATCTGTAGGGCAGAGGTCATAAGAGTGTTCAGCCTTAATAACAACATCTTCAGCAGTAATTAAATTCATTAGGACATTTCCAAAAATCTGTTTGTTCCAAGTCTAAAGCATCTTTCTTAGGTACTTAAGCTTAAGGTATAGTGAAGTCATGGGAGAAGAAGCTAGCGGACTAGTATGCTAACACGATTGAACATCCCCAAGAAACTGATCATGCAAAGTCCACATTTTCTGAAAGCAGAACCTGCTCTTAATCCTACCTTGAGAAGGTAATTTAACAAGAAGAGGGGCATGATCAGAGGCTTCCTTGGACAAATGCTCAACAGAAATAGGGAAGAGATTCAACCAAGCTGCATTAATAAGAACCCTATCCAACCTTGCCTAGATACCTTTACCCCCAAGTTGATTATTGTGCTAGGTGTATTTTTAGCCCATGTAACTAGCATCAACAAGAGCACAGTCTAAAACACATTCACTAAAATCTGAGATAGCACTAAAATTTGGGAGATTTCCACCAAGCTTCTCATCCACATTCAAAATGCAATTGAAGTCTCTTGCTACTAGCCAAGGTCTATTAATCTGAGAATGGAGAGTAGATAAAGACGCCCACAAAAGTTGTCTCTCAAAGGTAGTGCATTTAGCATAGACAAAAGATATGTGAAATTCAGGTTGAACAACATTTGATTGGAGAAGAGAAATCTGCTAGTCATCCCTACATATAACAGAGATATCTATTTATTCTGTACATTGTTCCTTGTTATCAGGGTCTTTGTATTTTAACGAGGGAGTTCTAGCCCTCGTCTCTTTTCTTTTTATCCCACTTCGTCCAGTTTGGTGTCTGCCGCTCCTCCATGTAGAGGAATCTTCAACCCTTTGCTATCCTCTCCCATTTTATCCTATCAAGCAAGGAAAACAAGGCTCGTGCTACGCAAAGCTTGATGATCAAACTCTCGCTTCAGGACACTGCTATCCATGACATGGATTTACAAGGTATCTTCATTTTACGTACGAATATGTTATCATCGTTGTTATTTCTATTCATATTTGCATGGTTATAATGTTATTTTCTCAACACATTTGAGTGGCTTTAGGAAGTTTACTCAGTTTAGTCAAAATAAGTCGCTTTAGCAACACTCTTAGGTTGGTGATAGCTCTGCGCTGTGAGTCCAGTTTCTTTCCCCGATCGTTGAGGGTGACCTTTTGTATGGGTTTTCACAGACTACACGACGAGCCATAGCTGATTTTCCTTTGAGCAACACCATTGCTACTTTGGCCATACTTTGGGTATGCACAAAGGTCTTTTCTTTTCTCTGCTGGGCCAAGTGCAGGGGCAAGAGATTGATGGATGAGATGACCAACCTAGACGCTCCCTAATACGAGAGAGGTCTCAAATAGGGGCAGTCTTGACCCTTAAAAGTGAGCTTTCATACACTATCTAGCCAATAAGGGCTCTCAAATTCAAAGAATCAATATGCAAAATTATGAAATCGAAGGCATGGCAAGAGTGGTAGTACAGTTCCCCGTGGGACGTCATGAGCCCGATCACATGCGTGCCTGATAAATATGGGTCTCAAAATCAAAGACACAAAGCCCCGTCGCAACGGACTATATCTTTGAGGGGTAGTTCCCTGGGGAAATTCGAGTCTTGATGTCTCCCATCCTACATAAAAATTATCTCTATTTTTTCTTCTACTTCTTCCTCTTAGGCTGGGTTGAATCCCGGGTATGACCTTAGTAGGGGCACCGTTCTTTAGAGACGGTTGATTATGGTAAGCCACCCTCACATGCATGCCCTACTTAAGAGAAGCCTTTAATGAGAGGGGTAGGAACGACGATCCCTAGCCAATAGTTTGAGTCCGCCTTGGGTGCTGCAGATTGCTATTTCAAAAATTCCAAAAAAATCAGATATTGTCAAAATCTAAAAAAATCAAAAATAGCTAAAAAATAAAAAGCCAAAAAAATTAGATATTATCAAAATCCAAAAAATCAAATATGTCAAAAATTCTAAAAAAATCAAATTTGTCCAAATAAAAAAATTAAATATTGCTAAAAATCCCAAAAAATCAAAAAATTGCAAAAATCCAAAAATATGTGTCTTTGTTTCCCTTCTTCAAGCATTTTTCATTTTCTATTTATTTTGAGAATGGATATGATATATTTGTTCAGTGTGCAGGTTGCAGATGTTTAAGCTATCCTTGCTCTCTTCTATATCTCATTTTACCTCATGTTCATATCTTTTATCTGTCTCTTCTTCAATCTTCTCTCTCGATCTATTCTGAAGCTTGTGTCCTTCTCAACTATTCCCTCACTTCATTTCATCATGTCTCCATGAGAGGGCTTTGCCTCATGATTGTGAACCTAGCGGTTCTACTTCATTCTGATCTTAGGCTTTGATTGAAGAGCATATTTGTAATGCCTTTTGTCCCATCGTGTCCTTGTCACACGTGTTTATGTCCCTCTGTGTCCTTGTTACACGTGTTATTTTGTCCCTCCATGTCTGTCATGTTTTCGTCCCACTGTTCGCCATGCCATGTGTTGTTGTTGTCATCCCACACATATGTTGTATGTGTCTTTTATCCGCCGTGGTTGTTGTCCCACGTATCTTTGTGCCACCATGTCCTTATCCCACCGTGCGTGTTGTCCCACCGCGTTGTGTTGTCTTGCCCCACCGTCCCATGCTTATTGTTTGTTATTATGATTTTTTGTCTATATCATGATGTGATTGTCATGCTTTATTCATCCTTTTCATGTTATGTTTCGTTCATGGTCTTATTATGTTCATCTCCCTACTTATTCATCTTTGTTATGTTATCTCTATGCTTGCTTTGATGTGGTTGTGTCTTATTCATGAAAATCCATAAAAATCTAAAAAAAAACCAAAAAAATGCCATTTCGCGTGGCAGGTAAGTCAGGTATGGCTCTCTATCCCTGCTGATTGTTACATTACTATATGTTATCTACATTATTATAGCCTCTCAAGGATCGGCTGGTTGCCCGTGTGTTCTGGGATCTGATGTTCCCCTTTAACAAAAATGATGATGATCTAAGAGCACACGGTTAATCATTGGATAAGCCGTTAGTTTGAGTCGGGTTAGAGACGATGGACTCTGTCTCACACACCGTGATTGCAAGAAGACTCTTGACCCCGTCTTACTCGGTCGAGAAATATTATTCTTGAGTACTTTCTATTTTTATCTTTCTTTGCATTCGTTTTGATGATTTCTTTGTTTTAGCCCAACATGCATCATGTCATTTTTGAGCATTCACATCTCGTGATCCTCTCAAGGTTTTCTCCTCAGCAATGGTTAATTGTACTTTAACTCTCTTGGATAAGAGATTCTCATTCTACTCTGAATTTGAACGTTTTCTTGAATCTGCCCGCTTGGTCTAGTTGGCCAGCGTGATTACTGTCTAGATTTTGGTTCAGTTTTGCTTTCCCTTTTCCAACTTTTCAGCTCTGTTCCTTTTTGATCCCCTCATTGTCCGTGGATTGTGTCCCCGATGAGGTTGGTCGTGTTTCCCTTCCTCCCTTAGTTTAGTTCTCCAGAGATGTCTCATCCGCGTCATCCATTCCGGGTGGTTAGTGCAGCGTTTTCGGGAGAATTCCTATCGCTTGTTTGTTGTGACGGGTGTCTTTTGCCTTGATGCACGCTTTTCAATTCTCTACGCTTCATCTCTACGCCATCTCCATTTCACGTCGTTTTCACTTTCGCTCCATCTCCTTTCCATTCCGCCTTCGCGTCACTTTCGCTCGTTGCCTTGCAAAGCAGACATCCATGAGGGGCATCTATTGACACCCATTTTAAGCCTACAAGTCGAGTTATCTCTCTTGTTTACCATACTGATGCTCTGAATTATCCATTATTTTGTAACTTTCTTAGAGTAAATTTTGAGCCCATTTCTTGACCATTTTTCGCGCCCATTGAGCTTTGGAAGCCTTTATCTTTAATTTCCCAACATTTGGGTCCATTTCAGGCAGTCTGGGAGGCCAAACGGGCATCTGCAAAAATCCTGCGTAGGCTCATGAAGGCGGTCACCTAGGAGACTGTGTCCTCAATGAATAATACAATTTTTATTTTTATTATATTTTTATTTTTTATTATATTTTTGTTTTATCAAATGACGGTCCTCCTCAGACCGCCACTTTCAAATAGCGGTCCCAGGAAGACCGTTTCTTCAATTTTTTCGCCAAAATCATCCCGGTCGCCTCCAGTCACCTAGCGGTCACCCATATGACCGTTTCTTCAAATGGCTGTCCTTGCATGACCATTTCTTTAAATGGCAGTCTCGTGATAGACCGTTTCTTCGACAGAGAATCCATATTGATCCAAACTCTGATTTCTTCGCTGCAGGACTCTTTGGACTCCTTGTTGACACCACTTTCGAGGGAGATAAGCCTACACCTTGGTTTCCACCCATCTAGGACTCTTATCCTTGCTATTATCTCGGAGTTTTATTAATCTAAACTCATATTTTGAGGATTTATCTTTTATTTCGAGCTAGGGTTTCTACACGTCTATATAAAGCACCCAGTTCACAGTACGCAAAGGGGGGCTCTTCTTCTGTTCGCGGCGAAGCCATGCCACATCACCACCTCATTTCTTCAACCTCAACCTGAAGATGGAAGTATTGGATTCGATTTCCATGGCTTAGGGCTTTCTATCTCTCTTCCTTCTCTTAGTTATTCATCGTTACTTTTTGTAAATCACCACAGTTTGCACCATTTTCTGCACTTTCTACATTTTTCTCTATTTTGCATCGCCTCTCCCCGTAGCTGTGCTGCGTGTTATTTCATGTTCTTCATATCCATACATTCACAACACACACACACACCTATCTTTTACACCCTTCTACAGGGGTTAAAAACTCTCCCCTGGTGCGTTCTTCCCCCTTTTCTCACACTATTTTATCACTTCGTGAGAGATGATACACATGCATAGTTGTAATGGTTTTGCCCTTGTTTTGTCTTTGTTTCGTAGGAGAGCACAAAGAGAACATGAGGCCCTCTTCTTCTAGCCGGCTGGAAGGCGAGGAGGTCTGATTCCACAAGTTCCCAGCACCCCGTTCATGAAGTGTGATCACGTTGTAGCGGTCCCCTTTGGCCGCGATTTTCTTCTTCTTTTCCCAAGGTATGCAATAGGTTTTCATTCATTATAGCATCTATTTCCTATTGCTAATCCTTGGGTGGCAATCACGTTTTACTTGCTTATCTTCATCACCCCTTTTCTTTCATGTTCATACCTTATGCACATATTGGTTAGTTTGGGGCGGGGTAGAGATAAATCATATATAGGACCTAGGTAGTCCTAGATAGGTTTCTACCTCTTCCAGCAAGATTGTGGCTTCGAAGGATGGGAATATGAACGTGTGGGTCTGAGGATGCCGCAACTCTACAAGAGCCGTGATGCTATGCCAATCCAAGGAAATCTTGCCATGGTTCTTTGCCAACACTAGAAGAGGGTGAAGGTGACATGCTTTCAGAATTGAGGTTACCTCTACGGGTAGGGCTTGGACCATGGGAGTCAGCCACTTATGTTTGGAATACTGGCGTGTGCCCGGTAAGATCTGTAAGCAAATGCAAAAAAGGGAAAGCCGAAGAGTAGGAGGAACCAAAGAACTAAAAAGTTTAACTTTGTCACTCACCTCCTTCATGGGGTTGGTGCTTAGATGGTTTGATATGGTTGTAAGCCTCTGCATGCAGGTCATTATGGCTTAGTTTTGTGCACTTTGGGCCATCGTAGTGGCGCCGGTGTCCATCTCTTTGCTCCCGCACCTCTTCATGGTAGTTAACAAGGCTTAAGGGCAAGGGAGTTTTTTCAAGCAATACGGTTTTGTGCAGAACGAACTTGACCCTTTGGGCCTATTTATGGAGCTATAGGGAGGCTATGTTTTGATGGGAGTTGGATTAAGATAGTAGTGTTCCAGTTGGCATGGGTTTAGGAGTGCTTTGGATCGAGTTTGCGTGAAAATAGGATGTGGTTTCCGTGGTTCAGTTCTGGGTCGGAGCAGGATTCCTCTAGTTTCTTGGTCACGGTTCCGCGATATGCCACATCCTTCTTGATAGCGGTCGCCAATGCTGTCACGTCTATCCCCATAGTTTCTTCTCTAATGCAGCCGTTAGGCCCTTTTCCAGAGGCTGTTTGTGGTTTGCTACTAGACCGCATTGCGGTCGTGGTCTCTGTAAATTTTGGTTTTTTGACCTCTCTTCCACAACCTTAACACGGTTGATCCAAGGACCGCATCGTGCTAGTTGCGGTGCATGAGCAGACCGCGATGCTTTCTGGGCCTTGGGAAGGTTCAGTTGGCAGTGTCTGCCTTGGGCCCACCAGCACACATGTTTTCACGCATCTTTGCCTATCCCTTTCATATATTACCACCCTCGCATTCATCCATTCATTCACAAGGGAAACAGATAGAGGGAGATTGGACAAAACAAAATGTTCATTCCTTCACCTTTAAGAGTTCTTTACACGTGTGTCAAAATAAAAGGAGAGGAAAATACAATTCTTCCCCTACTTTTCCATTCCACTCTCTCTGGTGCCCTCAGGAGGCTTCTCCTTCGGTGAGGGAGCCACGACCATGCTACTCTCTTCTCGCCATCGTCGGCGCTCTTCCTCCTCGTTCCTCCGCTGCTTGGAGGAGCCGGTGAGGTACTCTCGATGTGACCTACTCCGTGCCTTGCTTTGGCACCATCCTCCCAGTAGTTGGATCATGGTGTGGAATTTGTCAGCCCGTGTCTCTTGCCAGGTTACCTCGATCCGCTGGTGCTCCACCTCGCTTTGTAGTTCGGCATTTGCAACTTGTAGCTTGGCCATCGCCTCATCTTGGGCTCCTGTCCCGGTTTGTAGCCTCAAAACCTCGCCTAGCAATTGGGCCCCCTCCCCTAGGGTTGTCTGAAGGTCTCACTCCTGCAGGTCCCATCCCAAGTCAATTAGGAATCATTTTGAGAATAGCAATGCTTAAAGTTAAAATCAAATCTTACCTTTTCCGCTAGGGAGGCTTCGGATGCATCAGCTCGGGAGTTCGCCCGGGCCAACTGCTCATCCAGCTTGGCTCGGTCAGCCGACGTGTGAGAAGAGGTCGAGGGGGGCTAGGTCGCCTGGTGCTGTGCCATCTCTACCCGCTGCATGAACCAAGGGTTTGTTCAGGTAGGTTCAAATTTAAAGAAGGGAAGGTAAGCCGTCTTTCCAAGAGGTCCAGCATGTGCTGGAGTTCGTCCCACTGCCCGATTGTCCTATGTAGGAGGCCATGCAGCTCTACTATCCTCCCCCTCGGGTCAAACTGCATATAAAATTCATTAGCTTGCGATTCAATTCATAATTCATAAAATTACAGAAAAGTTAAAATTAGCTCACCGACCGACATGTCCCGCGGAACACTTGGTTCCCGTAGCGGCGGGAGTATGCCTGCAAGTACTCCTCATCGGGCTGGGCGCTTACCTTCGCGAGTCGTCGCCTTTGCTCCCAGTCTAGGATTTAGTCCGCCGCCCGTATCCCCCAGTCGATGATCCCATGGAGTCCTCTAAATTGTCACCCAGGCGTAATCGCCATCTACTGGGAGGGGAGCTCCATTGGAGCTTGGTGTAGCCCCAGCGTCCTCATGATCAATAATATGCACTAAACTCGTCGTCAAAAGTCGTGCCATAATTTTAAAAATAACCACACTCACTCATTAAAAAGATATTAAATATAAGTAGAGTGATAAGAACATGTCGATCCTATGGAGAAGAAAATTTATTTTTGAAGCAAGTTGAAAAATCCTTATGTTTTGAAAAATGAATTTGAGTGAGCTTTTGAAACCTAATCTAAGATTGCATGAAAATAAATTACTTGAAATTAAATCTACCTAAAGAATATTGAAGGATTAAGAAGAGAAATTGGAAGGAGTGGAGAGAGAAAATAAAAGAATAATTGTACAAAACTAACTTTTATTGCTAAGGAGAGAATATAATGTTTATGAAAATCAAAATTACAACTTGAATAAACTAAGAGAAAAATGAAGAAAATAGCTAAGAGAATGAAGAATAGCGCCGCCCAATCGCCGTGCCGAGCTTTTGAGGAAGATCACCCTGTCTTGGAGGTAGAC
This sequence comes from Amorphophallus konjac, assembly GCA_022559845.1. Classification (NCBI taxonomy): domain Eukaryota; kingdom Viridiplantae; phylum Streptophyta; class Magnoliopsida; order Alismatales; family Araceae; genus Amorphophallus; species Amorphophallus konjac. The sequence goes on from CM040122.1 coordinate 144,629,252, forward strand.
GCCGCCTTTAGAAGACCGAAGTAGAAGATCCGTCATGGGGATATTTGGAAGAATATAGAGGAGGGGAAGATTGAAGAGTTGTGAAAAATAAAAAAAAAATAGAGCTAAAGGAGAACCGAAAAAACTTTCAAACTGAGAAGAATTAGGAGATGTGGAAGAAGAGAAAGTTGAATATCTGGAAGAGAGGGATAAGTTTTATGAAGAGTGTAGAGGGAGAAAACGTGAGGAAGAAGGTGAAAATTGAGGAAGAACAGAATTGGTTTGCACGGGTGAACAGTAAAAATAGGAAATCTGAAATTTGAAAAAGAGATTATAACTTGAAAACGAAAAGGAATTAGAGGAAAATGAAGACGAAGAAAATTTAGATATTTGAAAAATGAAGAAGTTTGATGAAGAACCTATGATGAAAAGAGGAGCCGAAGATTGAGAAAATAGGGAAAGAACAGAGAGATGCGCAGAGCGTTGAAAAATGTAAAAGGCAGAGCTTTGAAAAACTTGAAATACCTTGAAAACTAGATAGAACTAGCTAAAGGTGAAGACGAATAAAATCTAGAGAATTAAAAAATGAAGAACATTGATGAAGATAGTAAATAGAAAGGAAGAACGGGAAGAAGAGAAAAAAGGCTAAGATCTCTGGTTCGGTGGCTCTAGGGCGGGTTTTATAGAGTGGAGGGACTATCCAATCAATGTGGGCCTAGGAGATATGCTTGAATCCGAGTTTCCTTCATCCAAAGAGTTTTCCCGGGCCAAACATTGAGAGATAACTCCAAAATATAGGAAGATAACCTTATTAAGATCTAAGAAAACTCCATCGAGCTCCATCCGTTTCTGTTTCTGCTTCGAACTGAAATGGCGACTTGTGTAGTGCCGTTAATTCATAAAAGAGTGGTTTATCAAATAGGCGTAATTTCTTTTTTCCATATTTTGATATTTTTGACTTTTCCATATAATTGAATAAACGAGTTTCTAGACAGGTGCTCATTCCTTTTTCTATTTTTCTTGATTTTTCTTCCGATATTTTCGTACAAGTAATGTGCGCCCCTTTATATGGTCGTTCATTCTTTTTGCAAGGAATTGACGCCAGAGTGAGCTGTCGTTCATTCTTTTTTTCTTTTCCAGCATTTTTTTCTTTTCCATTTCCATACAAAGAATGGGCAGCTTTCAAAGTGTCGCAGTTTGTTGAATGGGCGCCCTTTCAGAAGGGCATTCATTAATTGGCACATGGAGCTTGGTTGCTCATTCCTGAAAATTCAGAAAATTCAAAAAAATTAATGTTCTTTATTTCAAAATGAATTGTGACAAGTGTGCATTTTTTTAAATATTTCTCACATTGTTATTTTGACTCAAAATGATGATAAAATCATGTAAACTCAAATTAATGATGAGAATGAGCTTTTGGTCATATTAATGTACAATTATGCTTATTAAATGGTCAAAGATGATATATGTGATGTAAATTATGATATAAAATATGACACTCATCATACCCCCCCAACTTACTCATTGCTTGGCCCTTAGCAATGCAATTAAATTAAAATTCAGGACCAACAAAAGTTTACAAAGTTCATACTTTCATATCTAGCTTTTCCTTCATAGAATTAACCAAAGATTTGGAATTTGGAATCATTATAAATACTAGTCTTAGTTTGGAAATTTAGGAACCTGATCAAGAATACAACTAAAAGTTCAATAGCACTTGTGCATGTGTAATACTGAATGTATAGCGTAGATAATTATATCCCCCATTTATTATTCTAAGCAAGTGCCTTTCAACGGTGCACCTCTTAATCAGAGCATTAAGCATACTAGCTTTTTGTCTGCCTTATTTATTTGTCCCCTTTTGGGATCTTTTTTTCTACACACATGATGTTGCACTACCCTTCACTGCTTAACATGAATCTCGACTCTTGTCTTAGGAGAAGCATGCCAAGTTACACAGGTCAAGGTTCCCTTTTCCGTTTTACATGAACCTCAACACGTCTTAGGTGAAGTAGGCCCGGTTACTAAGATTCGGGGTATTTTTCATAGTATTTCTTTTTTTTTTCATTATGCTTTTGCACATATTTGATAAATAACATGGCATAAAGCTTAAAAAAGATCTCTTAAGAAGTGCAGAGTATCAGACAAACATACTCAAAATAGCAGTAGGTTTGTCCCGCTTATTTCATTAGCGTGCAGAGTGATTTCTTTTCTAAAGTGCACATGAACTTTAAAGAGATTCTTAAATCAATTTTCCATGGCAAGATCGAAGAAATTATCATCATTCTCCCTAGTCTTTTCTATTCCTGATTTACTTTCAATTCAAGCATGAATAAAGAAAACTTAATTGGGGATTTCATCTTTTTACTTTTCATGTTCAATACAAGACAACTTAAAAGATATGCAAGACAATATGCAAGAACTCATGTCATGTTGTACAATATGCATCATGAAATGAAACTTTTCCCTCCCATAACTTGAATGATATTGTCCTCAATGGCATATATAAGCAATAAAAGTAACAGAACATTGTAAGAAGAAAAATTGCTGAGAAGGAAAGAGACAACCTGATATGCGAGGTAAATTACTCCTTTAAGATAGCGGCGTTGTTTCTTCTTCTTGACCCGTCTACTGAAAAACACACTAAAACATCAAATAACAAAAACCGTGGGTTGCCTCCAAAAAGTGCTAAATTTTTCGTCTTCAGCCAGACGCATGCATAAGAGGTGCAAGCTCCATAACCAATGAGTTGAGTTAAGAATGAGCCACCATGTTATCTTATCTGCTTTCAATTTTCAGTATTTGTGCCACGAGAAGATAAGATTATGCATGTACATGCATGGATTGAAAGTATGTTGGTTTCGTATATTATTGAGTTGAACATTAGAAGCATATGTGAACTAATTTTGTTCCTTAGGGGGCATATGCAAATCAATGTCCATTAACCTAACATGATCTGCGTGGAATCTTTGCCCAGTCTCTATCCACTGGTCTCCTTGTCCTGTATCTACCCACTTGACTACCCATTTATTGGCTACTTCCTCCATGTCACCTTGTTCATGTGCCGGTGGCTTTTGAATGAGATTGACATTACTTAAACTATGATGCATGCATGCCGATGAACTAATATCTTTCAAATCTATCACACTCCCCTTAATGCTAGCCTCTAGTGCATTAAGAGCACTAATCAACTGGTCTTCCTGATGGGAAGCCAAATCAAAGGTGAAAATAGCAGGCATATCCCCCTCAGGCCCTAGACTCTCATAATGAAGAGACTTAACGTTCAAGGGAATCAAATTGGTAGGAAGCATGAGCCCAGAATTAGGGGTCAGATCAAATGTAAAATTCTCTAATACGGCCCCTTCATCAAATTCATTAATCGACAGATTATTCATCAAATTATTCAATAACGGGGTGGGTAGATTAAATGTAAACATTTCTAACCAGGCCCCTTCATCATATTCTTCAGAAGGAGGAGGATGTTCAGAATTCATCTCCAATAAATCGTAACAATTATTAACCACAGAGTAATTTCCCTCTTCATGTATATCTTTAAATGAGTTCTTTGGGCCACTATTCTTCTTAATGATACTCTCAGCCTCAAAACATTCATAGGATGGGGTGATGACATCAAGATAATCATCATTATTCTTCAATCCACCCTCTAATGCCTTCCCTTCCTTCATCATGGTGTTGCTAGTGCACTCCCTCTCACTCTCACTTTTGACATCTTGAGCCAAAATGACAGGCATAAGATCATCATCATCATCATTCACGTGTTGAGGAGGTTGGTGTACTATTGAAGAAGGGTCATGGTAATTAAACTTAGAATACACAATATGAGGTTCAGAGTAGTGGCCTAGGGAATCTCCCCTAGAATTGATATTGTTGTTGAAGTTAGGGTGACATGAGTTGGGCTGAAGTTGATTACACATGGGCTGCTCATGGACTTCTTGGGGTAAAAGTTTAGATGAATGGACTTGAATTGTTTGATCCATCCATGGGAAATTTGGGTGATTGTGTTGGAACCCTAGTTTTGATAATGACATTCTATGAATCATGTTAAGACTGGAATGAATAAACCCTTCAATCAAATCTGTTGTGTCTCAGTATCAGATCATAGGTTACTGAATTTTCTGTCAAGAGCATATTATGGTCCATGCATATTCTACCTCATGAATATAGATGGTCAGTGCATTCTCTGTTCTACAGCATATCAAGTCAGTGCACGTTTGCCTTGTGTATATACAAGGTCCGTGCACGTCTGCGTTAAGCATAAAGAAGGACGGTGTAGTTTTTGCCTTTCACTAAACCAGGTCCGTGCACACTTTCCTTGAGTGATACAAGGTCGGTGCACATTTGTGCTTGTGTGATACAAGGTCGGTGCATACTCTGCTAATATGCATACCAGGTCGGTACACTTTCTGTTGGTCCGAATACAGGGTCGGTGCATACCCTGTTTGTCTACATGCAAGGTCAGTGCATATTCATGCATATAGAAGAACAAGGCCGGTGCACGTTCCTATAGTGTCCTAATAAGGTCGGTGCATTCTTTGTTTTTTCTACACACATAGTCGGTTCACATCCTGTGCGAATGCACACAAGGTCGGTGCATGTCTTGATCTTGTATACATAAGGTCGGTGCAGGTTTTTCCTCGAAGGTTGGTGCATGTTTTACAGTTAACACACATTGGTCCGTGCATGTTTCGCATTTAGCACACTTAGGTCAGTGCGTGTTTTTACATAGAACACACACAGGTCAGTGCATGTTTTGCCACATGTATGTAAGGGTCTGTGCACATTTTCACCTATGCATATAGAGGTCGGTGCATGTTTCTTATACTGCATAATAAGGTCAGTGCATAGTGTCTTTATTGCATATTCGAGTCTATGCATGTCCCTAGTCGGTGCACATTTTTGCCTCATTCATATAATAAGTCTGTGCTATGTTGAATAGCTCATGAATAAAGGTCAATGCAAGGTGTTTGATGAAAGGTCTTTATTAGATACGCAGGATCTTAAGTTCGGGCGTGACCCAATAAGTAGCGTGTGATCCCAGGATGCCTCGTTAACTGTGACTCTGTCACATGATCAACAATCTTCTGACACATGGACTTCCAGCAAGGATAAGTTGCTTGGAAAAAGTGCGGGAAAGTGCCATCCACACGCCCTCTATCTCCCGTCTATAAATAAAGGGTTTTCGCCTGAAAATCAAGATACAGAAAAATAGATATACAGACAAAGAGAGAGAAGAATAGAGTGAAGCATAGAGAAAAATAGAAGGCTGATTGAGCAGAGCATACAAGAAAAAAGGGGATCTGAGAAGCTTTTCAAAGAGAGGAAGACTGAAGAGTTCGTGAGTGTGAAGCGAGAAGAAGGCTCAAGAGATCTGAAGAACTATTTCCATTGTGTCCTTTGGATCAGATCCAAGGCACAGTGCTCCTGCGTGAGCATTTCAATTTTCTTTTACTGTCAGCTTTCCGATGCTGAATTTCTCGGTTTTCTATTTTCATTTTCCATTCTTCTTCTAAGCTGTTAGGCAACGGTGGCTAAGCTGTAAGGCCCAGCAGATCAAGCTGTTAAGCAGTAGTGGCTAAGCTGTAATGCTCAGCAGTGGCGAAGCTGTATTGCCCAGCGGTCAAGCTGTTAATCAGCGGTTAAGCAAGTTGTGAAGCTCATCTGTTGTTGGCAAGCTGTGAGGCCCAGCCGTTCAAGCTGTTTGGCAGCGGAATTCACACTCTGGTCGGAGTGTGGGGTGGATGTAGGTCTTGAGGACTGAACCACCTAAAAAGATCTTGTGTACTGTGGTTTGCTTTCCAATTTGTCAACCGTTAGATGTATGCTAGGCGCATTCCTATCTACGGTTCTGACTGAATGGATGTTGTGTACACGCATGCTTGATCTGGTTCTATCAACGCTATATACTTGCCCAGGAGTCTGCATTTCTGCAGTTAATCTGTTCGATTAAGTGTATCATTAGTTTTCATAGTCTGCAGAGATTGATTATTTTTAATTCTGCACATGTTTAAAATCTTTAGATTAAGTTTAAAGTGGTCAAGTTTTTAGAAGGGCATTCATTCACCCCCCTCTGAATCCTTATTGCACCATTGGAGTGACTCCCATCGATTTAACAATTGGTATCAGAGCAGGTTTCTGTGTCCTTAGATCCGACGATCTACAGATCAGATCCTACATCTTTGGTGCATTCTTTGTGTTGTTGTCTTTGGTTTAAATCTATTTCCATGGCCTAACCACCGAGATTTGATGGTTCTAGTTTTTATAGTTGGCTAGGAAAGTTCAGAGATTATGTAATATCTGTAGATTCAAACTTATGGGTTTTGATTGAACACAATCCATACAATGTTCCACAGGATCCGTCCACATGGAGTATTGTTGAAAGACTTAAGAATGCGTAAAATTTGAAAGCCCTGGAGATGATAAAAAGGGCGATAGATGTTAGCATGTTTCCTAGTGTGAATATGTGCAGGACTGCTAAGGAAATCCTAGAGAAGATCAATCTAGTCCGGAAACAGAAGGAAGACTGCAAATGCTTTGTGGTAGGTGCTAACACTACAGATGAAGAGGTAAGCTCTCCTTTCAAAGATTACACAGTAGATCAATGGGAAGAAGCTTACACTGATTTGTTTATAATATATGAGAAAATAAGAAAGGAAAATAAATCATTTAAAAAGAAACTGAAACATGTTAACCATGCTGAATTAAATCATGTTGAAAATGAAGAACTAAAAGCTGAAAAAACATGTAATGAATATATTTTCTTGAAAGAATTAATTGATGATCTTAATTCCAATGATGATATGTAGAAAAGTTTGATCAAGTCTTTAAAAGAGGAAAATGAGCTGATGCTTGAAAAGAAAAGGGAATTTGATGAATTTGAGGATAAATAGCTCGAAGAAAATAGCAACCTGAAAGAATAAAATAAAAAGCTCATGGTTTTAAATACTATTTTGTCAGGAAAATTGTTGACTATTGAAAAGGGGAAATGTGTGTTGAAAGAGGAAGAGGTTAATAAGGTACAAAAGCTTGAACATGAAATTGTTACTTTAAAGAGTTTGAATGATGCTCTGCATCAGCAAGTTATCTCATGTGAAACTGAAATTGCTGGATATGAGTTGAATGTTGCTTCTTGTAATTCTGAAATCCAAGACCAAAGAAATTATCTGTCTAAATTTGTTAAGGGAAGCGATAACTTGGATAAAATTCTTGGAACAACTGTGAACTTTCAGAGGGAAGGGTTGGGCTATAACCCTAAGAATAAAAAGAACTTTGGAAATAAAACTCAAACTTCTTTTGTCTCTAGTTCTACCTCAAATGTTTTTCAATTTTCTGCTCAAAGAATTGATAATCCTTCTAAAATCTGAAAAAGGTTGGAAAACACAAAAAGAGTGTGAATCAGAATAACAACAAGAATGTTTCTGCTAATGCTGTGAAATCTGTCCATGTTGAAAACTTTACTATTGCTAAGAACTCTGATTCATCAACGCACGTCGCCAAAAAACTCCCCACTCACTCACATGCAAACAAAAAGAAATCTTCAAGTCATTATTGTGGTAGGGCAGGTCATGTTATGGATGATTGCCATGCATTGATAGCTGATGACATGAATGCATCTATGAAATTGAATGAAAGTAAAAAGGGTAACAATCATGTTGTGCAAAAAAAGAAAATTCAATGTTTTCATTATAATAGAATTGGGCATAGGATGCATGACTGCTGGTATTTCAACAATGCTGGTCTAAAAACCCAGAGAAACCTTAATGAACAAAGAAGGCCAAATTTGAATTCAAATAAAAGGCATCATTGTAACAACTGCAAAAGATTCGGCCATACAGTTCAGAACTGTTGGCATATGAGAGGAAATTTCATGTCTCATGACAGATATGGCAGAGCTAATGCCATCCCACAAAATCACTCCATTAATGCATTTAAGAAGAACATGAATTCATTCATATCATGTCATTATTGTGGGAATGTGGGGCATGTAATGAATAATTGTTCAATCATGAAGTTTGATTATTTGAATACTTGGAGTACACCTGTTAGACGTGTTACTCATCTGATAGGACCCAAGAGTTCTTCGGTTCCTAGGTATGCAAGGTAATTCTTTCTTACAGTTGTGCCTTGATGGATTAAATAAAAGGGGTTGAATAAATACTCAAGGCACATAAAGGTCAGTTAAACCCCACTCATACCCTTTCTTACGTTGCTTATTTTATGGCATGAGTAATTCTTCTTTGAGTTTTCGAATGATTGGTAAGAATGATACTTCTTTAGGTTTTGAATGCCATTTCATCAATTGATGCTTCTGATTGATGTTGTATTGAAATGATTGATTCCTAATCATCTACCTCATGCATAACTCACAGAATAACTTTTCATGCTGTAGTTGGTTATTCATGTTCATGAGTAGATGCATAGGTCTACATGACTCCTTGGTATATCAAATGGAAGTTGGGAGAAGGGCAGATATCTTCTTTCTGGAAACCCACACCATGTGTAGAGGCTAGTTCTTTACCTAGTACCAAGGGTCTTGACATTGCATGTAGTTTAAATCTGAAATGTGCATTTATTTGTTGCATCTCTGTGTACTTTAAGAAAAATAAGTGATGCTTGGTTGAAATCTCTGCACATTTTGAGGGGGAGCTGAGCTGAATTGAGAATGAATGTATAATGCTTTGGGGCTGGACTGTCTATTTTTGAGCTGTTCGTTATTGCTGAATTGCTGCTTGGATAGTGGGCTATATGTGCCTTATGAGTAGTAAAGTGATGCTGCTGAGATATTGATTTTGGAATCTGTTTAAGTCAGGTCTAAGATAACATATCAATTGTTTGGGAAATCCTCTTTTGGAAACACTGATTTTTCTACAAGCTGAAGGCTATAAGCTGCTGGATTATATAGAAGGCTGTTAGTCTGTTGCTAGACCCTTAAGGCTAAGTCTTTGTATGTTTGTAATTTGGCCCTAAGTCTTAACCTTGCTCTTGTATGGCCTTCATTCATATCTTCTTGCTCGTCTTCTCTTTGATCTATCCTCATCCATGTTCTCATCTATTCTTCAAAAAAAGTTCATAAACTGTGTAATTCAGGGGGAGTAAAATCTGAATTCTATCACCTTTACTAATCTTCAACAGTTAACTACTAAGATCACTCTGAACTAAGAACAAAATTACTGATCTTAACTGAAGTGTGATTTTCTATTTATGAATATTAAATCTTATCTTAAAATACTCACATCTACCCTTGAATGAGACTTCAATGGTCTTAAATCAGTCTAAATTGGAACTGCTTAGAAGGTTTTCTTAAAATCTGAAAGTCATTAGTAATAAGTCAATCTGATAGAAATTCTGGTGTTTATATGGTCCTTAAGCCAAGTTTTAAGAAAAATCTGTTAAAAGAACATGGAATACACCATTAAATAAAAAAATGAAAGAGGCAGAGCAATGGCATATCATTTGAGATACTGACCATCTGTTTCAAAGAAATTCAGAGGTCAAGTCATGATAATAAATGCTATCTCTGTTCAAAATATGAAGTATAAAGGTAAACTGCACTGAGTAACCAGGGATTCTGGTGTTTAATTAACATGTCTCCTTGAGTAAAAATGTGTGGTAATACTAGAATGCTCAATCAAAAATTATAAAAGATCAATAAAAAATATGGTTGACTCTGAGCTCTTTTCAGTAAACCAAAACTGCCTTAAGTTCAATATAAAATAGATTTTTCAATCAGTTTTGGCTAATGAAAATGACTAGTAAGATTAATGATTTATCTGATTGGGCAGTGTCCTTGAGAAAATTGTTTATTTCCATTGATTTTGCTTCATAGGAATAATTTGTGAAGATTCATATTATAAGATAGAATCCCATATGCCAGAAATCACATAGAGGCGTAGAAAGGCATTTTCTTTAAAAGTAAAGGGTATTCTGGGTATTAACTATTGAAATTGGTAAAGTCGGTAGTATCTCATATAAAATACTCAACCCTACTTACATTGTCTATCATACCCTCTTCATTTAAGCCAAAACTCCTTCTCGCATTCGCGAGTTCCTCGCTCGTGCCCAGATCGTAAGCCAAGCCTCTCCAGTTTCCCCTTCCATGTTTCTTCTACTCATTCTTCTACCCTTCGTCCTCTGCTCTTCTCTACGTCTACCATGTCATCTCCGGCCGTCGAGAGCAAGGGAAAGAGAAAGGCGATGGAGGAGCAGAACCCAGAGGAATCTACGTTAGCATAGGCTACATAGGCTCTACCAAAGGAGAAAAGATCAAGGATAGCACTCGATGAAGATATCAGTCCCGCAGTGCTTAAGGAGAAGTCAGAAAAAGGGGAAGAAAAAGTATTGGGAACTCCTTCCAAGCGGCACCAGACACCTGCTACAGAAACAACTCTTGAGGAGGTTGAAGAAGAAGATGATCATGTTAGGTCATCGATGCAAGCAGCATTAGTATTGGAAGCTGGAAAGATAATGTTTCCACGATACGTGGACTTTAACAACCGTTCAATGATTTCTAAATTCCTTGAACTGTTGGAATTGTTTAGTTTCCAAAAATGGTGAAAATTTCTGGGTAAACATTGGGTTTATTACCCTAGACTCGTTACTGAGTTCTACAATAATCTAAATTTTGATTCAGTACAGTTAAAAATTTGGACTAGTGTCAAGGAGACAAAGATTGAAGTTTCTAGGCATTCCCTCCATAAAACATTTAGAATTCCAGAAGAAGGGATAGTCGAAGGAGAATTTAAATATAATCATCATGAGGCTTACTCTCTTTTCAGATGGTTGCCTAGTAACCCCAAAGACAAAAATCAGGCGAAACTGACTCAGCTAAATGCGAACAAGTTCTTTCCATCAAAGAGGTTATTTCACCACATTCTCACAACCATGATAACACCTCAAAATGGAGGAAGAGGAAGGGTAACTGAGTCTCAGAGGTTTATACTATTTTGTATGTTGAAAAAGATCAAGGCAGGTTTGTCAGACATAATGATTCAGATTATGGGCACATGGGGAGAGTCTAGGAGAAGCCTACCTTATGCAGCCCATTTGACTGTTGTGTTTAAGAAAGTCCATATTTCTCTAGAGAATGAGACCTCTAAGGAGATCCCCAAAGTGGATGTCAATAATATGGACTTTATATCTAAATACATGAAGTTGAAGCCATCTTCGGCCAGTCAACTAAAGAAACAAACAGAAAAGGAGGTCTCATCAGTACAAAAGGATCAGCTTCAAGCTTAACATGAGTCAGAACAACATCAGCAACATCAAGTTGAACAAGCTGAGCAGGAGCAACATCCAGCTGTTATTGAGATGGAAGAGTCAATTCAACATGAACAACAACCCTCAGATATGCACAATGTTATTACTGAACAGATTGTTGAGCAACAAGAAGATATTTATCAAGTTTCTGCATAGCTGCAAATCGGACATTTACTGTTGGAGCAAGAAGTTCACGAGCTGAACTTGACTGATGATCAACTAATGCAACAGTTGGATCAACATATTGATGAGCTCTTCCATAATTTTGGAGAGCAGTCTCAGCACCAAGTAGCAGTAGATCAGTCTGAACAGAGAGAGGAGCAGCAAAGAGAATGAGAACTTCAGGAAGATTAAAGGATGGAAGAAGTTTAGGAAGAGCAATCATAGGAAGCCCAAGAAGCTGAGATAGTAGCTCAGCAAGAACAATTTCTATGTCCTGCTCCTGTCTATGGACCTTATCATGGGCCAATTACTGCTTTTGGAATACAACCTCCCTTGTCTCCTGAAGAACCCTTCATACCTCTAGAAATTCAAGCATCTAGCTCTGTTGGACCAAGCTCAGGACCACATATTACAAAAATGTTTACCACATTGGTAAACCTCATCATGAATCAAGGAAGAACAATGATTGCACAGTTCATGCACTTACATTCAGCCATTCAGAGACTTGATGCCAGAATGCTACATGTGGAATAGACTATACATAGTCAGTGGCTAAAGTTTGTTTATGACAAGCACAAGTCTGATTTGAATAAAATGGTGTTTTAGACTCCTTACTGGCAGTATGTCAGAAGGAAGGAGAAATATTGGGCAAAATGCAAAGTACTCAGACTACATCCTTTGTAAAACTCACTCAGACTCTTGTGCACTCCTATGATATCAAGATTGAGTTAGAACATGTGAAACTTCAGATGACTTTGCTCAAACAAGAACAGGAGGCTCTGACTAAGAGGATTACTGCTATTTCTGGTGAAGTACATGGAAGCATGATACAGCTTGGCAATACCTATGAGAAACTGGATGTAGTCCTTGCAAAAGTTCTGATGCTAGCTAAAAGTTTCAAAAATGTTGTCACTAAATAGGCCACCAGTTCTTCCACTTTTTTGGCTGATATTCACAACCAACAGACCTCCCAAATTGAAAACTTGTGCAGCATGATGCAAAACTGGTTTGTGGATATGACATCTAATGTCAAAGAGCTTCATGACCTAGTCAAGCAAAATGACAAGAAAGTAATGGCCAAATTTACAGCCCTTGGAACTAAAGTAGACATAATACCTTTTCCACGAGCAGTACCTCTGACAGGTAGCTCTAGCAGTACACCACCCAGAGGAAGGGGCAGCTCAAGAGATACCAGCTCCGGCCGAACAAGTCCTGCAGATACCTAAGAGTCCTCCTATTCTTTTTGATAATGACAAAGGGGGAGAATTTTTTTGACAGTCATGTATGATAGTTCTTGATCTGGGGAGACAGTTCTTGATCTAGGGAGAAGGAGACGCTGATGGTTTGTTTGATGATGATGGTCTGCCCTTTCCTGAACTGATGTCTTTTGCTGATGATCTGTCTTTTGCTGAATGGTTTTGGTATAGAAGAGATTTATGTATTGGTTAACAGATTTGAATGAGAATATCAAACTTGTGAATTTCTGTGTATAAAGCTCTTGTATGATGAGATACTCATTCAAACATCAGTTTGCCTTTTGATGGAGGCATCACCCACGACTCCCTCTGGCTCGAGTCATCTTCACACCCCAGTGTCATTTGAGCTCGGGCTTCACTCTATGTAGGCCCCTTTATCCATTTTGTGTTTTTTTTTTATTTGAGTCATTTGATGTATTTTCAATTTTATTTGAGTCATGTCCCTAGGTCTTTTGTTATTTCCCTAAGTTTAAGTGTCATTAGATTAGCTATTGGGCCCAATTCTGTGGGCTTGGCCCAGTGGCGCCCCCTACCCTTGCTTATTTGTCATTGTTGCATGAGTCAGGGACTTTTTGTAAAATATGGGTTGCCTATATATCGGACCACATTCCCCCCCATTTCAAATTAATGAATAAATGAAGAATTGCCATTTGAGAGTTCAAATTCCATAGTTCTAGTGGAGTGAATCCAATAGTGGGTGAGAAGCCCTAGGGGAGAGAATCCCCACCCAACCTTCTCTCTCTCTCTCTCTCCCTCTCTCACCACAAAGGGGGCTGCGACCCCCCCTCTCTCTCCTCCACCTCACCTGCCACCTCACCCCCCATCCCCATCCCTAGGTGCATTGAAGACCCCTCCACCAAATCCCCACCAAATCTTGCCCCTCCCTAGGAGATCTTTGGCCATTCCAACACAATCTCCCACTCCCCAACACAATCTCTTCCCTTCCCCACACAATCTCCCAGCCCCCAAGACCAGTTTGAATTTGAAATTCCTTCCATTCCCCAGCCTTAGGTCGCCCCCCAGCCCTCTCCATTAGAACATGTCGCCCCTTTCCTTCCCTCCACTCCATACTACCAAGATCACCCACCACCTTCACTGACCTTCAACCTTGACTGAAGTTAGAAAGACCCTGCATCCTCCCCCTTCTCCAGCTCCTCCACACACCCTCCCCACCCTCCATACCTCTTCCCACATTCCCCTCCCACCACTCATCATATCCCCTTCACCATTCAACCACTTCTTCTTCTCATTTCGTGGTCATTCGGGAGCTACATCGACGGACCTGCTCTAGTTGAGGACCTGCAGAGAACCAGAAGATTGCAGTGGCGACCCCGACCTCATCCCGACATCCCTGAAGGTCCAAGAGGTACCTCTGGAAGCGTCCACCAGCCTTCTTCGCAACGGCAGTGGTCTCGTCCCCTTCGGAGTTTCCTGCTGCCCGGGGGAGTCGTTCTCCCCAGACTGCGCGTCCACCTCCAGACTGCAGATCAGAGGCTGCTAGTAGAGACTCCCACGATCAGTAGCTTGAAGATCTGGAGGCGGGGCTTGGCCGAGACCTTCCTCAACAAGTCTCTTTCCATCTCCAAGAAGCGGCTCCTCGATCGACCTCCGGAGCAGCCTTTTCTCATTTTTCTCCCTCAGGTGTGCTGGTCTGTCCACTCCTGGACTGGTCCGACACCTGAGCACTGTTTGGGCTGCTCAGGTCTACCCCGACATCGTCTGGCATCCCCGTGGGTCTCTGCTCGAAGAGGACCCGACAACGAAGCCGTCGACTCTGGCCAAGCCCGATTCAGAGCTCGGGAGCGCCCGGAGTGACTTCGTCTTCCTGCTGTTGTGGTCCAGAAGTAGACAGAGCCAGAACCCTGCTTCCCTGTTCGTGCCTCTGCTCCGACCAGCACCGGCAACCTGATAAATAGGAAAATTTTGGACGACTTCCCGGGTCACCTACAAAGATTTTCCAGCTGGTCACGTCCCCAAAAAAATTCGGGAGCGGTCACAGCGTCAACATCTTCGACAGTCTGTCCTGATTCACTGAGAGCGAGCAGACCCGGCTTCGTCCACCCTTCGGCTCCCATTTGGTTTCTTTTCCCCCTCCCCGCCTGGCCGGCTTACAGCCCCTCCCTGTGGGAGGTAGTGTTTGATTGTAACCATTAATTTCCCATCCCCAAGGTTCCCCCCCTTGCATGGGGTGTAGTGTTGTAATGACTTAAGCAGGTCAAGCTTCTCCGGCGCGGCGTGTGGGGAACCCACGCTTCCCCGCTCGCCCACGTCTCCGAGCGGGACCGGTTTCTTCAAACCGGTCGAGTAAGTGCTCCACCCTTAGCTCTACTTAGTGCTTGTTCTTTCCAATATTAGTTCATAAACTCCGCTGGCCGTGAGAGTGAGAGCCCGATCCTTAAGCTCCATTGCTTCAAGAGATCACCGTGGGGTGAAGAGTGTAGCCCGTGCCCTTGGCACCACGTCGGCTCCCTTGAATTGGGCAGCCATATCCTTGTGAAACCAACCTTGGACTTTCTGGCCCTCTACCAGCAAGGGCCCAGCCATCACATCCTCCACTTGGCATCACCAAGTTACCCCGGGTTTGGGTGAGCGTCGGGTGAGTGACTGCCAATATCGGTCCTTTCCGTTTGAAAATTGTGCTTGCTTGGCTAGGTCCGAGGGTGTGTCACATCAATTGGTATCAGAGCAAGTCATTGACTTGTCTCTATCAAGTCTAAGTCCTAGGGCCATTGCATTGTGTGTCTATCCTTCATTTCATTCCCCCCCCCCCTTGCATGTCCACCCGTAGTGGTGCCATTTACCGACTCGACCCATCGTCTTCGGTTCCCCCATGGATCCCAATCCCCAACTCAACCAAGACGTCCCTAGGGAGGAACCCCAAGGCCAAATGAACCGGGTGGATGCTGCCCTTACAAACATTCTTGCCCAACTTGAGTCCCTTTCCACTTGGCTTGCTCGGCTAGAAGAGCATGAGTTCCACCCAAGGAACAATGAATAAAGAGCCCACCATCCACATGTTGAACCTCATAGGGATGAGTTCCAACCATGGAACAATGAACCAAGAGCCCACGATCCACATGTTGAACTTCATAGGGATGAGTTCCACCCAAAGAACAATGAACCAAGAGCCCACCCTCCATATGTTGAACCTCATAGGGATGAGTTCCACCCAAGGAACAATGGACCAAGAGCCAACCCTCCACATGCTGAAATTAATAGGGAGGACTTAAATGTTGACCCCTACCATGACTATGAGAGGCCTCGCCACCATGAAAATCATGAAAGGCGTCCACGGGACGACCCGGATGACCCTCTCTTAAGAATGATTAATGTAGAGGCCTCAAACTTTGATGGTTCCCATGAACCAAGTATCTACTTAGAATGGGAAACCGCCATGGACCAATATTTTGAATGGTACCCTATGTCCGACCAAAGGAGGGTAAGATTGGCCAAGATGCATCTCACCAAATTGGCCAAAACTTATTGGCTAAACCAAGAAGGATTAAGGAGGGTTAGGCAGAAAGGGCCTATTGACACTTGGGAGGGAATGAAGACCCAACTTAGAAACAAGTACCTTCCTCTATCCTACCACCAAATGCTCTTGGATGAGTGGCAAAGCCTCACCCAAGAAGAGAAGACCGTGGTCGAATACATTGAGAAATTTGACTCCTATCTTTTGAAGTGCGGAGTTCATGAGGACCTAGACATCACATTGTCCCGATTTAGGAATGGGCTTCAAAATCACATCAAGAGGGAGCTTTTCATGAGAGATGTCGACAACCTTGAACAAGCCTACCAAGTAGCTCGGGATGTTGAACAATTTTCAAGGATTCCTAGGTTTGCTTCCCCACGGCCGACCAATCCCAAAAGCATGGGACCCCGATCCACCCCGTCCCCTCCCATGAAGGCCCCTAGCCTGAGTGGGAGTGCCCCATTGAGGCCTTACAACCCACCTCTCATCACCACTCCAACCAAGGCCGCCCCTATCCATCCCCCTCCACGGAGGGAAGAGGCTTCCAAGAGCCCAAATGTAGGAGGAACCACCCCGGGTAGTGGGCGCCAAGAATGCTATAGATGTCAAGGGTATGGGCACTTCGCGGGACAATGTCCTTCCAAAGGGTTGTCTAGTTTGCTAGTTGAGGAAGCCCCCCTACCCCAAGGGGAACTTGAGAGTGTGGTTGAGGTCCATGAAGCCTCACTAGATTGGGAAAAAGAGTATGAGGCCCAATACCATGAGACGAGTCTAGACCACACCATGATATTCCCTGACTCCCATCTAGGAGTGATTAGATGAACCCTCACTAAACCCCAAGAAGAGGATTGGCGACGAACCTCAATCTTTCACACCTTTGTCAAGATAGCGGGTCATGTGAGAAAAGTGATCTTAGATAATGGGAGTTGTGTCAATGCTGTGTCTCCCGACACCATTAAGCTCCTTGGACTTACTATCACTCCCCACCCAAGCCCATACCGGGTCTCATGGATCAACAACAACTCTATCCCGGTCAACACCCGTTGCCTTGTGCCCCTCACCTTCTCATCCTACCATGGACAAGTATGGTGTGATGTCATCCCATGGAAGTAGGTAGCATCCTACTAGGAAGACCTTGGCTCTATGATGTAGATGCCACCATCTTGGGTAGGACCAATACATGCACCTTTGAACATGAGGGAAGGACTATCCGTCTTAACCCCTCCCCACCACGTGCCATGCCTAAGAGGGACACTCTCCCTCAAGGAGACCACCCCACCACACCACAAGTCTCAGGGAACTCCACCCCTCCAACCCAATCCCTTACCCAAAATCCCAAACAAGGTGTGACCTCGGGGTTGACCAAGGGTCTTCACCTCATCACCAAGAAAGAGCTTGAGGAAGAGATAGCTCAAGGGACACCTCTATGTGCGGTAGTCATTTATCTAGGAGAGACCACCCCCTCCAACCCCCATCCCATAGAAGTCCGGCACCTCCTAGAGGATTTTCATGATGTGTTCACGGAGGAACTCCCGGACCAACTCCCTCCCATGCGTGATGTGCAACACGCAATTGATCTAGTTCCGGGAGCCACCCTTCCCAACCTACCTCATTACTGCCTCAATCTCACGGAACATGCTGAACTTCGGAGGCAAATAGAGGAACTCATTAGGAAGGGCTTCATCCACATTAGCAAAAGCCAATGTGCCATACCGGCCCTTCTCACTCCTAAGAAGGATGGATCATGGTGGATGTGTGTGGATAGTCGGGCCATTAATAAGATTACCGTCAAGTATAGGTTCCCCATCCCTAGGCTTGATGACATGCTCGACATGCTAGCGGGAGCCACTATCTTCTCCAAGATTGACCTTAAGAGTGGCTACCACCAAGTTAGAATTAGGCCCGGAGATTAGTGGAAAACGGCCTTCAAGACCAAGGATGGCTTGTATGAATGGTTAGTCATGCCTTTTGGGCTCTCAAATGCCCCAAGTACTTTCATGCGTCTCATGACGGAGATCCTTAGGCCTTTCATTGGGGTCTTTATAGTGGTCTACTTTGATGACATCCTCATATATAGTCAAACCCAAGAGGCCCACCTTGATCACCTTAGGCAAGTTTGCACCGTCCTATGACATGAGAGCCTATTTGCCAACCGAGGCAAGTGTCACTTCTTGACCACATCTATCACTTTCCTAGGATTTGTGGTATCCACCAAAGGTGTCTTCATGGACCCCGAGAAGGTCCAAGCTATTCTATATTGGCCGGAGCCCCACACCCTTCACGAGGTCCGAAGTTTCCATGGGTTGGCCACATTCTATAGGAGGTTTATTCGGGGATTTAGCACCATTACCGCCCCTATCACAGACTGCCTCAAAAAGGGGACTTTTGTATGGACCAAACCAGCCTCCAAAGCCTTCCAAGAACTTAAGGAGAAGATGACCTAAGCCCCGGTCCTATGCCTACCCAATCTCTCTAAAGTCTTTGAAGTCACATGTGATGCATCCGGGATAGGAATAGGAGGGATTCTCAGCCAAGAGGGTCACCCAGTGGCCTTCTTCAGTGAAAAGCTATGTGATGCTAGGATGCGAAACTCTACCTATGACAAAGAATTCTATGCCTTGGTCCAGTCCCTCCGACATTGGAGACACTATTTGTTGCCTAAAGAATTTGTCATCTTTTCTAATCATGAGGCCCTCAAATACCTCAACTCCCAACAAAAGTTGAATGCCCGACATGCCCGCTGGGTTGAGTACATCGAATCCTACACTTTTGTCATCAAACACAAGGCGGGAAGTGAGAATCGAGCAGTAGATGCCCTTAGTAGGAGAGTCTCTTTGTTATCCACTATCCAAGTGGAAGTGACCAGATTTGAGAGGCTCAAGGATGAGTACCCAGGCTGCCCCGACTTTGGGCACATCTATACCACCTTGACCATCCATTCTAGCATAGAACATGATGGTTTTATCTTGGAAGATGGGTTCCTCTTCAAGGGGCCAAGGCTTTGCATACCACGGACATCACTCCGTGAATTCTTGGTTTGGGAATTACCTGCAGGAGGACTAGCTGGCCATTTTGGGGTTCACAAAACCATTGCTCTAGTGGAGGGTCAGTTTTATTGGCCAACTTGTCGTCAGCGTAGGGGTTGAGGTGTTGAGAGAACGAGATTTTTGTTTGACCTAGCATAGGCCCCATGGAGGCGCTTTAACCCCTTGGCTATGGCGACCTTGGGGGGGCCCGTCGTGGCCCCCTCCGCCGTGGTAGCCGCTTCTTCTTCTTCGGCCCCACCCGCCTTGGCTTCTTCTTCTCCTGCTGTTTCCCCTGCTTTTGTTATCCCGGAGAGTAGTCGCACCTTTGCTGAAGCTCTTGCCACTTCGCTGCTACCGCCTGTGATTCCAGGCAATGTCCATGAACCTGCGCTTACGGATGGTGGTGAACCGGCCGTTTTCTTCTCCGCCGAGGAACTAGAAACATCGCTGCAACCTTTTGCATTTTCGCTGGTGGCCCGGACGCCCCAAGGAAGACCTGCTTTTCCTGAGATCAGGGCTCATCTCACAAACTGGTGCCGATTCAAAGAAGATTTTATGATCAGTGCTTTGGATGCTAAGCATCTTCTTCTGCGTTTCCGTAATCATGATGATTATTTGCAGTTGTTGCTGAGAGAGCATCTCTATGTTCATGGCAGATTTTTCTGGTTCTTTAAGTGGATGATGCATTTTTCACCCAATGAAGACTCCCCAATTCTGCCGGTATGGATTTCTTTCCCGGGGTTGCCTGTGAATTTTTTTGCGGAACCTTTGTTGCGTTCTATAGCTGGAAATATTGGGAAGGTATTAAAAATAGACTCTTCAACTCTTAATTTATCCAATACTGTGGCTGCCCGAGTTTGTGTTGAGCTGGATATCCTGAAGCCTCTCCCCCCTAGAATATGGATTGGTATGTGTGCGGGAGGGATCTGGCAAGACATTCTTTACCCTGAGCTGCCTCTATTCTGATCGAGCTGTTCCAGACTAGGCCACTCTATGCATGATTGTAAAGGTAAATCAATTAATCCGGTGGTAAATTCTGAAGGATCACAGGGTATTTCTCGACCTGTCCCAAAGGCCAAGCAGACTTGGAAACCAGTGGCTCAGATGAATACAGGTGATCAAAGGCATGTTGGAAGTGTTGAACCTCCTCTTGCTACACTATCTTCGAGTGGTGATGTTGCTGAGCCTTGTCTGGCTGTTCGACCAAACAGTGAAGTTGTAGAGGTATCCCCTTCTAAGTCCGTGGGGGTCAATGCCATTATCTCAAAAGAAATTTCCCATGTAAATCAGGATAATTCAATGCATTCACTTATGGATGGTAGTGCATTAAGGTCGCTACCTAACTCATCTAAAATTGCTGACTCTACTCTTAACTCGTCAGCTACATTGACGGCCTTACATGCTCCTCCTCGAGTCACAGTGATCCCTACAGAAGATCCCATTGCTCCTGTTAGTGAGCTCCCTTCAGGACAAAGGATTGATGGTAATGGCCTAATTGCCCCTGTTCCGGAATTGGCCATTGTTGATCAGCAATCTGTGAACATTATGCAACTTCCTTTGCTTGCCTTAAGCAGTCATTCGGAGTCTAGGACCTCGTTTCAGCAACAGCAGAATAGTTTGGATTTGGCAGGTACAAGACAAAATATTGCAACTGCAGCAGAAATTGAAAATGCAAGGACTGCTATTAATGATCACATGGGTGTCATAACTAGATCCATGACCAGGTCTGGATCATCCGGTACTCTTCCTTTATCAAAATCCTCATGAATTTCATCATATGGAATATAAGAGGAATTGGAAATGATGTTTCTATTGGGAGGGCTAAATATTTCATTCAGACCCACAAAATCGATTGCATTGTTGTGCTGGAACCCAAAATTCATGTCAGTAAAATGAACCATATATGCAGGAAATTAGGAATGAGCAATTGTTTTGCTAATTGTGATGATCTGGCGCATATTTGGATTTTTTGGAGAGACCCCCTGGACTTCTCCATTGTCATTACTGATGAGCAGCAAATAACCATTACACAATCTGGTTCTGTTAGGCCTTTATTCCATCTTACTTTTGTCTATGCTAAATGCTCTATTCTGGAGAGGCAGGCATTGTGGAGGTCACTACAAGCAGTGCACTCTCAAATTTCAGGGCCTTGGCTAGTTGCTGGAGATTTCAACTGCATTATGGCAGTGGGTGAAAAAATTGGTGGCAATCCACCTAATTTAACTGCAATTTCGGACTTTATTGAGTGTGCTTCAGATTGTGCTTTAGTTGATGCTGGTTTCATGGGATCTCAGTATACTTGGCATAACAACCAATCTGGTGGTCATGGTATTTGGGCTCGGCTGGACAGGGTTCTTATAAATTCAGATTGGCAAAATCTATTCCCAATCTCTGTTGAGCATCTATCCAGGGAAGCTTCTGATCATGCACCCCTATTAGTGAGATTGTTACACCGGACTACTTACAAGAGCCGTTTCTGTTTTCAGCAAATGTGGACTTTGCATGACAAGTTTCTAATGGATGTTAACACTTGTTGGAATACCAGCCCTTTGGCTTCTTCACCTATATCCACTCTATACTTGAAGCTCAAATATTTGAGGAGTATGCTACGCAATTGGAACAAGCAAACCTTTGGTCATGTCCATTTAAATCTGAAAACAGCTGAGGATACTGTTCTTAAAGCTGAACACACTTATGATCTTCATCCTTCTTTGGAAAATCTTAACAGCTTAGAAACAGCCAAATCCCTTTTATCTGAAAGAATTTTACAGGAGGAATGCTTTTGGAGACAGAAGTCTGGGATTAGATGGTTAAAGGAGGGGGACAGAAACACTAAATTCTTCCATGCTTCGACTAAGGTCAAAAGAAACAAACAGCTTATCACACAGCTCAGAAATTCTGTTGGTTTGCTAACCTCAGATCATGAAGAAATGAAGGACATTGCTGTTTCCCACTTTCAATCTGCTTTCTCTTCTCAGCAGCATCTCATAGAGGAATCCTCCTTAAGCTGTATTCCGAATGTGGTTACTCTGCAAGATAACCTTATGCTTTGTGCTGTCCCTTCTGAATTGGAAATAAAAGACATTGTCTTTGCATTATCTGCTGACAGTGCTCCAGGTCCGGATGGATTTACAGGTGCCTTCTTCCAAAAGGCATGGTCAATTATTTCTGATGTGGTTGTCAGTGCTATTCAAGAGGTTTTTACAAGCTCTCAGCCTCTCCCAAGATTTGTGTCATCCACCCTAATTGCCCTTATTCCAAAAAAACCGAATGCAGTGGAGATTTCTGATTACAGGCCGATCAGTCTTTGCAAATTTTTTTATAATATCATATCATCCATTATCAATAAACGGCTGGCCACAATACTACCAAACATTATTTCGCAGGAACAATCTGCCTTTGTCAAAGGGAGGCATATAACAGAAAATATTGCTTTAGCCCAAGAGCTGACTCATGAACTAGGCAGAAAAACCAGAGGGAAGAACATCATTTTAAAATTAGACATGGCTAAGGCCTATGACAGATTAGAATGGGATTTCTTGTTTGCTATTTTGCAAAAATTTGGATTCAGTCTGACTTTCATTGAGCTGGTTGGAAAGCTGATCCAGAACTGTTGGTTCTCAGTCTTATTGAATGGTGATATTGCTGGCTTCTTTAAATCTTCCAGGGGTGTTCTACAGGGGGATCCAATTGCCCCTTCCTTATTCATCATTGCTGAGGAAAGCCTGAGCAGATCGTTAAAAGAAGCTCAATTAAATAAACTAATTGACAGTTTTCAAGGGCCTCAGAGGTGTCCCACTGTTTCTCACCTTTTATTTGCAGATGACACTCTGATTTTTAGCAAGGCTAGTCTGGCCTCCATTAGGAACCTCCTGAAGCTGCTCAAAACCTATGAACAGGGGTCAGGACAGCTTATCAATATCAATAAGAGTGGCTTTCTTTTGCACCCTAAGACTAATGAATCCATTGCAAATCGGATTTCCAGGCTTACTGGTTTCACCAGACACAGCTTTCCAATTAAATATCTTGGCTTTCCTTTGGTTATAGGCCGAAGGAAAAAAGTCCACTTTGCAGGTATTATTCACACCATTCAAAAAAGGATTTCTGGATGGAAATCCAGTCTTCTTTCACAAGGTGCTAAGCTAATTTTGATCAAGCATGTTCTCACCTCTATTCCTATTTATTCTTTGTCCACGGCACCCCTTCACTCTGGTACTCACCACCTGCTGGAGACTGCTTTTGCTAATTTTTTCTGGGGCTCTTCACCAAATGGGAACAAAAGACATTAGAGATCCTGGGATATCATCTGCAGACCTATCTCAAAGGGTGGACTGGGTATCATGTGTATTAGGCAAATGGACATTGCTCTCAGAGTTAAGATGTTATGGCAAGCTATGCATTCAACCTCCTTGTGGGCAACTTTCTTCAGAGCTAAGTATATTGGGCAGAGGCATTTGAGAGATGTGCATTTTAAGAACATGGCTGGTCATGCTAGAAGTAGCTGGATCAAGGCAAAACAGATTCTTCTGCAGTATCACAAGTTCATTATTGGAGATGGAAACCGCACCAATTTTTGGTTTGATAAATGAATTGGAATGCATTGTTTGTCTGATTTTGTTCCCCCCAACAGTATTCCAAATTCTAACATCACTATAAAGGATTTCCTATTGCACTCCCCAAGTGAGGATACAACCTTAATGGACAGTTTCATTCCTGCTCATCTCAAAACAGCCATTTTGCATACATCTCTCACTTCAGATCCTGATCTGCCTGTTTGGACCCTGTCATCCACAGGTAAGTGCTCGGTGGCTTCCACTAACAAAGTTATTTCTGAAACTGCCCTCAACCAGCCATTCACTCAATGGTCAAAGCTTTGGTCTCCATGGCTGCCAACCAAAATATCTGTTCATCTATGGAAGCTTCTTCACAATAGCCTCCCTGTAGACATAAATATTCAACGACTGGGCATTCAATTGTGCTCCATCTGCTCATGCTGTCAGAGCCATCAGAGGGAAAGTCTGAATCATTTATTCATACATAGTGAACTTGCCTCACACATATGGTCTTATTTCCAATCTGTGGGGCTGCCTTTGGAAGGGAATTCTGTTGCATCCTTTATATCAAATGCTGCTCGACACATAAGGCTGAACTCTGCTTTTGGCTTTCTAATGCTAGCAGTGATTGGATTTGGCTGCTGGGATGTTTGGAGAGCTAGGAACTCTGTGAGATATGATGGCTGCGCATTGTCCAAAAGCCGGATCCTACACCAAATCAAAGCCAAAGTACAGCAGGCCTGCAAAAATGCTTCCTACAAAGAATATGATATTAGCAAAAGAAGGGTTCTAGACTCTTTAGGGATTTCTGTCTCAACTTCAATTGGTGTTCAGATGAAAATCATTAAATGGGTTTCCCCACCTTGGCCATTCTTAAAATTAAACACTGATGGGACTTGCAAATCCGATGGATATTCTGGAGGAGGTGGTGTCATCAGAGATCATTATGGAAATGTTCTCCTAGCATTTTCCCATTTCTATGGTCAGGCCAATAGCATTGTTGCAGAGGCTAGAGCTTTCATGGATGGAATACACTATTTGCATACAATCTCAGACCGTCCAGCCTATATTGAATGTGATTCACAAGTTCTAGTTCGGGTTGTTAAAAAGAAGTATAATTGTCCATGATCAATTCTGTCTTATGTAAGAGAGATCTGGAGGTCTCTTACTCAGATTGAAAAGATTGTCCATACTTACAGAGAAGGAAATAAAGTAGCGGATCATCTGGCCTCTTTAGCCTGCTCCTCTAAATGTAATGTTTTCTTTTTCTATAATGAGTTACCCTCTGTTATAAAAGGAGAGGCTCGAATGGATAAGCTGGGTATGCCCAGCATCGGTCTGATGTAATTTTCTTTCATCATATTCAGGAATAAATTCACCCCCTAGTGGCCGATGGTCCTCATCTGCTCCTAGGTAGGGCTTTTTGGAATAAAAAAAGTTTTATTGGCCAAGTCTCAAGAGAGACGTAGGCAAGATAGTGGGTCAATGCCGCACATGTGCTTCGGCCAAACAGGTGAAGCAAAACACTGGCCTTTATACCCCTCTCCCCATCCCCCACCGTCCATGGCAAGACTTAAGCATGTACTTTGTGCTAGGCCTACCCAAGACTCAAAGAAAGCATGACTCAATCTATGTGGTCGTTGACAGATTTTCTAAGATGGCCCACTTCATCCCATGCTCCAAAACATATGATGCCTCTCATGTGGCCCGATTGTTCTTTGACGAGGTTGTTCGTCTCCATGGCCTACCCAAGACCATAGTCTCTGATAGTGATGTCAAGTTCACCATCTATTTCTGGAAAACTCTTTGGCACTTGATGGGTACCCTCCTCAAATTCTCCACAGCCTACCACCCTCAAACTGATGGCCAAACCGAAGTTGTCAATCGGAGTCTAGGGAACCTCTTTAGGTGTCTTGTTGAGGATCGTCCAGAGAAATTAGGACCTCATTCTACCTCAGGCTGAATTTGCATATAACAACTCTGTCAGTAAGTCCATAGGAATGAGTCTGTTTGAGGCTATGCATGGGTACAAACCAAGGAAATTTTCAGATCTCATTCCCCTTCCCCAGCATGCTAGAGTGTCTATCTCAGCTGAATCATTTGCCCAGCATATTAGAGAATTGCATGAAGAAATCCGCAAGCACATCAGCAAAAAGAATGAGACTTATAAAAGGCTGGCCCACT
The DNA here is from genome assembly GCA_022559845.1 of Amorphophallus konjac. Taxonomy (NCBI): domain Eukaryota; kingdom Viridiplantae; phylum Streptophyta; class Magnoliopsida; order Alismatales; family Araceae; genus Amorphophallus; species Amorphophallus konjac. The sequence continues at coordinate 144,655,158 of CM040122.1, forward strand.
CTCATCGGCGTCACCAAGAATTCCATGTGGGTGACTTTGTGATGGTGAGGACAGAGAGTCTCTCCCCGGGAGCCATCTCCAAATTGAGGCCACGTGGGGCTGGTCTCTTCCAGGTTCTGAGGCGCATTGGCGCTAATACCTATGAGTTAGATCCCCCGAGGATTATGGAATGAGTCCCACATTCAATGTAGCCGACCTAGTACCATATGAGGGGCCCACAGTAGTACCCAATGAGGATATTGAGCCTATTCCTCCCATTGAGAGAGCACCCACCTGTGAGGAGAGACCACCAGCCAAGAAAGCCCAGCGAGAGCGCATTGAACGAATATTGGATGAACATGTCACTACCACCACGAGCAAGGTATACGAGCGCTATCTCGTCAGGTGGAAGGATCGACCTCCTTCGGATGATTCGTGGGTGAGTCGGGAAGACCTCTAACAGTTGGATCCTGACCTTCCCGAGCAGTATCACAGCAGGATGGACCCCTACTTGACGGAGTCGAGCTCTTCGCAGCCCAGGAGATTTGATGGAGGCATCACCCACGACTCCCTCTGGCTCGGGTCATCTTCACACCCTGGTGTCATTTGAGCTTGGGCTTCACTCTATGTAGGCCCCTTTATCCATTTTGGGCTTTCTATTTGAGTCATTTGATGTATTTTCAATTTTATTTGACTCATGTCCCTAGGTCTTTTGTTATTTCCCTAAGTTTAAGTGTCATTAGATTAGCTATTGGGCCCAATTCTGTGGGCTTGGCCCAGGGGCGCCCCCTACCCTTGCTTATTTGTCATTGTTGCATGAGTCAGGGACTTTTTGTAAAATGTGAGTTGCCTATATATAAGACCCCATTCCCCCCCATTTCAAATTAATGAATAAATGAAGAATTGCCATTTGAGAGTTCAAATTCCATAGTTCTAGTGGAGTGAATCCAATAGTGGGTGAGAAGCCCTAGGGGAGAGAATCCTAACCCAACCTACTCTCTCTCTCTCTCTCCCTCTCTCACCACAAAGGGGGCTGCGACCCCCCTCTCTCTCCTCCACCTCACCTGCCACCTCACCCCCCATCCCCTTCCCTAGGTGCATTGAAGACCCCTCCACCAAATCCCCACCAAATCTTGCCCCTCCCTAGGAGATCTTTGGCCATTCCAACACAATCTCCCACTCCCCAACATAATCTCTTCCCTTCCGCACACAATCTCCCAGCCCCCAAGACTAGTTTGAATTTGAAATTCCCTCATTTCCCCAGCCTTAGGTCGCCCCCCAGCCCTCTCCATTAGAACAGGTCACCCCTTTCCTTCCCTCCACTCCATACTACCAAGATCACCCACCACCTTCACTCACCTTCAACCTTGACTGAAGCTAGCAAGACCCTGCGTCCTCCCCCTTCTCCAGCTTCTCCACACACCCTCCCCACCCTCCATACCTCTTCCCACATTCCCCTCCCACCACTCATCATATCTCCTTCACCATTCAACCACTTCTTCTTCTCATTTTGTGGTCATTCAGGTGCTACATCGACGTACCTGCTCTAGCTAAGGACCTGCAGAGAACTAGCAGATTGCATCGGTGACCCCGACCTCATATCGGCATCCCTGAAGGTCCAAGAGGTACCGCTGGAAGCGTCCACCGGTCTTATTCGCAACGGAAGTGGTCTCGTCCCCTTCGCAGTTTCTTGCTGCCCGGGGGAGTCGTTCTCCCCAGACTGTGCGTCCACCTCCAGATTGCAGATCAGAGGCTGCTAGTAGAGACTCCCACGATCAGTAGCTTGAAGATCTGGAGGCGGGGCTTGGCCGAGACCTTCCTCAACAAGTCACTTTCCCTCTCCAAGAAGCAACTCCTCGATCGACCTCCTGAGTAGCCTTTTCTCAATTTTCTCCCTCAGGTGTGCTGGTCTATCCACTCCTGGACTGGTCTGACACCTGAGCACTGTTTGGGATGCTCAGGTCTACCCCGACATCGTCTGGCATCTCCGTGGGTCTGTGCTCGAAGAGAACCCGACAGCGAAGCCGTCGACTCTGGCCAAGCCCGATTCAGAGCTCGGGAGCGACCGGAGTGACTTCGTCTTCCTACTGTTGTGGTCTAGAAGTAGACAGAGCCATAATCCTGCTTCCCTGTTCGTGCCTCTGCTCCGACCAGCACTAGCAACCAGATAAGTCGGAAAAATTTGGACGACTTTCCGGGTCACCTACAAAGATTTTCCAGCTGGTCTCGTCCCCAAAAAAATTCGGGATCGGTCACAGCGTCAACATCTTCGACAGTCTGTCTTGATTCACTAAGAGCGAGCAGACCCGGCTTCGTCCACCCTTTGGCTACCATTTGGTTTCTTTTCCCCCTCCCCGCCTGGCCGGCTTACAGCCCCTCCCTGTGAGAGGTGGTGTTTGATTTTAACCATTAATTTTCCGTCCCCAAGGTTCCCCTCCTTTCATGGGGTGTAGTGTTGTAATGACTTAAGCAGGTCAAGCTTCTCCGGCGCGGCGTGTGGGGAACCCACGCTTCGCTGCTCCCCCACGTCTCCGAGCGGGACCGGTTTCTTCAAACCGGTCGAGTAAGTGCTCCACCCTTAGCTCTACTTAGTACTTATTCTTTCCAATATTAGTTCATAAACTCCGCTGGCCGTGAGAGTGAGAGCCCGATCCTTAAGCTCCATTGCTTCAAGAGATCACCGTGGGGTGAAGAGTATAGCCCGTGCCCTTGGCACCATGTCGGCTCCCTTGAATTGGGCAGCCATATCCTTGGGGAACCAACCTTGGACTTGCTGGCCCTTTACCAGCAAGGGCCCATCCATCTCATCCTCCACTCGGCATCACCAAGTTACCCCGGGTTTGGGTGAGCGTCGGGTGAGTGACCGCCAATATCGGTCCATTCCATTTACAAATTGTGCTTGCTTGGCTAGGTCCGAGGGTGTGTCACATGACCTTTTCTTACTGTACACAGAAATGTCAGTACTGCATACTGCATATTTGTTTTGAATGTTGATCTAGCCATGCATGTCAGTTAATGAATTCTATGAATGTCATCAACAACTTTTGATCACACTTGATTGAGTGTTTAGAATTGAATGAGTGTGTCAACAATGATTGGTTAATTCATTGTCTTTTTAATCATACATGGTTCACAGTTGTCATCATCAAAAAGGGGAAGATTGTTGGAACCCTAGTTTTGATAATGACATTCTATGAATCATGTTAAGACTGGAATGAATAAACACTTCAATTAAATCTGTTGTGTGTCTCAGTATCAGATCACAGGACACTGAATTTTTTGTCAAGAGCATATTATGGTCGTGTAGATTCTGCCTCATGGATATAGATGGTCAGTTCATTCTCTGTTCTACAGTATATCAAGTCAGTGCACATTTGCCTTGTGTATATACAAGGTCTGTGCACGTCTGCGTTAAGCATAAAGAAGGTCGGTGCAATTTTTGCCTTGCACTAAACCAGGTCCGCGCACACTTTCCTTGAGTGATACAAGGTCGGTGCACATTTGCCCTTGTGCGATACAAGGTCGGTGCATACTCTACTAATATGCATACCAGGTTGGTACATTTTCTGCTGGTCCGGATACAGGGTCGGTGCATACCCTATTTGTCTACATGCAAGGTCAGTGCATATGCATGCATATAGAAGAACAAGGTCGGTGCACGTTCCTATAGTGTCCTAATAAGGTCAGTGCATTCTTTGTTTTTTCTATACACATAGTCGGTTCACATCCTGTGCGAATGCACACAAGTTCGGTGCATGTCTTGATCTTGTATACATAAGGTCGGTGCAGGTTTTGCCTCGAAGGTCAGTGCATGTTTTACAGTTAACACACATTGGTCCGTGCATGTTTCACATTTAGCACACTTAGGTTAGTACATGTTTTTACATAGAACACATACAGGTCAGTGCATGTTTTACCACACGTATGTAACGATCTATGTACATTTTCACCTATGCATATAGAGGTCGGTGCATGTTTCTTATACTGCATAATAAGGTCAGTGCATGGTGTCTTTATTGCATATTCGAGTCTATGCATGTCCCTAGTCGGTGCATGTTTTTGCCTCATTCATATAATACGTCTGTGCTATTTTGAATAGCTCATGAATAAAGGTCAATGCAAGGTGTTTGATGAAAGGTCTTTATTGGACACGTAGGATCTTAAGTTCAGGTGTGACCTAATAAGTAGCGCGTGATCCCAGGATGCCTCGTTGACTGCGACTATGTAACATGGCCAACAACCTTCTGACACGTGGACTTCCAGCAAGGATAAGTTGTTGGAAAAAGTGCGGGAAAGTGCATCCACGCGCCCTCTATCTCCCGTCTATAAATAAAGGGTTTTCGCCTGAAAATCAACATACAGAAAAATAGATATACAGATAGAGAGAGAGAGAAGAATAGAGTGAAGCATAGAGAAAAATAGAAGGCAGATTGAGAAGAGCGTACAAGAAAAAGGGGGATCTGAGAAGCTTTTCAAAGAGATGAAGATTGAAGAGTTCGTGAGTGTGAAGCGGGAAGAAGGCTCAAGAGATCTGAAGAACTGTTTCTATTGTGTCCTTTGGATCAGATCCAAGGCCCAACGCTCCTGCGTGAGCACTTCGATTTGCTTTTACTGTTAGCCTTTCGATGCTGAATTTCTTGGTTTTCTGTTTTCATTTTCCATTCTTCTTCTAAGCCATTAGGCAGCGGTGGCTAAGTTGTAAGGCCCAACGGATCAAGCTGTTAGGCAGTGGTGGCTAAGCTGTAATACTCAGCGGTGGCGAAGTTGTATTACCCAGCGGTCAAGCTGTTAATCAGCGGTTAAGCAAGCTGTGAAGCTCAGTTGTTGTTGGCAAGCTATGAGGCCCAGCCGTTCATGCTGTTTGGCAGTGGAATCCACACTCTGGTTGGAGTGTGGGGTGGATGTAGGTCCGTAGGACTGAACCACCTAAAAAGATCTTGTGTACTGTGGTTTGCTTTCCAATTTGTCAACCATTAGATGTATGCTAGGCGCGTTCCTATCTACGGTTCTAACTGAATGGATGTTGTGTACACACATGCTTGATCTGGTTCTGTCAACGGTATAGACCTGCTTAGGAGTCTGCATTTCTGTAGTTAACCTGTTCGATTAAATGCATCATTAGTTTTCATAGTCTATAGAGATTGATTGTTTTTAATTCCGCACATGTTTAAAATATTTCAGTTAGGTTTAAATTGGTCAAGTTTTTAGAAGGGGATTCATTCACCCCCCCTCTGAATCCTTGTTGCACCATTGGATCGACTCCCATCAGTTTAACAGATTGATCTTGTCTGGATTATAATCATCAGAGAACGTATCATACTCGAGCTAAGAGAACCCTAAGGCATATTGGACTTGAGCTCAGATGACTGGTGGGAGTCGGGTTATAGTAGGACACTCACTCACATATAGACTTGATGAGGGTTGGACAATGGCATTAACGTCTATCTTAGAGTCAGGCCCTATCCAATTTTCTATCTCACAACGCCCAACCTGTCTGAAAGGTCCTACTGATTTTTTATGAGATGAGATTGAGCCAAGATTCATCGAATTTTCCCTCAAAGTTTCAAACAAATCATAAGCCTCATCTTCACTTTTGTTCATGAATGTCCCTCCACAATATATGTCCACCATTTGTCTATTATAATCAGATAACCCCTCATAAAATGCATACATTACTTGCCATTTGGGCAACCCGTGATGTGGACATTGACGTAACAAATCCTTCAGCCTTTCCTAAGATCCATGAATCTGCTCTCCCAGAAGTTGAGTAAACCCTACAATCGCCCTTCTCATAATGTTGGTCCGGACTATGGGATAAAATATTTTCAAAAATTCCAATTGCATAACTTCCCAAGTCCTAATGATCTTTCCAAAACTTCTTAACCAATATTTTGCTTTATCTTTCAATGAGAACGGAAATAAGACCAACTTAAGGGCATCATCACTAAAGTTCTAGATTTTGACTAGGGAGCAAATTTCTAAAAAGTCATCAAGATGCCTATAGAGATTTTCATCGGGATTCCTATAAAAAGATTGGAGCATCTGGATGATACTACGGCGAATCTCATACTGATCTACAAGAATATCAGGTAGTTCAATGCAGGTGGAGGGTTTATAAGTAGAAGGAATAAAGTGTTCCTTTATAGGCATATGTTTCATTCCTTGATGGATAGCCATTAATGTTGATCGAAATAAATGAGACCCAAAGGATTAGTTTTCAAGATTTTTGTTTATTTTTGATTATTTTTTATTTTTTATTAAAAAGTAATGCAATCAACAACTATATGAATAATGCATGCAACACGATGATTTTTTTTTAACAATAGAAGAACTGGCACTTACTACCACGTTGGTCCACCGGCCAGGTAAGAGGTGGAGTTATGGGAGGCTCCCCCTACTTTCGTAGGTACCTAATTAAATAACCACAAGTCCGCTTAGACGTTTTCCATTTAACCTCTAACCTAGATCCCAATTTTTTAAAATAGCAATAAATCCCAAAGCTCTCTTTTTTTTCCTTTTTTTAACCTTCTAAGGGCAAACTAACTACAGGGTACTTCACCGTACAACTTGCCCAGCGTCCGTGAGGGAATCCACAGGTGTGGAGACTTATAGAGGTCTTGGAAAAGGATATTCCAGTTCAAAGAGACACAGTGCTCAATTGAAGGTCCTTCCAATTCCAAGAGAGGTGTAAGGAACCTAAATTACCCTTAAAAGGGGGGAAAGAGAAGAAGAGAAGAATTTTTTTTCACATGATGCAAGTAAATAATCAACTAGATGCACAAATGCATGCAAGAGATGCAACTAAGATGAGAGTATTATAACGTGATGAGATTTTTTTTCTATTTTTTTTTCTGATTTTTTTCAGCGATTTTTTTTATTTTTATTTTTTTAAAAAGAGAGATGGTTAAAAGATAAATAATAACTAAAAATACTAAACAACATGAAACCTACTGAACAATAAGGCCTAAAAGCATGATTTTTGAGTTTTCTGATTTTTTGATTTTTTTTAGATTTTTTAGGAATTTTTAGGATTTTTTTTTGAGATTTTTCAGAAATTAAAAAAATAGAACATGTACTTACGCTTACTGACATTTAGCGACGCTTGATTTTCTAGGATTTTCAGAATTCTAGAAATCTTGCTCCCTGTAGTGGCAGATATAGACTTTCAGCGACGCTTCCTGGCTTTATGCAACAGTTGATTTTCTGTGAATTTCAGGTCCGAATATTCCTTTTCTTTGATTTTATGATTTTTTTCTTTTTCCTGTAAAATAAAAACAGAAAAATTAATATACAAATATACGCACCAAACACAAGAATATCTAACTATAAAAAATTATTTTCATCTCTGACAACGGCCCCAAAAATTAATGTGCACTAAACTCATCGTCAAAAGTCGTGCCATAATTTTAAAAATAATCGCACTCAATCACTAAAAAGATATGAAATATAAGTAGAGTGGTAAAAACGGGTCGATCCCACAGAGAAGAAATTTTTTTTTTGAAGCAAGTTGAAAAATCCTTATGTTTTGAAAACTGAATTTGAGTGAGCTTTTGAAAACTAAACTAAGATTGCATGAAAATAAATTATTTGAAATTAAATCTACCTAAAGAATATTGGAGGATTAAGAAGAGAAATTGGAAGAAGTGGAGAGAGAAAATAAAAGAACAATTTTACAAAACTAACTTTTATTGCTAAGGAGAGATTATAATGTCTATGAAAATTAAAATTACAACTTGAATAAATTAAGAGAAAAAGGAAGAAAATAGCCAAGAGAATGAAGAATAGCGCCACCCAATCGCCATGCTGAGCTTTTGAGGAAGATCGCCCCACCATGGAGGTAGACACCGCCTTTAGAAGACCGAAGTAGAAGATTCACCTTGGGAATATTTGAAAGAATATAAAGGAGGGGAAGATAGAAGAGCAGTGAAAAATAAAATAAAAACAGAGCAAAAATGAGAACTGAAATAACTTTCAAATGGAGAAGAATTAGGAGATGTGGGAGAAGAGAAAGTGGAAGATTAGGAAGAGAGAAAGAAGTTTCATGCAGAGTGCAGAGGGAGAAAACGTGAGAAAGAAGGTGAAATTAGAGCAAGAACAGAATTAGTATGCGCGGGTGAACAGTAAAAATAGGAAAATCTAATCTTTGAAAAAGAGATTATAACTTGAAAATGAAAATGAATTTGAGGAAGATGAAGAAAAAGAAAATTTAGATCTTTGAAAAATGAAGAAGTTTGATGAAGAAATTAAGATGACAAGAAGAGCAGAAGCGGGTGAAAAAAGGGAAAGAACATAGAGATGTGCAGAGCGTTGAAAAAGGTAAAAGGTAGAGCTTTGAAAAACTTGAAATAACTTGAAAATTAGAGAGAACTAGCTAAAGGTGACGAAGAAGAAAATCTATAGAATTAAAAAATGAAGAACTTTGATGAAGATAGTAAATCGAAAGGAAGGACAGAAGTGGGAGAAAAAAGGCTAAGATCTCCGGTTCGGTGGCTCTAGGGCAGGTTTTATAGAGTGCAGGGGCTTTCCAATCAATGTGGGCCTAGGAGATAAGCTTGAATCTGAGTTTCCTTCATCCAAAGAGTCCTTCCTAGGCCAAATATTGAGAGATAACTCCAAAATATAAGAAGATAACCTTATTAAGATCTAAGATAACTCCATCGAGCTCCATCCGTTTCTATTTCTGCTTCGAACTGAAATGGCGACTTGTGTAGTGCCGTTAATTAATAAAATAGCAATTTTTCAAACTGGTGCAATTTCTTTTTTCCATATTTCAATATGTCTGAATTTTTCATATAATTGAATAAACGACTTTCTAGACGGGTGCTCATTCCTTTTTCTATTTTTCTTGATTTTTCTTCCGATATTTTTGTACAAGTAATGTGCGCCCCTTTATATGGTCGTTCATTCTTTTTCCAAGGAATTGGCGCCAGTGTGAGCTGTCGTTCATTCTTTTTTTTTCTTTTCCAGCATTTTTTTCTTTTCCATTTCAGTACAAAGAATAGACGGCTCTCAAAGTGTCGCAGTTTGTTGAATGGGCACCCTTTCAGAAGGGCGTTCATTAATTGGCGCCTAGAGCTTGGTCGCTCATTCCTGAAAATTTAAAAAATTAAAAATAATCAATATTTTTTATTCAAAAATGAATTATGACAATGATGTATTTTCTTAAATATTTCTCACATTGTTATTTTGACTCAAAATGATGATAAAATCATGTAAACTCAAATTAATGATGAGAATGAGATTTTCGCCATATTAATCCATAATAAAGCTTATTAAATGCTCAAAGATGATATATGTGATGCAAATTATGATATAAAATATGACACTCATCAATCAACCTATAGTGGAGGAGCTCCACTATGTTCAGCGGATGAAGCCAAATCTCCCTACCGAAGTAGGGAGAGCCAGCCGTCACCCACGGCTGATCCTGGGCCTCCTTCCTATACGATGTCCAGTTCATATGCATTTTAAAGAGGAAGGCTACTTAATATACAAAAATAGTATAAGGCTGAATTTTTTTTTGGAATTTTACTACTGCATGTGGGAGGGTGTCGATATCATCTTGGATAGCGGCAATCTGATGCCTCAAAGAGCAACCATGTAACACCCTAGAATTTTCTAGGAAGTTCTCAGAATTAAATATAATTATTGAGCATTTAAAAAGGCTTAATGGGTCATTAAGTGAATTATGGGTTAATTAAAGGCCTCATTGTTGACACCCGTTTTTAGCCTGCAAGTCGAGTTATTTCTCTTATTCATCATTTTTGATGTCCCGAATTACCCATTATTCTTGGGGCATCCCTTGATCCGGTTTTGAGCCCATTTCTTGATCATTCCCCAGCCCTTTGAGTTTGGGAAGCTATTTTCTATCAATTCCCAACTATTTTCCATGTTTCCATACATTCTGGGACTGTTCCCCGTCTTTTCCAGTGCAAGAAATGCCTGAAGACCACCCAGGGAGTGAGGTGGCCCTTCACTGGGCCGCCTAGGTGTCTGGGCGACCCAGCACTGGGCCGCCTAGCACTCTTTGGGCGACCCATGACTGGGCCACCTAGGTCTCTAGGCGGCCCATCATTGGGCCGCCTATCACTCTCTGGGCGGTCCTCTGCTGGACCGCCCAACTCCAGTGGGGCGGCCATCTGAAGGGCCGCCTGGTTGTCAAGGCGGCCCCTCACTAGGCCGCCCAGGTCTGGGCGGTCACCTACTAGGCCGCCCAACCCAAGAAAAGGTGGTCCAGTAGACCATTTTTAGCCAGTTTTGCCCGAAGTGCCGTGTTCGCCAACGACTTTGTTCTTCATGATATATGCGGCCCAGTCATGACCGTTTCTTACCAAAAACGGCCGCGCGATAGACCATCTCTATGACAGAGAGTCCGGATGACCCTGAACTCCATCTTCTTCGCCGTTGGACTCTAAGGCAGACTTCTGTTCAACGGGGCCTCCTTGTTAGGGCTCTATCTTCTAGAGTACTCCACAAAATTAAGCACCGTTTGTTTCTATCTCTTGCCCTTTGTATTGTCTCGTGTCTAGTATATAGAACATGAATTTCCATATGCTATATTTCATGGAATCTTGGCCGCAATATTGGGGTTTCATGCATTTCGTATAATATAAAACTCCTCCAGATTAGGCTCTGGGCCCTTCTTGCGGCGGGAATACCTTTCAGATCCTTCCACCAAAAAGAGTCCCATTTGTTCCAAAGTCTTATCTTGACTATTATCTCGAGATTGATCCAGAGATCTCGAGATTTGGTGGACTCTCTCCTCCACAATCGCAATAGAAAGTTCGGGATTCCAACATTTTTCTATAAATAGATGCCCAGTTCGCCTGCGCGACAGTATACTCTTCTTCGACCTAGGGCGAAGCCATGCCGGATTGTTAACTTAAACCTTCGACCCAAGGTTATTGAGGGAAGTATAGGCTTCATTTTGTTCTTTTATTTGCTCGATTTCATTATCGTTTGCCCTCGTAACTTCACCCCTACTTCTTGCAAATCATCACAGGTTCTATTTTCCTACTACAACTCTGCGGCGGGATGCTCTTCGTCGGTCCGAGGCGGAGGCATGCTGCGTTGTCTATGTCCTGCTCCAACTCCAACCTATTGAGTGGAGTATCATCTTCATTTTCCACTACTCTGGGCTCTTTTCCTTTGCTCCTATGCTTAGTTCCCTTCTCCCACTTTTCATAAATCATCACAGCCTTTACACTTAGTTTCTGCACGGTTTCTGCACGTTTTGCATTTTTCTTCGTTTTGCACATCAATTTTCTCCCAATTTTCTCCTCCAAATATCATAATTTCAAATCCCATGCATGCACAATATGTTGTGACTCCTATGTGTTGATGGTGTTGACATGTAACTTTACTTCATATGGCAACACATTGTTTTGATTGATTGGCAACACTGTTTATGTTTTGATGAAATTACTTTATCAGATTGTCTATGCATTTCATCTTGTTTTCGCACTGAACACACACTCAAAGTCTCAAAGTCTATACATCGCTGTTGGGCATCAAAGTCTGCACATTAGCATCAGGTACATCACTGTTAGGCATCAAAGTCTGCACATGAGCATCAGGCAGCAAGTGTGTAAAACGCCCTGTGTAGGCACGAAAAGTCCATACATCCACAGTGCATTGGCCAAGTCTATACACTGTCCGTCTCTCTTAGAGTCTAAGGCAAAGTCAGTACATTGGACGGTGTCAGGCAAAGTCTATACAATGACCGTCTTCCTTAGGGTCTTGATCTTTCAAGTCTATACAGGCTTCTGTTTTACAAGGTCTGTACAATGGTCTCAGACTCCAAAGTCTATACGTTTGTCGGTGCTAAGTATATACAGTGAGCGTCTCATGAAGTTTGTACACCACTGCAGCTGCACCGTCTCACCCACCGTCTCATTCAGCGTCTTAGGCTTGCAAAGTCTACACATTGGTCGGTGGAAAGTCTATACATTCATTCACTGTAGCTTGCAGGAGGTAAAGTCTGAACATTGGCCTCCATGCCTCAAGTCCATACATTGGACTGTTTGGCCAAGTCTGTACATCACTGTTGACAAAGTCTGGACATTGGCATCTGTTCCTTCGTTACGATTCAAAGTCTATACATCGGTCTTCACCTCTAGTCTGTACATCAGACGCGCATGCTCGCCTGTCCCTCCGGATGCTCTCCTGAGACCGAGTATGCTCTCCAGTGACTGTCAATGCTCCGATTGGCCAGCGTCTCTCTTGATCAAGTCTATACACTCATTCACTGTTCATGCATTCACAGTGAAGTCTGTACATCCGTTTGGCTATGCATCACTATCCACCAAGTCTATACATTGGTAGAGTCTGTACATCAGACGTGCATGCTCCCCTGTCCCCCCGGATGCTCTCCTAGGACCGAGTATGCCCTCCAGTGACTGCTAATGCTTCCCTAACTTTGAGGATGCTCCCCTGGAGCAGCGATTGCTCCCCAGAGACAGCATGTGCTTTACATGCTCCCCTGACGCTGGTGATGCTGTCCAGAGGCCATAGATGCTCCCCTGAGACTTCATATGCTCCCGTGCGAGAACGCACTAGTCTCTGGGCATTTAAAAGAATTGTATTACATCCATTCCCTTTCACTAAGTCTGTACAATGCATGCTGCTTATAAAGTCTATACAATGCATTTCATCTTCAAAGTGTGTACAGAGTTTACACTTGAACTGATACGCTTATTTCGACTGACTGACAGGGATTTGGTACTGGGATTGCTGACTGACACGTGGTCCAAGGTTTTTGGGCGGGAGATGTGGAGAGAGCACACACCTGCTGCTGCTGCTGCTATATATATGAGTCTTCGTCTTCAGATGAAGGGTGATCGAAGTGGAGAAAGAAAAAGTAGAAGTGCAGAGACTTCGATCCAGTAGAAGAGCAGAAGAAGAGTAAAGAGAGCAGAAGAAGAAAAAAAAAGAGAGCAGAAGAAGAAAGAAGAGAGCAGAAGAAGAAAAAAGAGAGATGTGTTGAGAGAGTTCGAGAAGAGAGAGATGAGTTGAGAGGAGTCTATTGAGAGGTTGTAAGTCAGTCTCTTGGTTCAGAAACCAGAGCTGACTCTGCTCATACTTGAGCTACATTTGTCTGGTTTTCTTCATTTCTTTTGTTTCTGATTTTATTGCTTTCGATATCTTTGTTCAGCAAGCTGTGTATCAGCAGATGCAGTGGAGCTTTCCACTGGACAGGTAAAGCTATAATCCTCAGCTGGTGAGACTTGGTCTCGGAGGGGTTGAGATGTATTTCCCCAGCGGTTTGCAGAGGTGCTGCCTCTGGACGGGTAAGCTGTAATCCCCAGTGGTTTGCAGTGGAGGATTCCACTGGACAGCAAGCTGTGTTGCTCAGCGGGGCGAGGAGGATTCCTCGGATAGCAAGCTGTGTTGCTCAGCGGGCAGTGGAGGATTCCACTGGACAGCAAGCTGTGTTGCTCAGTGGTTTGTAGGCCAAGCTGTATTGCCCAGCGGACGCAAGCTGTGTTGCACAGCAGTAAGCCATACTCGGTTGAGTGTTGGGTGGACGTAGGTCATTGACCGAACCACCTAAAATCTTGTGTGCATTGTGTTTGTGAGTTTTCTCTTACTGAATCTCTTGATTATCTTCACAGATCACTTGTGTTTTTGATAAGTTTAGACACTCGAGTTAGTGTTTTAGTAGATCTGCCTTTATTCCACATTTGAACCTACAACTGATTTTAAATTAGGGTGTAGATCTATTCACCCCCCTCTAGATCCACACTTCGTGGAGATAGACTGCGTCCATCTAACTTCAACACTTGGTATCAGAGCCTAACTCTTCTACAGGGACTCATCGCCCGAAGAGGAAAGGTAAGATGGATGTTCGAGGGATGATTGCTGAAGGTCACTCAACTACAAAGCCCCCGTACTTCGATGGATCCAACTACGCATACTGGAAGAACCGTATGCAGGTCTTTTTGAGGGCTAAGGATTACGAGCTTTGGAAGGTAGTCAGCAAGGGACCTTATGAGCTGTCCCCGAATGAGGAAGTCTGGACCAAGGAGGAAATCAGAAGGTCCACGCTCAACTGGAGTGCAATCAACACAGTCCAATGTTCTCTGCATCCCACTGAATTTTCTCGAGTATCAGCCTACAATTCAGCTAAGGAGATGTGGGATGCACTGGAAGCAATTCATGAAGGGACTTCTCAGGTTAGAGAGACGAAGGCCACTTTGCTTGTGTCTGAATATGAAGCCTTCAAGATGAAACCCAACGAGACCATCAAGGAGATGTATGCTAGATTGACAACTATTACTAATGGCCTCAGAGGATTCGGGAAGAAGTATTCTGAGTATGATATAGTCAGGAAGATCTTGCGATCCTTGACTTCAATTTGGCACACCAAGGCCACCGTCATGGAAGAGTCAACAGATCTGCACAATACAAGGGCAGATGAGCTAATTGGATCTCTAATGGCATATGAGATGAATCTGCCGAAGGTAGATGAAGCTGAAGAGAAGAGGAAACCGATCGCACTGAAGGCTGGTGCTAGCAAATCCCGCAAATCAAACCGATCCAGCTCTAGCAGATCATCATCCGAGGAGAGCTTGAATGAACAAGACATAACTCATACTGAGATGGCTATGATGACTAGAGAGTTCAGGCGGTTCCTCAGGAGAGAAGGAGGACAATTCAACCGAAGGAATCATAGTGGCGGCCGACAGGACACAAGGTATAAATCTAAACCTGCAAATCAATATGGAACTTACGTGTGTTACCAATGTAGGAACTCTGGCCATCTGAAAGCTAACTGTCCGGAGAACCAGAAGCACAAGGACAAATCAAATAGAAAGAACACGAAAGGAAGAGCCATGATCAGCACATGGAGCGATGAGGATGAAGGTTGTCTCAGCAATACTTCGGACTGTGAAGTTGAAGCTGAAAAATCCATCTGTCTCATGGCAACTAGCTCTGAAGACAGAGAGGAAGATTCAGATGAGATAATTTCTCCATTTGATAATTTTACTATTGATGAGTGGGTAGATGCCTATCATAAACTAGCTGATCAAGCAGATGATATTAGAAGGGAAAATAGGCATCTAAAAAGAAAAATCAATTCCATGCAAAATGATACCTCATTGTCTGATAAAATTGCATGTCTTGAATCTGAAAATAATAAACTCAAACTCACATGTTCTGAATCAGAAGAAATCAAGAATGAGTTAAAAACTTATAGGGAAGAGAATGTGAGGTTAGAAAAGGAAATTGATGAATGGAAACTGAAAATTCAAAAATATGAGAGTGAGATGAAGCTGGTGAATGAGAAATATGAAGCTGTCAAAATTGTGAATACTAAACTTAAGAAATCTGTTGAAGATATTCAAAAGGACAATGAGGACAAGCTTAAGACCATTGAGAAAATGACCCAAGGTACAGAGAATCTAAATGCTTTGTTAGGGTCAAAGGTTAATTTCAGAAAAGAGGGCCTAGGATTTAATTCCAGTGCAACAAAAACATTTGGGATGAAAACAATTTCATTTGTTACTCAAAAAGAAAAGGGACCTCTAATTAGCATGAACTCAACCATTTCAATGAACAAAACTGCTAATCTGAAAAAGCCCAGTGCTGAGGAGAAGGGCAAACAAAAGGTTAATGAGCCTAGTAGAGTCAGCACATCCAAGCAAAATCCCAAGGCTCAATCACAGGTTAGGGGTCAACCTAAACAGTCCTATAAACCCCATGTCAAGGCCACCAAGTCTCCACCATCACCATCACCTCTGAAGAAGACCCAATACACACCCATGAATAGGTCAGCAGGGTCCAAAGTACAGGGGAGACAGAATGCTGCCAGGAGTCAACCCAATTATTTCTATCAACCCAGAGCTCAGACTTACTACAATGCACAGCCAACCTATTTCAATAGGTCAGGTTGGACTAGAACTCCGAGAAGGTTTGCAGGTCTTGCATATCAAGCTGCACAATATCATAGACCTTACACTAGAAATTGGGTTAGTGGGTATGGCAACTGGTCACCTAGAAATATCCATTATTTCAGTCAGCCCAGGAACTACTATGGCCAAAACTTCGTGAACACACCCTGGCCAAGGCACTGGCAAAGAAGCAACACTGTCAATAATTATGCTGGTGTAAATAAGACGAAAAATAACAATAGAAAGAAATCTGTAAGATCCATTGAACAAAATTCTTTCAAACAAATGTGGATACCAAAAAGTCTGCTGTCTTGCTTTACTTCTATTCCATATTCTCTGGAGCCCAATCAGACTTGGGTTCCAAACTCATCTACCTGATTGTGTGTGCAAGTATGTCTGGCAGCCAAGGACAAATCTGTGGTACTTGGATAGTGGCTGCTTCAGGCATATGACAGGAGATAAGGCCATAAATTCAAAAGCTAAAAGAGATTGAAGGCCTTGTCAACAATCTGATGGAACACTAAGGGTAAAAATAAATCAGTCAGGTAAAGCAGGTAAGTGACTTATCTTCAGAATTGAATTGAGAAAGTAATGTCGATTTGATTGGTTAATTCCTGACTTTCTCTTCTTGTCTAGCTGATCAGTCTACATTCCAGACTCAACTACTGAATTTAAATTCTGCACAAAAGCTGATGATTCTCTTCTCTTTGCATACATTGCACTGTGTACACTGAATGCTAGAAACTGAATTATCTTGAAGAATTGATTGCTCCCGAATGATGCTCTCTGAATGAATAAACTCTCTGATGGTTTTGTGAATGCTGGATGTTGCAACAGACTCATGATCATGCATGACATTCATATCTTCGTGATCATCATTGCATATCATTTAGTCATGAATTTGTCTAAAATCACATGCATATAAAACTACTTTGAACTGCATTTTTCTGCATAACCGTGGTATACTAAATAGTAAGCTACTAAAGGGCAGGGAAATATGTCCGGAGGTTATTACCATGTGTGAGATGGTCCTTGAGACCAGGTTCTCGGCCTAGTACCATGGGTTATATTGATTGATAGGGCAGTCTGAATGAGCATGAATTTTAAAATCCTTTGTTCAGTTTTCAGAGAAAACATTGCATGTATTCAGGGGGAGTTTGTTGAGTCTTTGCATGCCTTTGCATATCATTCATTCATGACCTATGCATAAGCTCTATCTCATTTAATTCTTGCCATTCATTAGCAGAATTGCATGCATATAGACAGGGGGAGTATTGTTAGAAATTCAGAGTGGTCATCAATTCTATTGAATTATTTCATCCTTGACTCTAAATGATTGAGTCTGACATATGGCAATCTGTTAGTCAGTTCTGATTTCTTAGCAATAGAAAACAGACTTCTTCTCTTATAAGAATTTTCAATTGCTTAAAGACTGACTTAATGGTTTAAATTTTATAATCATTGAAGTTTAAAGATTGCAATCAGTAAATAAGAAAGCTGAAAATTGATAAACCTCTCAACACTTATCTTATTTCATGTCAGACAAAGCTAATTATATCTGAAATCTGAAAACTCATCTGAAATCATGTTAGAGAAGCTAAGTATGTGTATTGTCCTTAAAAAAGTCATTCTGAAACAAATAAAGGGCAGCTAAGAAAGATATTGAAAAACATTGAAAATTATTTGAAAAAATAGCATTAAGAGAGCAATGACCGGTAAATCATTGAGAAACTGAGTGATCCATCAAAGAAGTGGACAACACTCATGTCATGAAGTGTATCAGCTATCTTTGTATAAAATGATCAAAACAGTAGGCTGGTTTCACTGAGTACCTGAGGGTAACTGGCGTCTGATAAACGTGTACCCTCACATAAAAAGGTGTAAATCAGTTCTGTTGAATTTGATCATAGGCAGAATTGTCCATCTTGTTGAGTATCTAGGGGTATTTGCGTCTGATAAACGTATACCCTTACACAGAAAGACTTATGGTACCTGAATGCCCTAAATGAACTAATTTTGATAATGCTGTTCCTTCAAAAGAAAATTCATAGATGTCAATTTGTTTATTTTCAATACATGACCTAGCATCTCTTAACAACTTTTAATGAGTATACGAAAGTAGGATATTTTGAAAGTGAATCTTTCATGCAAATGTGATTCTGGTTTATTATTTTATCATGCACAACCAACTTATCCATTGATTGTAGTGCATGAACTCAAAATTTATAACCTTTAAACCAGACTTCTATCTGAAAGTAGTTTCTAAATTCATATGACTAAAGACTCTGTGCTTTAGAATGCTTATTCCTGAACTACTTGTTCAGAATGCCAGTCAGATGATCTCTCTTACTCCTTCCCTTGTACTCACTTTCCCTCCTCTTTGTTGATGGCAAAGGGGGAGAATATTGTCTGAATTCATTCCTTCATTCCTTCATTCCAGAGGGAGAATTCTGAATTCAGGGGGAGTGTATGCATCTGCATCATGGTATGAAAAAAAAGGGAAATTCTGTTAGCAGGGAGTTGCTCAAATTTCGTAGCATGTAGCATGCATTCATAGCATCTGCATAACAATCTGAATAACAAATCATGTCCTTCATAAAAAATGCATCTGTATGACAGGATGTTGCTACTCTATATGATAGGGGGCTGCCATCATCAAAAAGGGGGAGATTGTTGTGACTCCTATGTGTTGATGGTGTTGACATGTAACTTTACTTCATATGGCAACACATTGTTTTGATTGATTGGCAACACTGTTTATATTTTGATGAAATTACTTTATCAGATTGTCTATGCATTTCATCTTGTTTTCACACTGAACACACACTCAAAGTCTCAAAGTCTATACATCGCTGTTGGGCATCAAAGTCTGCACACTAGCATCAGGTACATCATTGTTGGGCATCAAAGTCTGCACATGAGCATCAGACAGCAAGTGTGTAAAACGCCCTGTGTAGGCACGAAAAGTCCATACATCCACAGTGCATTGACCAAGTCTATACACTGTCCGTCTCTCTTAGAGTCTAAATCAAAGTCTGTACATTGGACGGTGTCAGGCAAAGTCTGTACAATGACCATCTTCCTTAGCGTCTTGATCTTTCAAGTCTATACATGCTTCTATTTTACAAGGTCTGTACATTGGTCTCAGACTCCAAAGTCTATACATTTGTCGGTGCTAAGTATATACTGTTGGGTTCGGTGCAAGTATTCAGAGGGGGGGGTGAATGAATATAGCCTATAAAAACTTTCACCTAATATAAACTTTCGCTCAATTAGAATTTCGCTCACTCAACAGATTAAACACTTAGAACAAAATCTGATCAAATCATCTAATGAACCAGTGATCAAACACTTGGAGCACCCCTATGCAAACATCTAGCGGAAGCAAACCATAAGCAATCAAACCACAATGCAAGAGGGGTTTTTAGGTGGTTCGGTCCTGCAGACCTACATCCACCCCACACTCAACCCGAGTGTGGCTTCACTAATAGCTGGGCAACACAGCTTGCCAACAGACGCTGATACACAGCTTACCTAGGGGAACAACCTCCCCTCTTCCTCCTACACGGAGGGAACCTCTAGCAACCCACGGTCACTAGAAACCAGAGACTCACGTCTCTCTTCCTCTTTACCAAGAGGGAACCCCACTAGTAGCAGCCCCGCTACCAGTGAACCAGCCAGTAGCACTCTGCTACCAGCAATCCACCAGAGGCCTAGCCTCTCTTCCTCCTACCCCGGAGGGAACTCACAAGCAGCCCCCCTGCTGCTTGCAAACCGGAGGAACCAACCTCCCTTCCTCCACACAGGAGGGAACTATCACCAGTAGCATTCTGCTACCAGCACAAACCGGAGACACACCCGTCTCCCTACTCCTGATCCCACAGGAGGAACTCGACCTCAGACCAGAGGATCGGAAGAACAAGGATAACCAAATGAAAAAGAAAAAAATAAGAAACGGAAAATACACAGCGATCGGAAAGCTGTAAATGAAGAACAAGAATGTAGCTCTCAAAGAAGCAGATCTGGCTTGGATTTAATCCAGACGCCAGAGGACAGATCTTCAATAGCTTCTTCTTTCTTCTCCACGAACTCTCTCTCTCTTCTTCTTTTCTTCCTCTTCTTTCTTCTTCTCAGCTCACTCAATCTTTCTCTTCTGCTCTCACTCTCTATTTTCTTCTCTTTCGCAGGCTCTCCTTCTCTTCTCTGAAATTTTCTTCTTCTTCCTTCTTCTTCTTCGCTCTGCTGCTTCTCTTCTCTTCTTTTGCTCACACTCTCAGATTTCTTCGCTGGAGAGCTTCCTCTTCTTCTGTGGAGAGTTCACCCTTTTCGAGAGGATGATGGGGTGCTTTTATATCAGAAACAGAGCCTCCGAAGGTTGAGTAGAAAATGCCCTAGTGACCACTGATTGGTCCACTTGGCAGGGTAGCACCCCTTATCTAACACGTGTCAGCATCCTGCCCCTTTTTCCCATCGGATCACGTGCCCCCTCATCAGTACGCTCAGCAACTGGAGTGAGGTGGCGTTAACGCACTTGCTTCAAGGAGTTGACGCAGCCTTCAAAGACATTCTACCAGCAAAACTCAAGTCTGCTGCGTTGACGCTTCCAACCCATGGCGTTGACGCATGGAGCTGCAGCGTCGATGTTGCCAATGTACTCCAGAGGCTGCAATAAGGGATACTTGAACTGCTGCGTCCACGCTACTAGATCAATGCGTTGACGCACCAGAATAATCCAGGAGCTTCTTTCTTGATTGTTTGAACTGCTGTGTCCACGTGTCAGCATTTCAGCCTCTAGGATCACGTGCAAGTCTTGATGGCCTCATCCATTAAACCTGTCAGATAATCAGTTGAATAACAGTATCAGATGATGTATAGACTTGAAAGTTTAACTGAGTGTACAGACTTCGTGAGGACATCAGCCCAAGGCGTCAACGCTTCCATCGTGCAGCGTCGCCTCAGCTCCTCAAGCGAGATGCTCACGCCCTTGGCAACTGGCCAATGCGTCAACGCATCCTTTGTCAGCGTCGACGCAGTGAACAAGACAGAAAGCGAAAGACGCACAATTGCGTCTACGCAGTCAGCCAAGTGCGTCAACGCACTAAAAGCACAGAACCCAAAGGCAGTGTACAGACTTGGTAAGTCTGAGCCAATGTACAGACATCAAGTGAAGACCAGTGTATAGACTCTGTGATAAAAGGCTGATAGAGCGAGCGATGTATAGAGTTGGAGAAAAGACGCACTGTTCACGCTGTACAGACTTGGGCGTTGTATAGACTTGGAATGGCTTCAAGGCAACAATGTACAGACTTGAAATAAGGAGTGTACAGACTTGAAGGTTCAAGACCACGATGTATAGACTTTGCCCAAGGAACCGAATGTATAGACTTCAAAAACTCTAGACAACGGACGCTGTACAGACTTCACAAGATGAAGACTCTTTATCTACTTGAAGACCATGAGTCAATGTATAGACTTGCCTTAACAATGAATGTGTAGACTTTGAAACAGGAGTCAGGCAAACGGATGTACAGAGTTGGCCAAGGCAGCAATGTATAGACTTTGAAACAAAGACAATGTATCGACTTTGAAACAAGGGCAGTGTATAGACTTGATGCAGTTCTGCTGCCAATGTACATACTTGATTCCCAAATGCGATGTAGAGACTTTGTGAGAGGCACACGATGCAAAGACTCTATACAGACTTAATGGCATGCAGCAATACACTGGACGATGTATAGACTTTAGAGCAACCAAAGAATAAGTGTGTACACTGAGGGAGTGTACAGACTTTGACTTGAAGATCGTTCAGGAACAAGCCATAGCAGTGTATAGACTTTCACACAAAAAGTAGACAAAACGGCATGGCGTCAACCCAGCTGTTCCACTGCGTCAACGCAGCAAGTAAACAGACAGCCAATGCGTCAACCCAATCTCCAACTGCGTCAACGCACTGCATGAACAATTAGCCGCTAAGTTAACCCAAACTCCAACTCATGGTGTGTCAGCCATCATCAAAACCACACAGGGGCACAACAATCTCCCCCTTTTTGATGATGGCAACACTATGAGTTACACTGACTCATATTAGATTCTTCTCCCCCTTTGCCTTCAGCAAAAAGACATGAGTTGAAGAGGAAAGAATAAGACTGTATAAAGGAGTGAATTAAAAGCTCCCCCTTTTGACTAATCTGCCCCTTTTACTTAGCAAAACAAATAATCCAGAGATGTCATATGAGACACTCAACATAGTTCAGCAGATGAGGACAACACAATATCAGAAGCACTTAAATCAATTCTCCCCCTTAGTTAAACAACTTATGCAGTGATGCATATGCAACAAATACTCCCTCTTAGACATGGCAGAAGATGTAGAGC
Organism: Amorphophallus konjac; assembly: GCA_022559845.1. NCBI lineage: Eukaryota > Viridiplantae > Streptophyta > Magnoliopsida > Alismatales > Araceae > Amorphophallus > Amorphophallus konjac. The sequence continues at coordinate 144,677,405 of CM040122.1, forward strand.
TAATGCAGACACACAACATGATTAGACAATCTAGCACATTGTCCCCTTATGCAGATAGTCTCTCAAACAGACCAGAGAATCTTGCCCTTATGATCTATGATGCAAGAGAAATCCACAAGGATGAACTCTGGTTATGCAAAAACTGCAAGTACACATGATAAGCTGAGAGAAGTGCTTCTCAAAAAAATGACAACCAGTCTAATACCACTGAATCAAAACACAGTGATAAAGAGCCATAGGATGAGCAGATTCATCAGTTAGTGAAAATTGAGATATTGAACTTTTCAGCAGATACTAACTTCATAGAACAGAATTTTTAAGTTCTAGAGTCCTCCATTATAAAAACTTATGAAACCTTGATTTTCAGATATGGTTTAAGAATGATGTAAACAAGTTTTTCAAAAGAATTGTACTCATATCTGAACCAGCTCTTAATAGAAAGGAACTACAAGCTCATATAAAATTCTAGTTCAACCAACTTCCATCTTACTTAGTTTACTTTCCATGACAGTTTTAAGAGATACATAAGAGAATGCAACAGAATTTTACATTGTTCTTTCAGAATTTGATTTACACTTGTTCATAATTTTCTTTTTAAATGAACAATTTTGGTTTATCAACACCTTTTGACATGGGGAGACACCTTGATCAGAGGCCCGAATCCCCAGTTATTCAGTGTGACAACCGTATTGCTTCTCCCATTTTGGAGAACAGAGGTAGCATTGGAAGTATCTTTGGCATGAGGATACACCTTGATTAGAGGCCAGAATCCCCAGTTACTCAATACAACAATGCCATTGCTCTGCCAAATTTCACAGTATTTTCAATCATCTCTTTAAGCAGAGTTAACCATGGTACTTCATGACACAATCCTTTGGACAGGTTTCTCAGTAACCACAGTGATTGCTCTGTCCATGATTCAGAACAAGTACACTATATATCTCAGTCAACATAGACAAGGATATCAACTTTTCAGATGTCAGAAGCTCTTACATGAATTTACATGAAGCAGACAGTTAAAGTTTATTAAGAGATTGAATCAGATATTTCCAAGTTCCTTGTGTCCAAACAGGAGTACATAAGACTTAAACCAGTTCCAGTTAACAAATGTTCTTAAGCATGTATAATGGAAGGTTCCTCATTGAAGATGTTTTAACTTTTATGAAGTAGTATTCAGGCTGAAGATTTACTTCATATCTCAGCTTAGTGATTCAAGTGAGAATATTCAACAGACAGCATGGATTCTGGAGAATTGTAGCAAACAAGCTGCTCTTGAGCAAAGAGGTTCAAAGTTGACTGAATAGAGGAAAAGCTCTCATTCAGCAAATTTAGGAGAGACAAACAGATACCAATAAGGTATGCATTCAGATTATGAACAACTTCAGAAGTAGTCAAGAAATCATTTGATACCACTTTAAATGATGGAATCACTGACACTTCAGATATGACAAGATGAATCATATAGCTGGAGAGGAACGGATTAAGCATGCTCCCCCTATCTATATGCAGTGACATTTCCCTTCCCCCCTTTTTTTTTTGATTTTTCAAAGAAGTGATATGCTATGCAATGATTCCCTCTAACTAAAAAAAAACTGAATCATCCTATATGTCATGCAGACAATGTAGATGATGAATGACTATGCAACAACAGATTTAACATGCTATGCAGTAAATCTAAAAACAGTTGAGTGATTTCAGATGTATGAATAATGCTCCCCTTAAATGTATGCATTCAATCTATCTTTTTGGCATTTTCAATGTAAAGAAATGCAATGCAATTATCTTCATGTATGCAGGGGCATGAAGCAAAATATTCACATGAAGATGCAGACATTCTCTGATATGCAAATTTGACCCTTGGTACTTGGCGGAGAACTTGGCCTAAAAGACCATCTCACACATAGTAAGAACCTCCAGACAGATTTCCTCTGCCCTTTAGTAGCTTTCCATTTATATACCAAGTGGTCATGCATGACAATGCAATACAAACATTCCTATATGCATCAGATTTTCAATGATTGTATGTCATGTGCATGTTTATGCCATTCTCATATATGCACACAGCTCACAGTACAAACAAGAAAGCCCACAAAGATCAATGCAAGAGTCAAACCAATTAAAATAAAACATGTATGCATGAAGCTATGACTTTTCAGCTCAACCATAATTTTCATTTGAACAGATTTGAGAAATTTACCTGAATGGGGTTTTATCAACTTGGGTGCCTTGGTTTATTTCCCCTTTTTTATTCTTCAGCTTCCAAGGCACACCTGCAAGTTAGCACACTATTTTGCATGGGCAGGTACCCAACCAGTCTTGGGTCCTGCATGGTTAATAGTGACACCTTTGGTAGGTGTTCTAAACAACCTTTTAGCATTTAGGTCATCAGATCTTATCAGATGGCAATTATTCATTGAATGACCTAATATACCACAATAATAGCAAGAGGCAGCAGATTTCAGATTTGTTTTATGCACATTCTGATTAGCATGAGTTCTATGTGCATTTGCATGAAATTTTCTGTTATCAGAATTAAGATTCTGTTTACCAACATAAGCCAGCCAACAGTCAGCAGCTCTATGGCCTGGCTTCCCACATTCAAAACATGCAAGTGTTTTTCTTTCAAAAACAAATTCATTTCTATCAGAAATATTTCTATTGACAGGGAATTTACCAGATTTATTGTTAAACTTCCTTCCCTGAGCATGCCAACATTGGGCTGCAATGTGGCCCATCTTGCCACAATGAAAACACTCTATTTTCCTTCTTTGAAAAACATGATTTCTAGCAGGAATTTTCTGTGCAGTAGTAGCAGCTAGGTCATCTAATTCAAACATCTTACACTCATGCATCATATGACCTATCTTATTACAATAGAAACACTGCATATTCTTTTTCTTTTTAGACTGAATTTTATGAGAAGATTTTTCACAGCAATTTTCCTTTTTCTTTTGTTCAGCCCTGTGCTTATTGTTCTAAGATTTCTTAGATGAAATACATTTTGAAGTACTAGCACAGTCTGAACTTTTCACAAATGTAAGTTGTTCCTTCCCTTTAGCAAATTTTGACAGGGAGGTTTTTAGATCTTCAATTTCAGAATTCAAATCAGCAGTATTAGCTTCAACACCTGCAATCTCAATTTTACAAGAAATAACTTGTTGATGCAAAGCATCATTTAGACTTTTGAGAATGTTGATTTCCTGTTTCAATCTTTGTTCAAATTCAGTTTTCTTTTCTTGTAATGATTCATTTTCAGATTTCAAATTATACATTTCTTTTCTTAAATTTTTATTTTCAGATTTTAATTTCTTGGACACTTTAAACAAATTTTCATACATCATTATCAATTCATCAAAAGAAACTCCTTCTGATCCGGAGCTTACCTGAGATGAGGTTTCCTCATCATCACTTCCCCGGTTGGCCATTAAGCATATTGACTTTCCTCCTTCTTTATCACTGTCTTCGGTGTTTCCTTTGAATTTCGAGAATTTTGGACAGTCAGTCTTCACATGGCCAGCCTTCCTGCATGTGTAGCAAACGTTAGTGTCAACAATCTTGGCAGGATTAGAATTATACTTTGTTTGCTTTCTGCCTTCACCAAGCTTTCCTTCTCTTTCTCTCAGAAATTTCCTGAATTCACTGGTCACCCTTTCAATGCCTCTATCAATTTCAGACCGCGAGAGGCTGCTTTTCTCGCTTAATGATCCACTGTGGCTGGATCTGTTTGCTTTGATGGAGCTATCCTTCAGCACGATTGGTTCCATTGCAAACAATCTGAAAGCACAGAAAAACTGAAGCTCCGAGACCAGGTGAGTAAGGCCAAGCACTAAACCGGTGAAACAAAATAACGAGCACAGAAAACACACTCTGGAATGCACCAACAATTAGCAGGATCCTCTGCAGATTGTTAGATCTGTTCAGTCAGAGACCAGCTCTGATACCAATTGTTGGGTTCGGTGCAAGTATTCAGAGGGGGGGTGAATGAATATAGCCTATAAAAACTTTCACCCAATATAAACTTTCGCTCAATTAGAATTTCGCTCACTCAACAGATTAAACACTTAGAACAAAATCTGATCAAATCATCTAATGAACCAGTGATCAAACACTTGGAGCGCCCCTATGCAAACATCTAGCAAGAAGCAAACCATAAGTAATCAAACCACAATGCAAGAGGGGTTTTTAGGTGGTTCGGTCCTGCAGACCTACATCCACCCCACACTCAACCCGAGTGTGGCTTCACTAACAGCTGGGCAACACAGCTTGCCAACATACGCTGATACACAGCTTACCCAGGGGAACAACCTCCCCTCTTCTTCCTACACGGAGGGAACCTCTAGCAACCCACGGTCACTAGAAACCATAGACTCACGTCTCTCTTCCTCTTTACCAAGAGGGAACCCCACCAGTAGCAGCCCCGCTACCAGTGAACCAGCCAGTAGCACTCTGCTACCAGCAATCCACCAGAGGCCTAGCCTCTCTTCCTCCTAGCCCGGAGGGAACTCACAAGCAGCCCCCCTGCTGCTTGCAAACCGGAGGAACCAACCTCCCTTCCTCCACACAGCAGGGAACTATCACCAGTAGCATTCTGCTACTAGCACAAACCGGAGACACACCCGTCTCCCTACTCCTGATCCCACAGGAGGAACTCGACCTCAGACCAGAGGATCGAAAGAACAAGGATAACCAAATGAAAAAGAAAAAAATAAGAAACGAAAAATACACAGCGATCGGAAAGCTGTAAATTAAGAACAAGAATGTAGCACTCAAAGGAGCAGATCTGGCTTGGATTTAATCCAGACGCCAGAGGACAGATCTTCAATAGCTTCTTCTTTCTTCACCACGAACTCTCTCTCTCTTCCTCTTTTCTTCCTCTTCTTTCTTCTTCTCAGCTCACTCAATCTTTCTCTTCTGCTCTCACTCTCTATTTTCTTCTCTTTCGCAGGCTCTCCTTCTCTTCTCTGAAATTTTCTTCTTCTTCCTTCTTCTTCTTCGCTCTACTGCTTCTCTTCTCTTCTTTTGCTCACACTCTCAGATTTCTTCGCTGGAGAGCTTCCTCTTCTTCTGTGGAGAGTTCACCCTTTTCGAGAGGATGATGGGGTGCTTTTATATCAGAAACAGAGCCTCCGAAGGTTGAGTAGAAAATGCCCTAGTGACCACTGATTGGTCCACTTGGCAGGGTAGCACCCCTTATCTAACACGTGTCAGCATCCTAGCCCTTTTTCCCATCGGATCACGTGCCCCCTCATCAGTACGCTCAACAACTGGAGTGAGGTGGCGTTAACGCACTTGCTTCAAGGAGTTGACGCAGCCTTCAAAGACATTCTACCAGCAAAACTCAAGTCTGCTGCGTTGACGCTTCCAACCCATGGCGTTGACGCATGGAGCTGCAGCGTCGATGTTGCCAATGTACTCCAGAGGCTGCAATAAGGGATACTTGAACTGCTGCGTCCACGCTACTAGATCAATGCGTTGACGCACCAGAATAATCCAGGAGCTTCTTTCTTGATTGTTTGAACTGCTGTGTCCACGTGTCAGCATTTCAGCCTCTAGGATCACGTGCAAGTCTTGATGGCCTCATCCATTAAACCTGTCAGATAATCAGTTGAATAACAGTATCAGATGATGTATAGACTTGAAAGTTTAACTGAGTGTACAGACTTCGTGAGGACATCAGCCCAAGGCGTCAACGCTTCCATCGTGCAGCGTCGCCTCAGCTCCTCAAGCGAGATGCTCACGCCCTTGGCAACTGGCCAATGCGTCAACGCATCCTTTGTCAGCGTCGACGCAGTGAACAAGATAGAAAGCGAAAGACGCACAATTGCGTCTACGCAGTCAGCCAAGTGCGTCAACGCACTAAAAGCACAGAACCCAAAGGCAGTGTACAGACTTGGTAAGTCTGAGCCAATGTACAGACATCAAGTGAAGACCAGTGTATAGACTCTGTGATAAAAGGCTGATAGAGCGAGCGATGTATAGAGTTGGAGAAAAAGACGCACTGTTCACGCTGTACAGACTTGGGCGTTGTATAGACTTGGAATGGCTTCAAGGCAACAATGTACAGACTTGAAATAAGGAGTGTACAGACTTGAAGGTTCAAGACCACGATGTATAGACTTTGCCCAAGGAACCGAATATATAGACTTCAAAAACTCTAGACAACGGACGCTTTACAGACTTCACAAGATGAATACTCTTTATCTACTTGAAGACCATGAGTCAATGTATAGACTTGCCTTAACAATGAATGTGTAGACTTTGAAACAGGAGTCAGGCAAACGGATGTACAGAGTTGGCCAAGGTAGCAATGTATAGACTTTGAAACAAAGATAATGTATTGACTTTGAAACAAGGGCAGTGTATAGACTTGATGCAGTTCTGCTGCCAATGTACATACTTGATTCCCAAATGCGATGTAGAGACTTTGTGAGAGGCACATGATGCAAAGACTCTTTACAGACTTAATGGCATGCAGCAATACACTGGACGATGTATAGACTTTAGAGCAACCAAAGAATAAGTGTGTACACTGAGGGAGTGTACAGACTTTGACTTGAAGATCGTTCAGGAACAAGCCATAGCAGTGTATAGACTTTCACACAAAAAGTAGACAAAACGGCATGGCGTCAACCCAACTGTTCCACTGCGTCAACGCAGCAAGTAAACAGACAGCCAATGCGTCAACCCAATCTCCAACTGCGTCAACGCACTGCATGAACAATTAGCCGCTAAGTTAACCCAAACTCCAACTCATGGTGTGTCAGCCATCATCAAAACCACACAGGGGCACAACATATACAGTGAGCGTCTCATGAAGTTTGTACACCACTGTAGCTGCACCGTCTCACCCACCGTCTCATTCAGCGTCTTAGGCTTGCAAAGTCTACACATTGGTCGGTGGAAAGTCTATACATTCATTCACGGTAGCTTGCACGAGGTAAAGTCTAAACATTGGCCTCCATGCCTCAAGTCCATGCATTGGACTGTTTGGCCAAGTCTGTACATCGCTGTTGCCAAAGTCTGGACATTGGCATTTGTTCCTTCGTTGCGATTCAAAGTCTATACATCGGTCTTCACCTCTAGTTTGTACATCAGACGCGCATGCTCGCCTGTCCCTCCGGATGCTCTCCTGGGACCGAGTATGCTCTCCAGTGACTGTCAATGCTTCGATTGGCCAGCGTCTCTCTTGATCAAGTCTATACACTCATTCACTGTTCATGCATTCACAGTGAAGTCTGTACATCCGTTTGGCTATGCATCACTATCCACCAAGTCTATACATTGGTAGAGTCTGTACATCAGACGTGCATGCTCGCCTGTCCCCCCGGATGCTCTCCTGGGACCGAGTATGCCCTCCAGTGACTGCTAATGCTTCCCTAACTTTGAGGATGCTCCCCTGGAGCAGCGATTGCTCCCCAGAGACAGCATGTGCTTTACATGCTCCCCTGACGCTGGTGATGCTATCCAGAGGCCATAGATGCTCCCCTGAGACTTCATATGCTCCCGTGCGAGAACGCACTAGTCTCTGGGCATTTAAAAGAATTGTATTACATCCATTCCCTTTCACTAAGTCTGTACAATGCATGCTGCTTATAAAGTCTATACGATGCATTTCATCTTCAAAGTGTGTACAGAGTTTACACTTGAACTGATACGCTTATTTCGACTTATTGATAGGGATTTGGTACTGGGATTGCTGACTGACACGTGGTCCAAGGTTTTTGGGCGGGAGATGTGGAGAGAGCACACACCTGCAGCTGCTGCTGCTATATATATATGAGTCTTCATCTTTAGATGAAGGGTGATCGAAGTGGAGAAAGAAAAAGCAGAAGTGCAGAGACTTCGATCCAGTAGAAGAGCAGTCGAAGAGTAAAGAGAGCAGAAGAAGAAGAAAAAAAAGAGAGCAGAAGAAGAAAGAAGAGAGCAGAAGAAGAGAAAAGAGAGATGTGTTGAGAGAGTTCGAGAAGAGAGACATGAGTTGAGAGGAGTCTATGAAGAGGTTGTAAGTCAGTCTCTTGGTTCAGAAACCAAAGCTGACTCTGCTCATACTTGAGCTACATTTGTCTGGTTTTCTTCATTTCTTTTGTTTTTGATTTTATTGCTTTCGATATCTTTGTTCAGCAAGCTGTATATCAGCGGATGCAGTGGAGGTTTCCACTAGACAGGTAAAGCTATAATCCTCAGCTGGCAAGACTTGGTCTCGGACGGGTTAAGCTGTATTTCCCCAGCGGTTTGCAGAGGTGCTGCCTCTGGACGGGTAAGCTGTAATCCCCAGCGGTTTGCAGTGGAGGATTTCACTGGACAGCAAGCTGTGTTGCTCAGCGGGGCGAGGAGGATTCCTCGGACAGCAAGCTGTGTTGCTCAGCGGGCAGTGGAGGATTCCACTGGACAGCAAGCTGTGTTGCTCAGCGGTTCGTAGGCCAAGCTGTATTGCCCAGCGGACGCAAGCTGTGTTGCGCAGCAGTAAGCCATACTCGGTTGAGTGTGGGGTGGACGTAGGTCATTGACCGAACCACCAAAAACTTGTGTGCATTGTGTTTGTGAGTTTGCTCTTACTGAATCTCTTGATTATCTTCACAGATCACTTGTGTTTTTGCTAAGTTTAGACACTCGAGTTAGTGTTTTAGTAGATCTGCCTTTATTCCGCATTTGAACCTACAACTGGTTTTAAATTAGGGTGTAGATCTATTCACCCCCCTCTAGATCCACACTTCGTGGAGATAGACTGCGTCCATCTAACTTCAACACAATACTCCCACCTTTCATTTGCACCAGTTTATAGGGGTTAAAAACCCTCCCCCGGTGCGTTCTCCCCCTTTCTTTTGTGCTATTTTATCATTCTGAGGCATCTGCTACACCATCATATTCTAATGGGTTTTCTCTTATTTTCGTGGCTTTGTTTTGCTAGAGATTATCAATAGAACGTGTGGCCCTTGCTTTCTAGCCGGCTAGGAGGTGAGGAGGTGCACCCACATCGGTTCCCTGCATTCCCTTTGAGGCGCAATCACACGTTGTAGCGGTTCATCTTTGAGCCGCATCTTCTTCCCCATTTTCCAAGGTGTACAACATCGTCTTCCTCCTTCCTTCATTATTTTGGTGCTGTAGAACTTTGGTGGCGATCACGGTCAGGTTTCTCTATTCTTCATCGCCCTTTGCTTCTCATTGTCCATGTTTCACGTTTACATGCTCATGTTTATATGTATATGCTCGTAGTTTGGGGGTGAGAGATTAGATTACATTTACATCTTACAGTTTTGTGGCGATCACGGTGGGACTCCTAGTTCCCATCACATTATATTTTTAGTCTCTTGCATGTTGGGTGGGTGTTTATGCATGATTGGGTTGTCTCCTCCACGTTTTTCCATTGTTTTGTCCGTTCCCGGCTCTGTCAGGGGTACGCGGTCTATTGTAGGGCCGCCTAGCCCTTTCAACGGCCTTTCCAGGACTGCCCCAACTCTCTGGGCTTAGAAATGGTCCTCCCAGGGCCACCCAAGACCTGTGCGATCCTCCAATAGACTGCATATAGGTTAAAAACGGTCATCCAGTGACCTTTTCTTGGTTCTGGCGGGGTAGGTGCACTACTCACAGGGGCCTTATTCATTCATGCATAACTTTGTCTCCTGACATCGGATTGGGCTGATTTTTGTTGCATTGTGTTATCCTTTGTATTGGCTTTCCATACATATAAATTTTGCATCATTTGGACATCATTTGCATATTTAAAAATTGCCTTCATTTTTGTATTTTCTACATCTGGTATGTAGGCAGATTCAGGACAGATTCACAGGGCCGTTTTCTTTGTTGATCTAAATTGCCTTGCAAGGTCTATTTTTGCTATTTTTTGGTTCCATTGCATAGTCTTTTGTATTACCTTTGCATCCATATACTGTTTTCATGCATTGGACTTCATTTGCATAGTTAAATATTGCCCTCATTTTTGCATTTTATGCATAAAATTAACTTGTAGGTCCGGGGCAAGCACAAAGGTACGCCGTTCATATGTGATTTTTCTTATTTTTTGGTGCCTAATTGTCCCTATTTGTGGTCTTGCAATGCTGTTAGTTACATTGTTTTGCATTTTTCATGCATTTTGTGATGTTTGCATAATTTTATTATTGCTTTAATTTGTTAGACTTAGGTTAGAAATTGCATGCACTCTGGTGCACATAGGATCATGCATATTTGCACCTTGTAGTTACATTCTCTATTGGTAAGTGATCATCTTGCTCCCATATTCCTTGGGCTCGACTAGATGATCTTATCCGGGACCTCCGTAAGTCTCCGTGAGCCGTGGATTCCCACATGGACGCCAGGCCGGTTGTACCTTTCCACCCCATAGTTTCGCATGTGGATACGTTGTGAAGGAATTAACCTTAGTCAACTCAAAGTTTGGACCTTATTCCCTATAGGATACCTATTTTGAGGGAATTAATCTCAATTCAAATCATTAAAGGCCTACCCAAAACTTCGACAATGAAATATTTCCCATCATATTAACTTGTTTAACTTGGGTGAAATCCTTCATATTGTTTGTGGTGTTTGGGATTGTCCAAGTCCATTTGTGTTATTTTGTGTTGCATCCCCCACTGCCCATGTAGGTTTTGTCATTAGGCCCATCTAGGTTAGTCCATTCTGTAGGTCCATTTTTTCTTCCTTTGCATTATTGAGTCAACCCCCCCTCTTTGATCCTCAAGCCCTTACTTCTCTCATTATATTTCCTTGATTTTCCCAGTATAAAGTCTCTATTTGCCCTCATGGAGCGCTATTTTTCTCTTGTATGTTACCCTTCTTCTTCCCCGTCTTCCTATTCCCGCGTGGATTCCTCTTCCCATGCGGGCCCATCTCCTCGTGGTCCCTCTGACCCATCCGAGGAACGAGCAAATCTCATGGCCCACTTGTCACCTCTTGCTTGCCAAATGGACCCGATCTAGGCCCATAAAGTCATTGCTAATCATCTTAATGAGCCTCATTCTCATAATGGGCCTTATTCATCTAATGTGCCTCGTTCCTTTAATGGGCCACCTTTCTTGAGTGGCCCATCTCCCCTCAATGGGTCCCATTCTCTTAGTGGGCCTTATTCCTTCAATGGGCTTCGCTCTTTTAATGGGCCCCCTTCCTTTAATAGGTCTTCTTATTCCCTTAATGGGCCTACTTCTCTTAATAGGCCCGCTCCTTCTACCCATGTTGTTGTTGGCCCAATCGGTCCTTATTCTCATGTTCATGATTCTTCTAGGCCCACATATCCTTCCACTCCTGGGATGGGCTTCTCTTCTTCTCAGTCCGGATCCCCTCATTTGGCCCAATACTATAATTCTGGTCTAAATTCACACTCTCTTGTTTAGGCTGGCTTGCATCCTTTCCGATCTCTCCCCATCGAGGAGATGATTACTCAAACCCAATGCCAGCTTGATGAGCTACAACATCGAATTGATCCCAATTCCTCATTGAGTGTCCCGTTTGCATTTGAAGGTCTTCGGCCTCCACCGCGTTCACAAATTCCCGCGTATCGTCGTTATGGTGGAGTCAGTGACCCCTACGTGCACTTAAAGGAGTTCATTTATGAGTCGGCCTAGTTTCGACACGACCAGCACTTGATGGCTTATCTGTTCGGTCTGTCGTTGGAAGGCCCGGCTTGGGATTGGTTATTTTCTCTTCCGCAAGCGTAGATTGTGGATTTTCAAGTCGTTTAAGAGAAATTTCTTCAGCAATTTTAAGACCAAGTTGGGCCCAAGTATTCCATGGTTGGTCTGGCCCATGAGAAGATGAAGCATGATGAGGAGTTCTCGACCTTCGTCGACCCCTGGCGTCGCCTGGCTGTGCAAGTCCCGGGACATATTCCAGAGGGAGAACATATCAAAATGCTAATTCTCAATGCAACGCCTGAGTACCGCTTTATCTTAGCCTTGAATGATGTCACTGTAGATGCCTAATTTCGGACATCCCGCGGATCCCCAATGGACCTTCGTGTGAATGACGATTAATTATTGTACTCATTTTTACAATGTTTGAGTTTTTAAGTCCAGCCCTTAGCCTTTTAGCTATTGGGCCTCGTCCACTTAGGGGCCCAAGAACCATTGGTCTGGGTGACCAAAGGCCTGGCCGCCCCCAGTCCTCGGTGACCAGGGCGATGGCCGCCCTTCCCAGATGGGTGGCCAGCCTTCTGGCAGCCCTCCTCCTCAAGGTGGCCTAGAGTTTGGCCACCTTTCTCTATTTACCGAGTCAGAGAATGTGGTTCAGTCCGTTGGCACGTTCTTTCCCGCTTGTTCTGCACGATCTCCCCCACGATTTCAAACTCGGTGTTGGATACACAAAACCGTCGCTCTCCAGTGTGAGGAGGGAGGACGGAGGCCATTTGGGAGGAGGGATCGAAGGAGAATCGAGAGAAAAAGAAACCCGGAAGAATTGGACATCGAAAGAGATCTGCGCCAGTCATCTTCCTCCTACTTCCTTTGCTTCAGTTTCAACTCCATAGCCCCTACTCCCTACTTGCATCACGGCTTCCAGGTAAGTACGTAGCACCGGATGTAGCCTTCCTTAGCTCCTAAACTTAAGAGGTTTTTTCCCAAAAACAAAGGGAAGGTGGGTGGTTGAAAGTCTCGGCCATCCCTCCTTCCCACCACCCCAAGGTAAAATTGCCACCATCATTCCCATTTTCATTCATTCCATTAGAGTAGATACTACACTCATCTCTTTACTAATGGTCTGTTGTTTTCTTTTCTTTTGAGCTACATTGCAGGACTTCAGCACAAGGGACAAGCAGGGCTCCTTGCCCTTGGCTGGCTGAGGACGAGGAAGAGGAACTCATCATCTCCCCATTTGGATAATTTCCCCCCGATCATTACCCCTGTGAGGTTCAGGTAAACACCTCTTGCGACCACGTTCTTACATTCTCTTTTGTTCATCTGTAGGTACTCAGGATATCCCACCCTTCAGCCCAAAAAAAACATACAAGTGCCGATACATCCTCTCTCTCTCTCCGGGCGCCTACAAGCGAAGTGGTGATCACGGTGGGACACTCTACTGCCTATTGTAAGTTCCTAATGCTTGAAGTCCAAGATTATTGAAACCATGCCTTTACATTAATTCAATTTCTGTAGCTCTATTTTTTCATTTTCTGAAAGTTAGATAGAAGGAGGCCAGACTCTTGGTCGCCTAGGCCCCTAGGCGACCAACCCAATGGCCGCCTAGGCCATCTCCTGGGCGACCAGTACCTTGGCCGCCCTTGCCCCCAAGCGACCTTTGACCTGGCCACCCTCTCCCCTTGTTAGAAGGCCATTACCCTGGACTCCTTCCCTTCTGGGTGACCTTCGACCTGGCCGCCCAGGTTCGTGGACGACAAACACCTTGGCCGCCCTCTGCCTTGTTCCTGTATTTTCCCGTACCAGTGTTCTTTCTTGGTTAAACATTAGTCCGCTTTGTTAGTTTGTGTGCTTGTGTATTGTGTGGCTAATTTGTATAGGTTAAAACTACGTGGTTGGGTTTAGGAAGAGCCGGCGACACCCTTATAGGAAACCCTCCCGTTGGAATTGGACCCTTCACCTGAGGATTCCCACTTGGGTACAAATGCTTCAGTCCATTCGGGAACCTCCGTGAGTCCTCGTGAACCGTGGATTCCCACACGGTTGCCAGGCAGGTTGTACCATCAGAAGTCCCATTAGATCACCCTGGGTTTTTTGAGTAAGGTTTCTGCTAGGCTCCCGGAGTTCATCCCACGCCTTTAGTCCCCTTCCCTCCTCTGAGTGAACTAAGAACAACAGAAAAAAATTGGAAAAAGAAAAAGGAAAAGAGTTGGGACGTTGCTTGTGCTTATACTTGGTTGTGTTTGGAAACATTCCCCCCTCCTCTAAACCTTTGATTTTCTTTATTATAAACCAATTGATAATTGGTTTAGAATGGAGAAAGTTTATTCAAATCCGGGTTATGAGGAGGAATTTCCTCCCCAATTTGACTCCGGAATTAGGGGCAATCCTATATTTCAAATAGAGGACAATGGTTTGGATGCCTTCATAGGCATGTTTTCGGCCACACCAAATGAGGCCATCCACGCCGATTCGGCTTCTTCTTCCCCGAGCAACCATGGTCATGGTAGCCCGCGGGCTCCAACATTCTATCCGCACGAAGATCATGAATTGATTAGCATGCTATCCCATTATTCCCCCGTGGACTTAGTCATGATGGCTTCTCGTGGGAAGGCTCCAGCCGTCCCACACATGTCCCCACGTGTTACACCTTCCTATGCTCAAATTCCCTTCCAAGGGTCCACGAGCCGACCCGTTCCCGAAAGCCCAATCCAATTCAGCTATCCAACACCTGCACCAAGGGTTCCTTCACCCCCAACTCCACCAACTATGGGTGCCCCTTTGAAAGGGATGGACCTGTCACTCCGACAGGAGATTCAAAGCTACATTCGGCAGGCGGTGGCCGAGAGTATGCCAAACTCGCGTCCCCACTCGCTAGCCCAATATTGTAAACTCCCCAATGCTTATTTCCCACTCGGATTCAAGGCTCCAAAGTATAGAAGGTATGATGGTACCACCGACCCTCACCATCACCTTTTGGGTTTCCTTATGGATTCCTATCAATGGCTTCATGATAGGGTTTTATTGGTCCATCTATTTCAAAAATCCCTTGAGGGTGAGGCCCTATGTTGGTTTGCATGCTTGCCAGCTATCGATCTCGTTAATTTTGATATAGTCTCCGAGCGATTCCTCGCTCACTTTGGTCACATGTCATCCATTTCTCCCACATTGTTCGACCTATTCACGGAGAAGATGAAGCTCGACGAGGACTTCATTAGCTTTGCAAACCGATGGAGGATTATGGTTGCTAGGACGGAGGTTCCTATTCCCGAATCCCAGGCTGTCACCATGTTGGTGAACAACACCACTCCACAGCTTAGGGCCATCCTAATGCTTAGTGAACTTCACACCTTTCACCAACTCTACAACCGAGCTCGGATAGTTCAAGCCCAGGTAAGGGACTCTACCTTGCCTCCTTTCTTCGAGCCTCGCACCAAGGGTAGAAAGGCCCCAGCTGTCCCTACCACCGAGGGTGTCACAGTAAATGAATAGGTCAATGCAGTTGGCCAGTCCTTCAAGACCAACAATCGCCAGGCCTCCCATCCCACTCAGGCTACGGCTAGCCAGGGGCAAGGTAATCCCAAGCCTTATTCCAACGTCTCTCCACCTCAAAGCTACGGTCCCCCTAGACCAAAAAGGGCTACTTATCCTCCGTTGTCTGAAACTTTAGGTGACATCTTCTTTGCCCTTATGTCCTCAGATTCTATTCAGCTTCCCCCTCAGCAAGATTGGGTCCTTCTCAATGCCGACACCCCCCGGTATTGCCCATATCACCAAACTCTCGGCCTTGATATATTCAACTGCTTCTAATTTCGAGATTGGGTATATGATATGAATGATGAGGGGAGAATCAATTGGGCAGATGTGAAGCTAGCTATTGCCAATCTCAAAAAGCCTAACAAGGACCTCGGCATTGTGCATAACCCATTGCCAACTCATCAACCAGCTAAAGATCCATCTACCTCAAGGCAGCATGAGCAGGTGAACACTGTGATTGGAATGGAACCACGAGTTCTCAGAAGGACTCAGATGTGGTGCGTAGAAGGATTCCTGGGTTGGTACGGGAAAATAGAAGTAGAAGCTCATGAACCCTGGGCGGACATCAACATGTTCACTCAATCCCGAAACCTGATCTCGCCACCCAGTCAGTCTTCGAGTGCTACCCAAAACCCACTCACCATAATAAACCCTCCTCAAATGCCACGTCAGGAGCCCTATGTCTTTCCAAAAGATCAGCTGGTGCAGGAGCGCCCTTTGGTCCTCCTAAAGCCACCTCAACCAAAATCAGTCCCTCCTCCTTCTCTTATTGAATCTGAAGATGATTTAGCCTCTCTCTCATACATATTTGGATCTCCAGCTCCCTTACAACTCATTCGTCCAAAACCTTTGGAACAGAATGACCCGAAGGAAGCTTCGGTCAATGTAACTCTCCGGAACCGCATCATTCATCCATCCCAAAGGCAGTCTCAGCCGGAGGAAGGGGTTAATTCTTAAAGCCTTCCCGTGGAGTATGACATTCTCTAGCATCTAGACAGGACCCCTGCTAAGGTTTCTATCCTAGAGCTCCTTAGAAAATCTTTGTCACACCAAGCCACTTTACTTCAATTCCTCCAGAAAATCATGGTCAATCAAGACCTCCCAGCAAGTGGTGTGACCGAGGCTATCATGGCCCTTACATGCGGACCATCCATCTCCTTATCTGATAAAGACCTTGCTTTGCCAGAAAGCAGGTCACTCCCGTTATGCCTCACTATCTCTCTCAACGGAGTCAAGGTGGACTGCGCCCTCATTGACACGGGAGCTTCGATTAATGTGTGTCCCACGAAGACCATCAAGAAGATTGGTGTCTAGGAAGAAAACCTAGAAGAGGTATGCACCACCATCTCAGCTTACGATAATTCAAAAAGGTGCGTAAAAGGGAAGGTGACCCTAGAACTTGGTTTAGGACCAATGGTTATGACATCGGATTTATTTGTCCTCGATGTCGACCCTGCATATAAGGCCATCCTAGGACGGCCTTGGATTGAGCAAACCCTTGGGATTCCATCAACAGCCCACCGGTGCTTTAAATTCCTTACAATGGTAGGGTAATCAAGATCAAGAGTATCCCGCTAGTGGAAACTCTCAATGCCATCAATTCCGAACAGATCCCCTTCATGATTATTCCAGATATGGGCAATAAGCATGTTCTCTCCATAGAGGGCGCGATGGGACCTTCCGCTTTAGGTCTCCCGATTCCCCTTTCCTTCCTCGGCCAATCACACATTCCAACATCCCTCCTGGTAAAGGATGGGAGATCATGGCCAGGATGGGCTTCACCATGGGTAAAGGTCTAGGTCAGCTTGAACAAGGGCCTATGCACAGAAGAAAACTCCGGGTTGCTAAAGGTCGCGCAGGTTTGGGTTACTCTCCAGGAGAGCCATATAGGGCCATTCAGGGTAGAGATTTGGTGTGTGGTCGCGTCGTCATAGGACCAATTCTGCCAGGAACTCAACAGGAGTTGAGTGAAAAATTTGAAGTTGTCCAAAGAAAAGAAATCTCACCTGGTTCTTTACTCGAGGAAGACTTCGGTCTCCTCTCCCTCTTCCATCTGGATAAACCCCTCGACAAGGTTTCATCCTCGGGTATCTTCCTTGCTTCGAACAGGCCCGCGCATGTTCTCTCTATCCCCTTCCTATTCCATCCACCATTTCCTCCGCTCCTAACTTATCCGGTCGTAGGGCAACCCACCCATCAGTTGTGTACTTTCACTCATGACCATAAAAAAATGCCAATTCTCAAACATGGGCCTGCGAGTTCGCTATTGAGGAAACGGCCTCCTTGGAAGATGGTTACCTCGGCTAAGGGCCAACTCTTTCCACCTTGAACTCCCTCCCGCAAGCTTCTTTTGTACATAATATGGTAGAGTCTAGGTTAAGTCCAGGTTTGTACATACTATCTTTTCCTTCCAAAAAGTCTAGTGTCCGTCAAGTTCCCGCGCATTATATCGGCCAACTGGCCGATAAATGTGCGCAGCTTTGTCAAGTCTCTGAATTCACTTCCACTCCCATTTCCTTAGGGGCAATCGAAGTAGACGGATCTCTAGCAGATGACAGTCTAGGGGTGTATGTTTTAGAAGAAGAGGATGACACAGAAGAAGAAGAAAAGCCATTAGAAGATGGTAGTGATCCGATAGCTTCCTTTGTTGACGGAACCAACAGACTTGATGAGCCTAATGTTTCCATTGACAAATCCACCAAGGAAATCAATCTCGGCACCAAGGATGATCCAAAAATTATATTGATAAGTGCCATTTTAACCGATGAAGAGGAAGCTGCTTTGGTGACGGTCCTCAAAGAATTCCCCGATACTTTCGCTTGGTCCTACGAGGACATGCCGGGTTTGGACCCATCCTTAGATGAACACCGTCTGGTCCTGAAGCCCGACGCTCGGGCTGTCAAACAGAAATTAAGGTGACTTCACCCGAAGCTCGCACTCAAAGTCAAAGAAGAAGTGGACAAGCTCCATAAGGCCAAGTTCATCAGGGTAGTTTTGTATCCGCAATGGGTAGCTAACATCATCCTTGTTATGAAGAAGGACGGTAGGATCCGCATCTGCATAGATTTTCGTGACCTTAATCGTGCTTGTCCAAAGGACGATTTTCCTCTTACACACATAGATGTCCTGGTGGACAACACTGTCGGCTATGAGATGCTCTCCTTCATGGATGGCTTCTCGGGGTACAACCAGATCCGCCTAGTGGAAGAAGACCAGGAGAAAACATCTTTCACCACTCAGTGGGGGACCTACTGCTATGTCATCATGCCCTTCGGTCTTAAGAATGCAGGAGCAACCTATCAAAGGGCAATGATGGCTATCTTCCATGACATGATGCATATTTATATGGAAGTTTATGTGGATGACATTCTGGTTAAATCCAGAACCAGGAGTGGCCACGCAGAAGTCCTCCGTGTAGTTCTCAAACGGTCATGGGAGCACCAACTTAAAATGAACCCCAAGAAATGTGTTTTCGGGGTCTCTTCAGGCAAGCTTTAGGGTTCATTGTCAGCAAGAGAGGAATTGAGATCAACCCTAACAAGGCTAAGGCCATCACCGAGATGCCTCCTTTCAAGAATATCAAAGAGGTTCGTGGTTTGATCGGGCGTTTGCAATTCATTAGGATATTTATATCACACCATTCTCAGCGATGCAAGCCCTTCTACGACATGCTAAAAGGAGAGGCTAAATTTGATTGGAATGATAAATGTCAAAAGGCCTTCGATGACCTGAAGAGCTATCTTTTAAATCCTCCCGTTCTGGCACCCCCGGTCCCGGGTCAGCCTTTATTGCTCTATGTTTCTACCATTAATGAGTCTGTTGGAGCAGTATTGGCCCAATATGACGATGCCAAAGGAGAACGTGTAGCATACTACTTGTCTAAACAGTTCAATGAAGCCGAGTAGAGATACACTCCTGTGGAGAAGACTTGCGCGGCCGTTGTCTGGGTCACCCAAAAGCTAAAACATTATTTTCTTGCACATGAAGTTAAGCTCTTGGCGCAAATGGACCCTATCAAGTACCTGCTGAAAAAGCCCACCCTAACTGATCGTTTGGTAAGATGGCAAAGTTTTCTCAATCAATTCGATATCACCTACGTCAATCAGAAGGCGGTCAAGGGGCACGCCATTACCAAGCACCTTGCCCATCATCCACTCCCTACATTCTCCCCTGTCGATGAAAGTTTCCCGGATGAAGAGTTAGGAGCCATTATAGATGGTGAACATTTGTGGATCCTCTACTTCGATGGCGCATTCAATTCCAAGGGCTGTGGAGTAGGAGCCATTCTCCAGTCCCCGGAAGGTGTCATTATTCCCCGTGCTTGTCAGCTAACCTTCCCTGCTACAAACAATGTGGCTGAATATGAGGCACTCCTCATGGGCTTAAAGGTGGCACTGACACTCGGAGTTAAGGAGCTCCAGATCATCAGAGATTCTCAGCTCATACTCCGGCAATCCCTCAGCAAGTACCAAACCTGGGACCCAAAATTGAAACCCTACCAAGACCTGGTTGGCAGGGTAGTCCGGCGGTTTAGGAAGCTCACCATGGTGCACACCCTTAGGGCTCAAAACATTCTAGCCGATGCCCTGGCATCTTTGCCATCTTCTCTTCCAATCACTGGCGAAAAGTCGTCATCCATTGTCATCGTGCAAAGAATGCACACCCCTTCACATTCTGATCCCTTGTTCCAGCAATTGTCTGAGCCCTCTTCTCAAGTCCACGTCATCTCTCATGAGCCTGAGACCGACCTTGAAGACGGGAACCCCTGGTTCTTCGACATCGAGAACTATCTCAGGGATCGCTCCTTCCCCGATTATGCTACCGCTCCCGATCGGCGTGCCATTCGCCGAGCCGCGAAGCATTTTTCCATTATAGGTGGTCTCTTGTATCATAAATCTGTTAGTGGAGTTTACCTCCACTGCCTCGATGAGACCGAATCTAGAGCTGTTGTCCAAGCGGCACAATCCAGCGAATGCGGTGGCCATGTAAATGGTCGCATGCTTGCTCAGAAACTCCTTCGTCAATACTATTGGCCTACAATGAATGAGGATTGTGCCCATTTTGTCCGACATTGCGTTAAATGTCAACTCCATGCGGACAAGCTCCACGCTCCTTCGTCCTCACTTCATCCTCTTATAGCTCCCTGGCCTTTCGCCATGTGGGTGTTTGACATAATTGGTCCCATGGAGGATAGAACCGGAGAAATCTGAAGAAAATCCTTCATCCTCACCTCTATGGAATACTTCACGAAATGGGCAGAAGCTGAGGCATTCACGGAAGTCAAAGTAGCAATGGTGGTCAAGTTTTTCAAGCATAACATCCTTGCAAAGTTCGACGTTCTCCGTGACATCGTCACCCACAACAGACCGCAGTTCACATCCCAGGAACTCCGTGATATGTGTGGTAAATATGGCATCAATTTGCATCATTCATCTCCATACTACCCACAAGGAAACGGACAAGCTGAAGCTACAAATAGAACTCTCATTAGAATCATCAAGAAAACTTGCAAATCTCACCATTATTCAGACTGGCCAGATCACCTCATTGAGGCCCTCTGGGCTTACCGCACTTCCGTTCATACTCCCATGGGTCAAACCCCGTACGCACTTGCTTTTGGGATAGATGCGGTGTTGGATCGCTGGTTTTGATAATGACAAATTCTGAGTCATGTGTGATTGAATTGTGGTCAGTGCATCTGATTAGAATATCTGATTAATTCATGTGAACTGCTTGCATGATGGATTGCTCATGTCCTGAAACCCTAGACTTGATAGTAACTTTTTGATGAATCATGCTTAGCTGTTGGTGCTTAATTCTCCAATTTTATCTGTTGTGTATGGTCCATGTGGTCCATGCTATTTCATAGACTAAGTCATAGTCAGTGCATGCAGTGTCTCGCTCATAATCTTGCTCGGTGCAACTCTCACTTAGTTCTGCACTTCACGCATAAGTGCTTACCTCAGTGCAAGTTTCTGTTCATGCCCACATACTGTCGATTAGCTTTTTTCTCGGTGCATCCAAATGCATCATGCGCATCTAGACTCGGTGCATTCCTTGCCCTTGCATCTCACCTCCAGGGGTCGGTGCAATTTGTGGGTCAGTGCAATTCTTGACCAGCACGCACTGTATTAGTCTCCTCATTTTGTACCAGTGCATTTCACTCTGCCATCTTAGTGCAAGTTCTTACGTGGACAGGAAATCTTGACTCGGTGCAAGCTATGTCTTGCATCTCTATCTGGCATCTCGGTGCAGATCTTGCTTGGACATCCTAACCCGAGTTAGTGCAATCCTTTCTTTGTCGTCTTTTCACTTGTTCAGTGCTTTTCTCATTTTTGCTCACCTTATCTCGGTGCATTCTCTTTCTCTTTGAAATACTCGATGTCGGTGCACATTTTTGCTCCATGCACACCAAGCCTATTCAAATCCCTTTAGCAACGAGGTCGATGCAGTTCCTGTTTCATGTTTTCTAGACTCGGTTCAAGTCCTGTAGATAGCTAAAGTGGATTGGTGCAATGTTTGCTTCATTTCACATCGGTGCTTTTCTTGACCATCTTAGTCGATGCTTATTCCTTTGACTCGGTGCAAATTCTTCTCTCTGGAAAAATCAAGTCAGTGCATCTCTCACTTTTGCTCACTTCAACTCAGTGCAACCTCTTGTTCACCTTGTTGCAAGTCAGTGAAACTGCTAATTTGGGAACTTCTACTCAGTGTAGTTTCTGGCTTCTTACTCATTACACTGATACAAATTGTGCTAAGTTTGTGATAAAATGACTATCACTTTTCTGACAATTTGTCTGTGCATTCTCATGGGTAATTGGCATGTGATCTGAGAAAGATAGAGGTCCAGAATGTTCCAACACGTGCTCTAGCCTTTAAGGCGGGAAACGTGGTATCCACTCGCCCAGGCCTCTGGAGTGTATATATATATATAGATATATACTGAGGAAATGGGGAAGAGCGGATATACACAGACCAGGAGAAGAGAAGAGTGTGAGAAGAGTTCTGTGAACCAAGAGAGAAAACTCGAGTCGAACATCTGTGCTGAGAGAAGGTTTTTGAGATGAGAAAGAGAAGAGAGTGTGATAGAGTTTAAAGCAGGCAGTGTCCAGCTAACTGTCGGTTCTTTGGATCAGATCCAGATTAATCTGCTCCTGCGAGAGCTATACTTCTTTTCATTTTGTTTGTTTTTTATTTTGTTTAATTTCCCTTGCTACTCTTCTTCTTAACTATGTTTTCCGATTCTCTGGTTTGAGGTCGGGATTCCTCCTGTGGATTCAGGGGAAGAGAGATTTGGGTCTCTGGTTGCTGGTGACCGGGTGTCACTAGCGGTTCCTTCCGGGTTGGAAGAAGAGAGGAGTGTGTTCCTCTGGCTCAAGCTGTTAGGCAGCGTTTGTAGGCAAGCTGTGGTGCCCAGCTGTAGCATCCTGTATAAAATATATATATACATATTTATT
This sequence comes from Amorphophallus konjac, assembly GCA_022559845.1. NCBI lineage: Eukaryota > Viridiplantae > Streptophyta > Magnoliopsida > Alismatales > Araceae > Amorphophallus > Amorphophallus konjac. Next base: position 144,699,978 of record CM040122.1, read on the forward strand.
AATAATATTTCCCAAAAAAAAAAATATTAGATAAACTCTAGATTAAGTAAGAAGTTGGAACACGTAGTTATCATATGTAAAGAGTATTCACTTAACAAGTGGCTTCCTAGTGTAGTTGGTTAAGTAACTTGTCTTTCAACTCAAATGACCAAGGTTCAAATCTTAGCATCCACCGTTCACCTTTTGTGCCAATTAATTATACAGTATAAGCTAGCAACATACAGACTTGGAAGTGAAACGTAGGAAAAGATGCCAATGTAAAGCAGTGATGTACAGACTTGTACAGTTCCAGCTAGAGGATGTATAGACTTTACCCAATAGTCCAATGTACAGACTTCGTCTCGTGAAAGCTACAGTGATGTATAGACTTTGCCTTAGAAACGAATGTATATACTTGGGCAAGCAAAGTCTGTATAGACTTTAACTAAGAGATGCACGATGTACAGACTTGAACAACATTCAACAGTCAATGTGAAGACTTCACGATGTATAGACTCTCCAAAGGAAAGGCTGTACAGACTTGAGCAAAACAAGGCCAGCGAATGTATAGACTTCCAAGAGAAACGACGGTAAAGCAGTTCGTGTATAGACTTCAAGGGAAACGACGGTAAAACTACCGATGTATAGACTTGAAGGGAAACGTAGGTAACACTTCCAATGTACAGACTTCGAAGTTGAACAGTTGGATGTACAGACTTGGAAGATCACTAATGGATGTACAGACTTCACCTCGTTGTATAGACTTGGAAGAATGATGCACAGTGCAATGTACAGATTTCATGACTATGCTCAGGCAATGTATAGACTTTGAGAGGGAAGCCAATGTATAGACTTTGAGAGGGAGAGGATGTATAGACTTGTGATGTACAGACTTTGTGAATAGGCTAGCAATAGCGAATGTATAGACTTTGTGATGTACATACTTTGAGAGGAAGTGATGTACAGACTTTGAGAGGAAGCCAATGTATAGACTTTGAGAGGGAGAGGATGTACAGACTTGTGATGTACGGCAATAGCCAATGTATAGACTTTGTGCTGTACAGACTTTGAGAGGAAGTGATGTACAGACTTTGAGAGGAAGCCAATGTATAGACTTTGAGAGGGAGAGGATGTACAGACTTAGTGAATAGACTAGCAATAGCAATGTACAGACTTTGTGATGTGCAGACCTTGTGAAGCCAATGTATAGACTTTGAGGATGTATAGACTTTGAAAGTGTGCACATTGAAGAGGGATCATGTATGAATGTGGGAGACAGACTTTACGATCTGGGCCATGGATTGGCTGTCCAACATTATCCCTTATCTCTCCAGCCTATACAAGCTGTAAAGCCCCATTATTCCATATCTTGCCCCCCCTATCCGGTCATACCAGACCCTATAACATACCCCTTTGCTACCCCTATTCTAGGCTAGCTAAGGTTGGGGCAAAGCTCTGCAGGGATTACAAAGAAGGGTTCTGCTGCTACGATTTTCCAACAAGTAGGTGTTCTCAATTTTTAACTAAACTAGTAGCTAATCTAGGATGATTAGTTTAGGTCGTTAGTCTTAGGCTCATCACCATGTGATATTTCGTATTTATACAACATATGTTAGCCTCGTAGTTATCATGTATTAGCTTTAATCTAAGAAAAGTAGTAAAATTAGTAAAGTAATTAGTTTCACAACCAGGATAATTAGCATGCAACAGCTTCAATCTGGGACAATTAGCAAGTATTAGTCTCATGCCCCAGATAACTAACATGAATTAGCTTTATTAACTAATCTAATAGCATACCTAATCTATTAGCATGCTTAATTAACCTACTAATCTACCAAATCACTCATTGTCAGCACCTCACATAACACTTCTATATAGCTAATGTCGACACCTCACATATAGGTGTCGACACTTCAATGTATAACGCAAGTGTTGACACCTGGTGTCAACACTTCCATACATATTCCATACAAATGTCAACACTTCAATGTCCATATATATATAACGCAAGTGTTGACACCTGGTGTCAACACTTCCGTACATATTCCATACAAATGTCGACACTTCAATGTGACACCAAGGGTCACATTTACTATTCATTTTTCGTTTCTGTTATACAGTATTTTGCACAGATGTCGACACTTCCAGCAGCATATATATAGTAAATGTCGACACCTCAAAGCTATTTACAAATGTTGCAGAAAGATGTTGACAAAGAACAGAAATAAAATGTGAACAATTTATACACCTACACTTCCATACCTAAACATATAACAACAATATATATATATTTATAGTCAAATGCCCGACACCTGCATATGCAAGTGTCGACACCGGCATATATACACCCGACACAACACCTCCATATATCTTTATATAAATATAAATATATATATATATATATATATATATATATATATATAACCTCCATATATCTTTTAATATATATATATATGACATATATACAAGTGTCGACACCTCCTAATGGAAGTGTCGACACTTCCATATAAATGTGTCGACACCTGCATATAACGCCCCTACAAGTGTCGACACCTACATATAATACCCCTTACAAGTGTCGACACTTATTATCATATCTCTATATTCTCTATATAATCGAAGTATATATAGAACACTGTATATAAATTCATATATATACTTCCATTAATTGTATATACAAAGCACCTTCACTATATATTGTTAGACAAGAATATATGTATATACAAACCACCTTATATATATATCTAATTTTCACCACATACTAAAAATTATCTCCAACATGTTAAAACTATTTCCAGCATGTTAAAAGTGACTTCCAATATGATAGAATTATTTTATACATACTGAGATATAAAAAATTTTTTCAGCATGTTATAATTATTTTTGGCATGTTATAATTATTTTCAGTGTATTAAAACTATTTTTCAGCATGATAATTCTATTTCCTATCAAATAATTAGTAAATAAATGTAGAAAAATAATTTTTAGCATGATAAAAATTATGTTGTTATCAAAAAATTTCTATAATCAGCATGGCAACCTTATCTTATCATCCTATCAGTAAGTTAATTATTTTAGCATGTTAAGCATTAATTTTAGCATGTTAATAATTAATTTTCAGCATGTAAAAAAAAAAACTAAATCCAGCTTGAAAAATTTATTTTTATCATCTTACCAGTATAGTAACATATGAAACTCATTCTCAGCATGTTAATGTTATTTTTAGCATGTTAGAATTATTTTCAACAAAAAAAACTTATTTTCATAATTAAATTCTGATTATTATAATAAATCCCCATTTTGGCTAACCCATATATCTATATCGGACAGAAGATATACATACCTATAACCTCCATTATATTGGACATAATTTTATAATCGGATATATATATATATATACATATTGGATAAAAATATATATATATATAACTAATATCGACATTTGTGTCAACACCAGCAAGTTAGTCTCAAACCCCTATTGTCATTAGCATGTATCGAACGTTACGGGTTTTACTCTTAGTTCGTCCCTACAAAACAATACGCCTTGGATTCTATTCTATAATCCACCTTATAAACATCCTACCGGGTCAACCCTCGAAATTCCATATTGGCTATAAACGAGAGTGGATGTCGACAAACATGATTAATGCTGTGCATATAGGGCCCGGTCTGGTCCTGGGAGGAGCACCCGAAGGTACTTGTGCCCATGGGAGTTTATTGACCACGGTGTTTGGCATTGCACCGGAGTACTTGCTTGCTTGGCTTTAGACATTCCACTCATTCTCGTGATATTACTTGATTGATTTGACTTGAGACCCGCAGAAGGGTAAAGTTTTTGCTTGAATGAAATTGATAAATAGCCAATTCCAGTTTTACATGCTTAAATTTATATTACTTTCTATTACTTGTTTGACATGAGTTCTTACTCTCTTGGAAAGATTTTGTTAATTCCAAGCTTGAATCTCTTGCTATTGCTGCATTGAAGTTGGAATCCTTATACTCTCACTTGTTATTCCTTCACTGCTCTTGTCAATTTTTACAATCCTTGATATCTACTCATCTACATGCATAGCTTTACTGACATTAATTGAACTTGTAAACCACTTAAAGCATGTTAAATCTTGAGATGTAATTCCTACTGAGCGATTCGCTCATCTAGTTGTTTTCTAATATTTTCAGGTAATTTGGATGTCAACCAACACTCGGAAGGGAATGAGACTGAGTGATGAGTGTTAGAGTGAAGTTATCAAATTATCATGTCCTTTGTGTTATTGTATTTGTTCACTTATGTCAGTCGTATCAATTCATCTATGTCATTGTATTAGTCAACTTGATTAGAACTGCTTAAGATTTGAAGCCTAGTCGTTGGACTCTGGGAACATATGTAATTGTCCTTTGATTAGTTGTGACAATTGTCAACTCGTACTATTTGTATTAATTTCGAGTTAAATCTTTGTTATTTGCGCACTCTGATATTTACATGATTGACACGATCTATATAGACGTGTCACGCCTCCGGGTAATCTTCCGCGCTCGGGGCGTGATAGTCTTCGTGGTATCAGAGCCTAGGTTTTCAAACCTAGGGAACTAGAAAAAAATAAATGGTTAGAAATTGAAATCTAAGTAAAAACTTGAGTCCATGGATAGGTAAAACCCAAGTTCAAGGATAGATATACCTTACCCGGTGAGATGGATAGAGCCATGTGTTAAGTTCTACAATGACTTTCGACCTTACAAGTAAATTTGATCTTTATCATACTTAACTCTTTTGTAGGATCATGGCTGCGGAAAGAGCACAATGGCGTGAGATGCAGCGCACCGTGCAAGGCCTCACACAGGCACTACAGCAAGTGGCCCAAGGCGGAGCAAATTGTGGAGCGGGAGATCTCCACCGAAGTTTCCGTAACATGAACCCACCGAGGTTCACGGGTTCATCCGACCCCGAGGATGCCGAGAATTGCCTAAAGGAGATGGAACGAATCTTCCGTGTGATGCAATGCGCGGATGAAGAGAAGGTTTTACATGCCGTATTCCAACTAGAGCGGGACGCTCGATGCTAGTGGGAATCTATAGAAGCAACACTGCCAGAATACCATGTCACATGGGATGAATTGACGGAGCATTTCAACAACAAGTACTTCTCCGATCATATCCAGGAAAAGAAAGCCACGGAATTCACCGTTCTAAAACAACGAGGCTTGAAAGTGGTCGAGTATGAGGCCCAATTCTCCAGATTATCTAGGTATGCACCCCACTTGGTGTGTACAGAAAAGATGAAGGTAAGAAGATTCCTCAACGGGCTTCGGCCCCATTATATCACACAACTTGCCCCGATGGACATCCAAGTCTATTCGGAGATGGTTCGGCGTGCTCAACTGCTGGAAGATGCCACCGAATTATCTGAGAGAATCCGAGGAAGAGACAAGAAGGAACCCGTTACAAGCCCGAGAAAATTCAAACAATCCTTCAACAAGAAGCGATTCTTCATGGGAGGGGAGCCCTCCAAGGCAAAGAAATTCCAGAAGAATGATAGGCCATTCTCCACCACCACACCGTCAAAGGAGCTTTGCAAGTATTGTGATAAAGCTGGTCATAAGACCGAGGAATGCTAGAGAAAGTTAGGAGCTTACCTTCGATGCGGGAGTCAAGAGCATCGGATTCCAGACTACCCACTGATGAAAGAGCATGACATTAAAGATGAGAAGCGTCTGGTAAAGAAACAAGGCCGTCTGCAAGCTCTCCGAGAGACAGAAACCACTGAAGGTAGAATTATGGAAGGTACTCTCACTATTTGTTCAAAAACTGCTCAAGTTTTATTCGATACCGGAGCAACTCATTCATTCGTTTCCAAGAACTTTGCTGCTTCATTTTCTAAGAAACATGAACTGTTAGATTTGGTTATATCTACACCTCTTGGGAATGAGTCTGATATCACTTATCACTATCCAAACTGTGAAGTGATGATTAAGGGAAATAATTTACCTGCTGACCTGATATGCCTAGATATGAAGGGTTATGACGTCATACTAGGTGCTGACTGGCTATCCACATACCAAGCAACTGTAGATTGCCGGCATGGCAAGGTAACTTTCATAGATTTCCCAGAACAAGTTTAAAATAGCCGTCGGAGTAAATCACTTCTTATATCCGCACTCCGAGCTAGTAAACTTATGAATAAGGGATGCATGACTTTCATAGCATTCGTGACTGCCACGGAAGTCGAGAAGGTTAAACTTGAAGACATCCATGTGATTCAGGATTTTCCCGATATTTTTCCAGAAGATTTAACCGGCTTACCCCCAGAAAGGGAAGTGTCGTTCACAATCGACCTTGTCCCTGGTGCTCGTCCTATTTCCAGGGCACCATACAGAATGTCCCCTGCTGAGCTGAAGGAACTAAAAGAGCAGCTAATGGAGTTATTGAACAAGGGTTTCATCAGGCCGAGTACTTCCCCATGGGGAGCACCCGTGCTATTTGTCAAAAAGAAGGACGGATCGATGAGATTATGCATAGATTATCGACAGCTAAATCACCTTACAATCAAGAACAAGTATCCACTGCCAAGGATTGATGAGCTGTTCGATCAACTATCTGGAGCTTTATATTTCTCCAAGATTGATCTTCGTTCTGGTTACCACCAATTGAAGATAAAAGAAGAAGATATTCATAAAACTGCATTCCGAAGCAGGTATGGGCATTACTAATTTAATGTTATGCCTTTCGGACTAACAAATGCCCCCGCAGTTCTTATGCAGTTAATGAACAGCATATTCAGGCCCTATTTAGACCAATTTATTGTGGTCTTTATTGATGATATTCTGATCTATTCAAAGACCGAAGAGGATCATGAAGAACACCTCAAGAAGGCATTGCAGATATTAAGGGGAAACAAGCTATATGCCAAATTCAGCAAATGCGAGTTTTGGCTCGAGGAAGTATCCTTCTTAGGCCATATCATTTCGAAGAACGGAATTGCTGTTGACCCATCAAAGGTCGAAGCCGTGAAGAACTGGGAACGACCCACAAATGTAACTGAGATTCGGAGCTTCTTGTGTCTAGCTGGTTACTACCGACATTTTATAAAGGACTTCTCCAAAATTGTTGTTCCCCTGACCAGGTTAACCCGCAAGGAAGTGCCTTATGAGTGAAAGGAAGACTGTGAAAAGATTTTTCAAACTTTGAAGGATCTCTTGACCACTGCTCCAGTCTTATCATTACCAATGGAAGGAGAAAAATACGAGGTATATACCGATGCTTCTGGTATTGGCCTCGGATGTGTATTGATGCAGAATGGGAGAGTCATTGCATACTCTTCCCGACAATTGAAGAAACATGAAGAGAACTACCCAGTTCACGACTTAGAACTGGCCGCAGTAGTATTCGCTTTAAAGATCTGGAGGCACTATCTCTACGGAGAATAATTCACTGTGTACTCCGATCATAAAAGCCTCAAGTACTTATTCTCCCAAAAGGAGCTGAACATGCAGCAAAGGTGTTGGCTCGAGTATCTCAAGGATTTCGACTTCACTATACAGTACCATCCTGGTAAGGGTAATTCCGTAGCTGATGCCCTTAGTCGAAAGCCGAGAACAATATTGGCCAACTGCATGCTACAAGAATGAAAACTGCTGGAGAAATTCTCTGAGCTTGATATCAGCACAGATGATAAGAACATGTGTATTATTCTATCTCATATGAGCCTACATCCAGATTTGCTACCTGAAATCAAGAAGTTACAAGAAGAGGATCCCTCGCTAGTGGAGATAAAGAGCAAGCTGGACGAGAGACTGGATTTCAAGCTGGCACCTGATGGCAGATTACTATTTCATGAACGGACATGTGTGCCCGACTGTCCCGAATTGAAGAAGAAGATTCTTGAAGAAGCTCATAGATCGAGGTACATAATCCACCTTGGAGCCACTAAGATGTACCAAGACTTGAAAAGAACTTTCTGGTGGCCTAACATGAAAAGGGAGGTAGCAGACTTTGTGTCTCGTTGCCTCACATGCCAACAAGTGAAGGCAGAACATCAAAAACCCGCTGGAAAGCTACATCCGCTGGATATTCCCAAGTGGAAGTGGGAAGACATTGGCATGGACTTTATCATGGGTTTGCCCAAGTCTAGGGGTGGATATGATGGAATTTGGGTAATTATCGACCGGTTAACTAAATCGGCCCATTTCTTACCCATCAAAAGTCGATGGTCAGTCGACGTACTTGCTGCCCTGTATATGAAGGAAATGGTTAGATTGCATGGAGTTCCCGTCTCGATCGTATCTGACCGAGACCCGCGCTTCACCTCTTATTTCTGGAAGAGCCTGCAACACTCCTTGGGGACGAGACTCAACTACAGCACTGCTTTTCATCCCCAGACAGATGGACAGACCGAGAGGACTAATCAAGTTGTGGAAGATATGTTAAGGGCATGCATTATAGACTTTGGCGGTATTTGGAATGACCACTTACCACTAGCCGAATTTGCATATAACAACAGCTATCAAGCCAGCATACAAATGGCACCTTTTGAGGCATTATATGACAGGAGTTGCCGATCTCCCATATGCTGAGATGAAGTCGGTGAAAAACAAATTCTAGGTCCTGACATGGTGCGAGATTATACCGAGAAGATACAACTCATTAGAGAAAGGTTAATGATAGCATAGTCCAGGCAGAAATCTTATGCCGATAACAGAAGGCGAGACCTGGAATTTCAAGTCGGAGATCTTGTTTTCCTCAAGGTATCTCCCGGCCGAGGCATTAGAAGATTCGGTGTTAAAGGCAAATTAACACCAAGGTTTATCGGTCCATTCGAAGTACTAGAAAGGGTAGGCGAAGTGGCTTATCGTATCGCCCTACCTCCACAACTGTCAGAAGTGCACAACGTATTTCATGTTTCTATGCTAAAGAAATACGTGCATGATTTCTCACACGTCATCGATCACATTGACTTGGTGATACAGAAGGACCTCACCTATGAGCAAAGGCTAGTAAAGATCCTCGACCAAGAAATCCGAGTTCTAAGGAACAAGACGATCCCTATGGTAAAAATTCAATGGAATCGATGCTTAGAACAAGAAGCTACATGGGAAACCGAGGAGTCTATGAGAAGGAGATTTCCAGAATTATTCTAGTCCGTAAGTAATTCTCACCCTCCTTGTCTCCGCATAATGTAATTGAATTTGGGGACCAAATTCTTTTAAGTGGGGGAGGGTGTAGCATCCCGTATAAAATATATATATATATATATATTAATAATATTTCTCAAAAAAAAATATTAGATAAACTCTAGATTAAGTAAGAAGTTGGAACACGTAGTTATCATATGTAAAGAGTATTCATTTAACAAGTGGCTTCCTAGTGTAGTTGGTTAAGTAACTTGTCTTTCAACTCAAATGACCAGGGTTCAAATCTTAGCATCCACCATTCACCTTTTGTGCCAATTAATTATACAGTATAAGCTAGCAACGTACAGACTTGGAAGTGCAATGTAGGAAAAGATGCCAATGTAAAGCAGCAATGTACAGACTTGCACAGTTCCAGCTAGAGGATGTATAGACTTTACCCAATAGTCTAATGTACAGACTTCGTCTTGTGAAAGCTACAGTGATGTATAGACTTTGCCTTAGAAACGAATGTATATACTTGGGCAAGCAAAGTCTGTATAGACTTCAACTAAGAGATGCACGATGTACAGACTTGAACAACATTCAACAGTCAATGTGAAGACTTCACAATGTATAGACTTTCCAAAGGAAAGGCTGTACAGACTTGAGCAAAACAAGGCCAGCGAATGTATAGACTTCCAAGAGAAACGACGGTAAAGCAATCAGTGTATAGATCTCAAGGGAAATGACGGTAAAACTACCAATGTATAGACTTGAAGGGAAACGTAGGTAACACTTCCAATGTACAGACTTCGAAGTTGAACAGTTGGATGTACAGACTTGGAAGATCACTAATGGATGTACAGACTTCACCTCGTTGTATAGACTTGGAAGAATGATGCACAGTGCAATGTACAGATTTCATGACTATGCTCAGGCAATGTATAGACTTTGATAGGGAAGCCAATGTATAGACTTTGAGAGGGAGAGGATGTATAGACTTGTGATGTACAGACTTTGTGAATAGGCTAGCAATAGCCAATGTATAGACTTTGTGATGTACATACTTTGAGAGGAAGTGATGTACATACTTTGAGAGGAAGCCAATGTATAGACTTTGAGAGGGAGAGGATGTACAGACTTGTGATGTACAGCAATAGCCAATGTATAGACTTTGTGATGTACAGACTTTGAGAGGAAGTGATGTACAGACTTTGAGAGGAAGCCAATGTATAGAATTTGAGAGGGAGAGGATGTACAGACTTGCGATGTACAGACTTAGTGAATAGGCTAGCAATAGCAATGTACAGACTTTGTGTTGTGCAGACCTTGTGAAGCCAATGTATAGACTTTGAGGATGTACAGACTTTGAAAGTGTGCACATTGAAGAGGGATCGTGTATGAATGTGGGAGACAGACTTTACGATCTGGGCCATGGATTGGCTGTCCAAACATTATCCCTTATCTCTCCAGCCTGTACAAGCTGTAAAGCCCCATTATTCCAGATCTTGCCCCCCCTATCCGGTCATACCAGACCCTATAACATACCCCTTTGCTACCCCTATTCTAGGCTAGCTAAGGTTGGGGCAAAGCACTGTAGGGATTACAAAGAAGGGTTCTGCTGCTACGATCTTCCAACAAGTAGGTGTTCTCAATTTTTAACTAAACTAGTAGCTAATCTAGGATGATTAGTCTAGGTCGTTAGTCTTAGGCTCATCTCCATGTGATATTTCGTATTTATACAACTTGTGTTAGCCTCGTAGTTATCATGTATTAGCTTTAATCTAAGAAAAGTAGTAAAATTAGTAAAGTAATTAGTTTCACAACCCGGATAATTAGCATGCAACAGCTTCAATCTAGGACAATTAGCAAGTATTAGTCTCATGCCCTAGATAACTAACATGAATTAGCTTTATTAACTAATCTAATAGCATACCTAATCTATTAGCATGCTTAATTAACCTGCTAATCTACCAAATCACTCATTGTCAACACCTCACATAACACTTCCATATAGCTAATGTCGACACCTCCCATATAGGTGTTGACACTTCAATGTATAACGCAAGTGTTGACACCTGGTGTCAACACTTGCATACATATTCCATACAAATGTCAACACTTCAATGTCCATATATATATAACGCAAGTGTTGACACCTGGTGTCCACACTTCCGTACATATTCCATACAAATGTTGACACTTCAATGTGACACCAAGGGTCACATTTACTATTCATTTTTCATTTCTGTTATACAGTATTTTGCACAGATGTCGACACTTCTAGCAGCATATATATAGTAAATGTCGACACCTCAAAGCTATTTACAAATGTTGCAGAAAGATGTTGACAAACAACAGAAATAAAATGTGAACAATTTATACACCTACACTTCCATACCTAAACATATAACAACAATATATATATATTTATAGTCAAATGCCCGACACCTGCATATGCAAGTGTCGACACCGGCATATATGCACCCGACACAACACCTCCATATATCTTTATATATATATATATATATATATATATATATATATATATATATAACCTCCATATATCTTTTAAGAAAAATATATATATATATATATGACATATATACAAGTGTCGACACCTCCTAATCGAAGTGTCGACACTTCCATATAAATGTGTCGACACCTGCATATAACGCCCCTACAAGTGTCGACACCTACATATAATACCCCTTACAAGTGTCGACACTTATTATCATATCTCTATATTCTCTATATAATCGAAGTATATATAGAACACTGTATATAAATTCATATATATACTTCCATTAATTGTATATACAAAGCACCTTCACTATATTGTTAGACAAGAATATATGTATATACAAACCACCTTATATATATATCTAATTTTCACCACATACTAAAAATTATCTCCAACATGTTAAAACTATTTCCAGCATGTTAAAAGTGACTTCCAATATGATAGAATTATTTTATACATACTGAGATATAAAAATTATTTTCAGCATGTTATAATTATTTTTGGCATGTTATAATTATTTTCAGTATATTAAAACTATTTTTCAGCATGATAATTCTATTTCCTATCAAATAATTAGTAAATAAATGTAGAAAAATAATTTTTAGCATGATAAAAATTATGTTGTTATCAAAAAAATTCTGTAATCAGCATGGCAACCTTATCTTATCATCCTATCAGTAAGTTCATTATTTTAGCATGTTAAGCATTAATTTTAGCATGTTAATAATTAATTTTCAGCATGTAAAAAAAAACTAAATCCAACTTGAAAAATTTATTTTTATCATCTTGCCAGTATAGTAACATATGAAACTCATTCTCAGCATGTTAATATTATTTTTAGCAAGTTAGAATTATTTTCAACATAAAAAACTTATTTTCATAATTAAATTCCGATTATTATAATAAATCACCATTTTGGCTAACCCATATATCTATATCGGACAGAAGATATACATACCTATAACCTCCATTATATTGGACAGAATTTTATAATCGGATATATATATATGTATACATATTGGATAAATATATATATATATATAACTAATATCGACATTTGTGTCAACACCAGCAAGTTAGTCTCAAACCACTATTGTCATTAGCATGTATCGAACGTTACGGGTTTTACTCCTAGTTCGTCCCTACAAAACAATACGCCTTGGATTCTATTCTATAATCCACCTTATAAACATCCTACCGGGTCAACCCTCGAAATTCCACATTGGCTATAAACGAGAGTGGATGTCAACAAACATGATTAATGCTGTGCATATAGGGCCCGGTCTAGTCCTGGGAGGAGCACCCGAAGGTACTTGTGCCCATGGGAGTTTATTGACCACGGTATTTGGCATTGCACCATAGTACTTACTTGCTTGGCTTTAGACATTCCACTCATTCTCGTGATATTACTTGATTGATTTGACTTGAGACCCGCAGAAGGGTAAAGTTTTTGCTTGAATGAAATTGATAAATAGTCAATTCCAGTTTTACATGAGTGAATTTATATTACTTTCTATTACTTGTTTGACATGAGTTCTTACTCTCTTGGAAAGATTTTGTTAATTCCAAGCTTGAATCTCTTGCTATTGCTGCATTGAAGTTGGAATCCTTATACTCTCACTTGTCATTCCTTCACTGCTCTTCTCAATTTTTACAATCCTTGATATCTACTCATCTACATGCATAGCTTTACTGACATTAATTGACCTTGTAAACCACTTAAAGCATGTTAAATCTTGAGATGTAATTCCTACTGAGCGATTCGCTCATCTAGTTATTTTCTAATATTTTCAGGTAATTTGGATGTCAACCAACACTCGGAAGGGAATGAGACTGAGTGATGAGTGTTAGAGTGAAGTTATCAAATTATCATGTCCTTTGTGTTATTGTATTAGTTCACTTATGTCAGTCGTATCAATTCATCTATGTCATTGTATTAGTCAACTTGATTAGAACTGCTTAAGATTTGAAGCCTAGTCGTTGGACTCTAGGAACATATGTAATTGTCCTTTGATTAGTTGTGACAATTGTCAGCTCGTACTATTTGTATTAATTTTGAGTTAAATCTTAGTTATTTGCGCACTCTGATATTTACATGATTGACACGATCTATATAGACGTGTCACGTCACCGTGTAATCTTCCGCGCTCGGGGCGTGACACCAGCTGTGGATGGGCATAAATCCCCACACAATCACACCCAAGAGAGAGAATAATTAAGGTGGAGATAAAAACAACAACAACACAGAGGATAATGATTAATGCATAAATAAGGGGAGTAAAAGCTTGCACGTGGTGCAAAAAAAATGGAGATGTGATCGCCAGAGGGGTTACCTCAATAATAGTAAAAAGAGATCGCGAATACCTGGTGAAGATTGGAATGCGGGATGATGTGAAGTTCCTTCCTCCTTCTTCAATCGGCCGGCCGATGAGAAGCGTTTTCTTTTTGATTACCTTGCAAAAAAGATCATGAAACAACAGCAAAAGATGGGATCAACCAACGTGCAGTAGTATCAATCCAAATAAGATATATAATGATGATGAAGAGAAATCAACATGCGCACCTTTTTTTTTATTTTGGTTTTAAAACCCCTAAAGAGGGACTAGGGAAAGAAGGAATATGTGATGAATCTGATGCAAACAGTGAAAAAGGAAAAGAAGAAAAAGACTGACGATGGAGTTGACACGAATGTAAAGAAAGAAAAAAAAGAACAACAGTGATGATCGGCTGATGAAGACTAAACCAAATAAACGAAATAGAAAAGAGCCCTGCTGTCCCTGTTGACAGTAGAGGGAACCAAAGATGAAGAGGGGGAAGCAGCAGAGCTTGAGCGTGATAATCTCGGCTTCGGTACCTTAGCCGTCGTCGTAACCCCTCAAAGGGTCGATCAGGACTTCCTTAAATAAGGTTCAGATCAAAAGATAAACATGGACAGGAGGAGAGTAATGGCAATGTTTATCAAAAGCAAGAGCCCTAATCGGGCAAGAACGTCAAACAAGGCAGGACTCTATGAGGGAAAGATGGAAAAAGGTAGGACACTGGAGGTGAAACATGCCTTCCAACAGGGCGTCAATTCTTGATTTGACGACCTATCATACGGCGTTTCATGAAACACGACATACGACAGGGCGTTTCTTCCTGGATTTAATTTTGGCAATAAAACTTACTTTATTTGAAAATCATGAGAACATGCCTAAGATGGACGCGTTAACTTAAAACACGCCCTGAGAAAGGACGTTAATTAATAATTAAATTGATTTTTGAATTTTCCTTAAAATCGGATAATACCAGGAATTGACGCCCTGAAGTCTAGTCGTCCTTTCTTTATAAAACGCCCTAGATAAGGTCGCGAATCACAAAAAATGCAACAAAACAGAAAATCCACAGAAAAGAAAAACTTTATATTATGGGAATATTGACGTTCATTTTGGGGCGTCAACATAGTGACATGAGATTTGATCAATGTAGTGTCATTTTTGGCGTGTCTACAGCTGCCCCGCCTTGGCGTCTGCTTTGGAAGGGAGTAAGACGACATGGAGTGAAAGTGCAACAAAACGGAATGAAGTGGAGCGAACTGATAAGTAGATGCCAAGGTGTGATGTGACACGCCTCAGACACTAAGCAATGAAAATTTTTCCAAGATTCTGAATGAGACAACTCCGAATGATTCCAAGGAAGCATCAATTTGTTGGATAAAGGAGATTTAACGAAAGAAGTAAAAAATGCAAGACAAAAGGTGTGCGCGCGGGCACGATAAGGAAAGACCATTGGAGAGCGGTTACCAGCCAACGTGGACGTGCTACAACCAAGGTAAATTTGCAAGAAAAATAAAGAGAATTGGGATGGAGATCCAACAAAGGACATTTTCAAAGAATCAGCCTGAGCGGCTTCAGATAGAACAAAGTACTTGATTTGAATGGAATATCTCATGTCAACTCAATCAAGAGCAAGTGACCTTCATTATTACTATAATATGAAGATTTTCAACATGAATCTCAAAGTCCTACATGATGCATGTTGGGCTAAAAGAAAAGATAAAACAAACTAAAAATAGAAAATAATCAAGGATAATATTGCTAAGCCATCTAGATCTGGTCAAGAATCCAGATCTCTGAGCTAACACTAAGCCGCAGCCCGTTTGTCCGTGCATCAACTCAGAAAGTGGAACCATCGTCCCAGACCTCAAATGACTCAACGGCCTATCCGTGTGATCAAAACTCTCCTGGAACTATCATTGTTTTTGATGAAGGAGAACTCAAATTCCAGGTTCATCAGAACCACAAGGTCCTTGATATGCTATAATAGTGTAAATATCATATAGTAACAATGCTTACACCGAACAAATACAAGATGATAAGTGCAATGTTCAACAATGAGCAACCCAGGCGTCTTGAAACCTGTACCTTTCTGCACTTGAAACTCATTAATCTTCACAATCCCAATATCAATAATCATCAATTCATCAGAAAACATGATCATAAGTGCTAAATTGAAACTCAATTCCAGCCAAAATAAGAGCACTTAAGTTCATTAAAGCATCCAAGCATTAAAGCATAGAGAGGTCCAAATCCATAAGCTTCGAAAGAACACGCCTTAAGTCATGGCGTCAAAATTGTGACACGCGCCTTATGGTGAGGGCGTCAAAAGTAGAAACACGCCCTTCATAAAGGCGTGAACTGCATCGATAGTTCAAGATGAAAAATGACCCTATCAAGGGCGTTACAC